>CAHIKZ030005523.1:172500-265000 GCA_903632075.3 Acanthosepion pharaonis | reverse complement strand
ATATATCGGTTCTTTATTTATAGATGTTAGAATCTGAACATGTAGATTTGATTATAGAGTTATTTTTTTTTTGACGCACTTAGCGTTTTGACGAGACACGAAAAAAATACAAGACACAAAGATATTTAAAGCCGAAAGTCGATTGGTTTTACGTGTCTAAAGGCCTGCGTTTGCATATTATCACTTTCATTATGGAGATTCTCCATTTTTATGGCCTCTTAGTAAAACAAAACTTCAAAAATATTTCTTTTTTTTCCCCCCGGTATTTTGTCTTTTAGAATTCCGTTTTGAATAAGTTGTACTGAAGCATCCCGGGATATAAATAATAATAATAATAATAATAATAATAATAATAATAATAATAATATCTCCCTGTGAACACACTTCAAATTTTAATATTTTTGTAAACACAGTATTCATTGCCAGCAAATTCATATTAGTCAGCTTTAAAAGAAGCGGGAAAAAATAATCAAGACAGAAAAATGGTAAAAAGCCAGAGAGGAAAGATTTTAAGAGATATTAAGACATGGTATTTTTTATTTTTTATTTTTTACTTCCGTTCTTCTAGTATAACAGTTTTACTGCAAGGATAATAAATAAAACACTTTTAGGCGAGAGGATTTATTATTTTGTTTTCAGGCAGATTTTCAATTTGCATCACTTAAGAAATCGTTTTTTCAAGTCTAAGATCGATCCTTAAAATGTCGACCTGTACCAAATTTAGCTCCCCTCGGGCGAAAGAGGCTCATTAATTCAAGAACAACCCATAAAATGTCGATTTACAATACCGGCAGATACGGCCTCTTGTAAAATAAATTACCGGTGTGTGTGTGACGTATATTCGCTTTTGAACCATGTGGAAACATTCGGATAGTCTTGTATATACTTTGAAGTTTTCTCAAACTAAAAGAATTAATAATTGTAATAAAAAACTGACATATTAATATGAAACAACAGATCAGAATTTCGATTTTTATACTTACCTAAAAAGAAAAAGAAAAAACAAAAAAGGATGAAAATTTTATCTTTGTATTCCGTCTCTCGTCTGAATTCTGCCAAAGTTTGAAAAACAAATGTGCACTTTGAAAAAAATTAAAATATGCACTAAAATAACAAATAATAACAAAATATTAAATATAGAATCATCAAATACTGATACCATTCTGACCTAAAAAAACACTCATTACGCACAGAGGGAGGGCTGGTAAGACTTAATATATTTATAATACATATTCGCATTAGGTCAGAATGGTATCCGTGTTTGATGATTCTATATTTAATATTTTGTTATTATTTGTTATTTTAGTGCATATTTTAATTTTTTCAAAGTGCATATTCGCATTATATATTCAGGCACTGAAGAACGGTTATCGAGGTTCCATCTAAATGAGCCTTCCTCAGTACTTGAAAAAACGCCTTAGTTATAGAAGCAGGCATATTCATGGTTGCTTAATAAAAGCTCAGATATCGCCGGCCCGGATGTATTGACACCTTTCCTTCTCGAATATAGTCTGCTACATGTTGCCTTATTATTATTTCCAAACCCTGGCCAATTTTACATATCTAGACAGCGTGAAACTGATATTTCAAATGTTAAATTACACTACCATCATAATGGTGAGGTGGAATATTCTCATGGATTGATTTCGAGACGATACGATGGTTGGCAGGCAAATAAACTTTCAAACATGAAATGGCGGAAGAATTTGACATTTACATGAAACTAGCCGAATTACTCTCACCTTGCTGCGGGGCACACAATTTTTGTAAGAAAATTATGATTGATTTTAAATCATTGTTATAATTTTGTGGAGAAATGATGCATTTCAGTGTTACTCAATGATCTTGTTGATAAGACCTCGATCTTCTGGCTCTCTCCTTCTATATTTTAGATAGGAGTCATTCCATTGTTCAAATTTAAATTTAATTTATATCAAAGGGAAAATATTTTCAATAGGGGGTGGAACCCACTTTGATCTAAATGAAATATATATATTGAAACCTATTCAATTTCCCTAGGATACATTCCCTTGTTCAAATTTAAATTTAATTTATAGCAACGGAAAAACATCATTCAATGGTTGATGCCCCCCGCCCAGTGAATTCCCTTTGATCAAAATAATCTTGCCGATGTTGTCTCTATTTTCTGGCTTTTCCTTTCTATTTTTTTTTTTTTATAGGTGTCGCTTCATTGTTCAAATTTAAATTTAATTAAAATCAAAGGGAAAATATCTTCAATCATTAAATGCGCCCGGGGGACCCTTTTTGATCAAAATTAAATATACTTATCCAAGGACATTAGTTGATATTACCTTGTTCAAATTTAAATTTAATTTATATCACAGGTAAAAAGAAATCATTCAGTGGTTTCCTTCCCCTTCCCTGTGAGCAAATGATCTTGCCTATTGGCAATCTTCTGGCTTTCTTCTTCTATATTTTGAATAAGAGTCATTTCCTTGTTCAGATTTAAATTTAATTTAAATTAAAAGGAATAAAAAAATCAGTGGGTGGGTGGTGAGCTCCCCGAGGACCTCCTTTAATCAATATGAAATATATTACCCAGGTACCCTAGGAGTCATTTTCTTTAAATTCAATTTAGATCGAAGAGTAACAAAATTCAGTGAGTGGTTTGTACCCCTAACGCGGGACCTCTTTGATCAAAATGAAATATACTTATCCAAGTACTCTAGGAGTCATTCCATTGTTCAAATTAAAATTTAATTTATCACAAAGGGGGAAAATCAATGGGGGGGTGCAAAATAAAATATACTTATCCACGTACCCTGGATTGTGGAGGTTTATCTCCAAAACCCTAAGAGGATAACAGACTAACAAAGACTACAACTCTCTCTCTCTCTCTCTCTCTATATATATATATATA
The DNA here is from genome assembly GCA_903632075.3 of Acanthosepion pharaonis. Classification (NCBI taxonomy): domain Eukaryota; kingdom Metazoa; phylum Mollusca; class Cephalopoda; order Sepiida; family Sepiidae; genus Acanthosepion; species Acanthosepion pharaonis. The sequence continues at coordinate 262,119 of CAHIKZ030005523.1, read as the reverse complement.
TATATATATATATATATATATGTGTGTGTGTGTGTGTATGTATGTAGTTGTATATTTAGGCAGCAAACCTTCGTTTGTGCATGTTTCATTAAAACTGACAGACAAAGTACTACGGTTAAGCCTTTTTATTTAATTTTTCTTGTGTTCGCACGAGAGTTTTCTTTTCTGGACAGAGTGTGTAAAAACTGTCCAAATGTTTTATAGTTCCGAGCGCTTTCGGCTATACCTTTAGCCATTATCAAGGATGATTCAATTTTCAGCCTTATTGAGTGCGTGCATTATGTGTATGTCTTAGTTTTATAGGGGATGTTTTAAATTCCGAACACGGAACCGTATTCGAAATTAAAAACATCTCTACAACACACAGTTGAAACATACACATAATGCATATATAATGCGTATATATATATATATATATATATATATATATATATATATATATATATATATATATATATATTTTAAAAGAATATGTTTTATATATATATATATATATAAGAATATATATATATATATATATATATATATATATATATATATATATATTACAGGTTTCCTAATTTGTTTTTTTCACTTAGAGGTGGGTGAATAACTGCTCTGGAAAATATAAAACTTTTACGGGAAGTTAACCGCAAGAAACTGGCATGAAAATCACCCAGATCCTGTTAATAATAATAATAATAATAATAATAATAATAATAATAAAATAATAATAATAATAATAATAATAATAATAATAAATCAAAATCTCAAAAATGTGGCATATGAGAATATTAACAATTTCAATTGTAGTTGGATCCTCTGGATTGATTGGAAAATATTCCAAGACTCATTGGCAGCCCAAGCCTTAAAAAAACACAAAAAATAGTTCTCACGAGTACAGCTCTCACCGTACGAAAGGCATTATCTATGTAAGATATGTTTTTTTTTAATTGCTCAGTGGAAAATGTCATGATGACATTTCTGACTTAGGTCTCTAGGCGAAACTCGGAAAGAAATGAGTACTCACCAGAAACGAAAAGAAATATAATAATAATAATAATAATAATAATAATGATAATAATAATAATGGAACTTGAAGTCTTTAAATATATACAAGGTATCACTCATCACTTTCATCAAACAAAGTATGTCGATATAGGGAACAGCACTTCAACTCCATCATATAAATGGAGTCTCTAAGTCTGTTGAAATAAACATCAAGAACATTTCAAGGTGACTCTTTGTCTCCCTTACTATTTTGTATATCCCTGATATCATTAACCAGCGAACTTAACAGGTTAGAATATGGGCTATAAGATATCTAAAAAAAAATAAGCCATCTATTTTAAATGGTTGGCTTAAAGTTTTATGTTATCAATGACAGTGAGCTGGAAGGTTTCCTGAAAACAGTAAAATGTTTCAATGATGACATTGGAATGGAATTCGGTTTGGATAAATGTGCTAAAGCCACAATTTAACGAGAATCACTACAGCAAACCTCCTTTATTAGCTTAGACCATATGAGTAACAGTCAAATATTTAGAGCAAGAAGAAGCTTAAAGGTACCTCGATGTAAACAAGGGTGAAGGAATTCACCATGAAAATGAAAGAAAGACTGTGTAGAGTAATATAGAAAGGGTGAGACTGATATTAAAAACTGAATTGAATTCTCAGAACAGAATTATCGCCATTAATATCTTTGCCATCCCAGTGGTCCAATATAGTTTCAACATCTTGAACTGGACTCTAAGTGATGTCAGATAAATGGATTTTAAGACAAGAAAGCTTCTTTCTAAGAATAATATGTATCATTCATAAGCTGATGTAGACCGTCTATACATACCCCGTAAAGAAGGTGAAAGAGGTCTTATTCAGCTAGACTTGTCATACAAGACAACTATTGACTTACTAACATACATGGAAACAACAAAGGACTGAATGATACAATTAGTCAAACAAATCAACAACAGAAATAAAAGATATTCAGTCATGAAAGAAGGTTGTACATGCAAACGAGATTTACATTTAGTAGATTCTGTAGAAAACCAAAACAGAACCCAGGAACCAATTGTTGTGGCAAAAATTAGAAAACCAAGGATAAAACTCTTGAACAGATGAAACAACGCTGGCAAGACAAACCTTTGCATGGCCAATATCCAGAATGTTCTAATAGAGTCGATGTTGATAAAGTTAACACTCATGCACGATTACGAGCATCTGGAGTCAAGGCAGATAACAGAAAGATTTATTTTTCCAGTACAAGACCAAAGTCTTTTCACTAGGAAATTTCAGGCAAATATCATACATAATAGTGTGGATCCAAAATGCAGCCGTCCTGGGTATGACGATAAACTACATTCAAGATTTCAATATCAATAAGAAAAGATTTTATTTTGTGGTCTGTGATAATTATGTCTGAGAGCTAAGTTTTGATTTTTCTGGCTGTGAGTATTGTAATATCACAAATAAATCCCGAATGAACAATATCATAAGGAAATCAAAAATAAGATGAGCGAAAAACTTCGTCCCTTTATATTATTAAAAAAAAAAATCTGCCTTTTGTTTAATTATGTTCGGGCAACAAAAAATCACATCCTTTGATTGCCATAGGTCATTGGTCACGTGACCCGGCATGTGATTTCTAGAAGAAGAAGAAGAAGAAAAAGAGGGAGGGAAGAAAAGAAGAAAAAGAATTAATAGTAAGAAAATGAAGCAGAAGAAGAAAAAGTAGAAGAAGAAGAAGAATCAGCAGCAGCAGCAGTAGCAGTAGTAGTAGTAGAAGAAGGAGAAGAAGAAGAAGAAGAAGAAAAAGAAGAAGAAGAAGGTGATGATGAAACAGAAGAAGAAAAAGAATCAGAAGAAGAAGGAGAGTCAGAAGAGGGAGAAGAATCAGCAAACAGAAGAAGAAGAAGAAGAAGAAGGAAGAAGAAGAAGAATCAGCAGTAGTAGAAGAAGAAGAAAAAGAAGAAGGGGAAGAAGCAGATGAAACAAAAGAAGAAGAAGAAGAAGAAGAAGAAAAAGAAGAAGAATCAGCAGTAGTAGAAGAAAAAAAAGAAGAAGGGGAACAAGCAGATGAAGCAAAAGAAAAAGAAGCAGCAGCAGCAGCAGAAGAAGAAGAAGAAGAAGAAGAAGAAGAAAAGAAGAAGAATCAGCAGTACTAGAAGAAGAAAAAGAAGAAGGGGAACAAGCAGATGAAGCAAAAGAAAAAGAAGAAAAAGAAGCAGCAGAAGAAGAAGAAGAAGAAGAAGAAAAGGAAGAAGAAGAAGAAGAAAAAGAAGAAGAAGAACAAGAACAAGAAGAAGAACAAGAAGAATCAGCAGTAGTAGAAGAAGAAGAAAAAGAAAAAGGGGAACAAGATGTGAAGCAAAAGAAAAAGAAGAAGAAGAAGCAGCAGCAGCAGCAGCAGAAGAAGAAGAAGAAGAAGAAGAAGAAGAAAAGGAAGAAGAAGAAGAAGAAAAAGAAGAAGAAGAACAAGAACAAGAAGAAGAACAAGAAGAATCAGCAGTAGTAGAAGAAGAAGAAAAAGAAGAAGGGGAACAAGATGTGAAGCAAAAGAAAAAGAAGAAGAAGAAGCAGCAGCAGCAGAAGCAGCAGCAGCAGAAGAAGAAGAAGAAGAAGAAGAAGAATAAATGCAAATGTAAGTGAAATACACGAAATCCAGTAACAATGTCAAAATAAATCTCTTCATAGATAATACCCAGTTGGCGCCCAAAATCTAATGGAGACAAAACAAATACCGATCGCAAGCTATGTCGTGCACGATGCAAAGCAGAAATCTAAGATTTTATTAAAGCTGCATAAGCACCAGTGCTTGGCTGGGTTACCTAGAAATTACCTAAGCGATCAGACTGAAATGTTACGTTGACCTTAAATTCAGATTTTGTGATGAATATTCAGAAACAATTGACCATCTTGTATTAGGTTAAACGGTTATTGGCATTCCCCCGAATATAAAAGTCACCATGACAGGGTGGGCCAATATCTGTACTGGAAAATCTGCAACTTTCATGAGACCGAAATTGAAAGAAATTAGTATGAACAGCACTCAGACCCAGTTACACACATAGGACCTGTAACAATTGCCTGTGGGGCACAAGCAGATGAAGCAAAAAAAAAGAAGAAGAAGAAGAAGAGGAAGAAGAAGAATCAGCAGCAACAGAAGAAGAATCAGCAGCAGCAGCAGCAGAAGAAGAAGAAGAAGAAGAAGAAGAAGAAGAAGAAAAAGAAGAAGAGGAAGAATCAGCGGAAAAAGAAGAAGGGGGAAAAGAAACAGCAGCAACAGAAGAAGCAGCAGTAGAAGAAGAAGAAAAAGAAGAAGAAGAATCAGAAGAAGAAGAAGAAGAATCAGAGGAAGAAAAAGATGAAGAAGAAGAAGAAGAAAAGGAGGAAAAAGAATCATCATCAGCAGCAGCAGAAGAAGAAGAAGAAGAAGAAGAATCAGCAGCAACAGAAGAAGCAGCAGTAGAAGAAGAAGAAAAAGAAGAAGAAGAAGAAGAAGAATCAGAGAAAGAAAAAGATGAAGAAGAAGAAGAAGAAAAGGAGGAAAAAGAATCAGCAGCAGCAGCAGCAGCAGAAGAAGAATCAGAAGAAGAAGAAGAGGAAAAAGAATCAGCAGCAACAGAAGAAGCAGCAGTAGAAGAAGAAGAAAAAGAAGAAGAAGAAAAACAAGAAGGAGAATAAGAAGAAGAAGAAGAAGAAGATAAAGATAAAGAAGAAGAAGAAGAAGAGGAGGAGGAAAAATAATCAGCAGCAACAGAAGAAGTAGTCGAAGAAGAAGAAAAAGAAGAAAAAGTATCAGAAGAAGAAGAAGAAGAAGAATCAGCAGAAGAAGAAGAATCATCATCATCATCAGAAGAAGAAGAAGAAGAAGAGAATCAGCAGCAACAGAACAAGAAGTTACACACATAGGACCTGTGACAATTGCTTGTGGTATTACAATACGCACGACCAGAACAATCAAAACTTAGCTCTCAGACATAATGATAACTGGCCACAAAAATAAAATGTTTTCTTATTGATATTGAAATCTTGAAATATTATTCACCAATTGCTGGATTCCTGAACATTGTAAAAGTTCCTCCAAAAACTATCAAAATACAAGCATCTTGAAATAGAAATTACATGAATGTGGCATTAGTAATTCCAGTTAGGTTTTACTCTCCAGGGTTTGATTAGAAACGTTCAGATAGAATCATCGAAGTGATGACAATTTACAGAAGTAATATATTGTTGAAGTGGAATATTCGTATGGATCGATCTGGACATTGGTGGATGGTAAAGACAACACGTGTATTGGCAGGCGAATAAACATTCAAACAAGGAACGATCGAAGAGTTTGAAAAATTAACTAACAGTTTAGCAGACTATCATTTTAAATGGGGAAATGTATCTTTGCTCCGACTTTCTCAGGTTGACCTTAAGGATCAGATACCAGACAAAATAAAGGAAGTCGATTTTGATTGGCTGAACTAGCGTGGGAATGATAGCGATATAGAAAGGTTTTTCGATGAGTTGTTTCTTAAACGTTAAGTATTGTAGACGCGTTTTCCATTCATGTCTGGAAACTGCTTCCCAGTGAGGTGAGAATGTGACCCTCTGGAGAGGGAAACATTAAGAAAATAATGAAGATTAAAACTCCTTTTGTTGGAGTTCTTTTTATCTCCGAATAAAAACAAATGGCGATCACCGGACGTAAAAGATGACTGCAACTTTATTATTATCGAGCGAAACCGTCGCTCAAGATCTTCCCAGAACGAGGGAGCTATACAATATTGTATTAATTGGGGCAGACCAATACCTCTCAGTATGGTTTGGTTTGGTTTGTTTTACAGTATATCAACGTCAATGAGCTATTTAATGCCGACAAGATTTTTATTGATGGTAATATTTTTTTTCAAAAATTTATTGCTGGTAATATTTTTTTTTGTCAAGAATGTATTTCTGGTAATATTTTTTTTCAAGAATGTATTTCTGGTAATATTTTTTTCAAGAATGTATTTCTGGTAATATTTTTTTTGAAAAATGTATTACTGTTAATAATCTTTGCTGGTAATAATTTTTTCTTCAAAATTCATTGCCAGCAATAATTTTTTATAAAAATGTATTACTGGTATTAAAACCTTTTTCTACACTTCCATAACGGTTTGACCCCTTCTGGCGGTTAAATATTTGCTGGGAGCCTAACGGGTGCTATCACCCCTGATCAGGATGGACCTGGGAACACCTGCAATTAAGAGGTGGTTCCACCTCCTCAAAACGTCCCGATCAAAGGCCTTGGTGTCGTCTTTAGTTTATCATCATACCCAGGACGCATTATTTGGTGGTGGGTACCCTCGGCAGAGGTGCAGTCGTCGTATTCTGAAGCCCCAGCCAACAGAGCGGCCTCTTAGTATTTGTTGCCAACTATGAAGTTTTACTTCAAGAGGCAAGTCAGCAAAATAAGGTAAAAAAATGTTTCACACAGTTTCGCCCATTATTTAAATTATTCGGACTATTATCCTCATCTTTGTCGCCATATTTATTACAGCGTTTCGGACGTTGTACACTCTGGCCTTCTTCAGGTGGTTGGAATGTCGAACTGAACGTTTTATTTCGTTCACCGGGGTACACTGTTCTAGTTCCACGTGCCATGTTTAATGGATGTCAGTTATCAGTTATCTTCTGTTAATTTCCCCTCTCCAAGTTTTCCACCGCTTTAACCGGGTATTGAACTCACACACTTTGGGTCCTGTCACTGGATCTAAGTAACACCTTTATCCACGCTGCTATTTGTCCTTGAGGACATCTGTCCATGAATTTCTGGGTATTATAAACGTAATGTTTTCAGTCACCGTTTTTTACCAGTGCTCATATTGCAATTTCTGTTGATATCATGTTTTTTACCAGAGCTCATATTGCAATTGGCGTTGTTGTAATTGCTTTTTCTCTGGCACTCTTATTACTGGTTCCCATATTTTTTTTCATTTCTATGCTTGATCGGCTCTGGAGAATTTTTTTGGCCTAGCATATGTACTGTCTCCTTAATTTTACGAATTTCTCAACATTTTACTATTGAAATGCCTTGACGTAACCGCAAGTTCTATGCTAACTGTTTCTTCGCTGGCACTTCCTTTCTTCCACTTCATCTTGATTTCCAGTCAACTGTGATCTTCAAAGATTTAAATGCAATGTCAATCGTTATCTTCTGTCTTCTTAAATCTTGTTCTTTTATTGTTCTCTCTCCTTAAAAATATTTTCTTTCTCTTAAATTCTCTCACACTTGCGTCTTAGCAGCTTTATTGTAATGCCGGGGTTGAAATGAGTATAGCAGTCACGGTGAATGGACGTCACTCCCAGAAGGCTTTGTGTTTCCTTGAGGGGATATTGGGCCTCAAACTCTCACGCAATCTCAAGTGGAACTCCTATATACGATCCAAACGCAGATAAAATGATGGGCTGCCTGTACACCTCTAGTAAGTACCTTACTCCCCAATCTATCCTTTTACATTTACAAGATCCAGATCAGGATGGCAAGAGCTACTCGCTCCTCACTTTCTTGTTCTGACAGAGGTCAAAAGCGTCTCCGAGTCATTGTTGGAGAAGAGTTATTTTCCACACTCCAACCTCTCTCGATGTGGCGAGTCTCTCACTGCTCTATCGATAATTCCACGAAAAACGCTGGTCCCCGACAGGTATAACCTTCACAGCTAGGACCCGCCATGCCACATAACAGAAGTTCTGTCAGGAATGGTGAAATGTTGTAAGAGCACGGTCGCAAATTTACTGTAGGTGATCTTGTGATTGAGGCACTCTCTAGACATTTTAATCGTAGTGAATTGTTTTCTCCTTTTTTAGTCAGGGTAGCTTGTTTATGTCCCTCTAGAGTAAGTTGCAACATTTCACCATTCCTGGCAGCTCTTCTTTTATCATAGTGTAGGATATCTACTAACAAAAGCGATGATAAGAAAAAAGAAAAAGAATCTAAATGAAATCGGATAGATTAAAAAAAAAAAATAAATTTAAAATTCCCAGCAATCTGCCTTACGCATGTGTAGTCTCATCAACATAATAAATTTAGTCCGATGAAGTCCCCCAAATGACAGAAACGCATCAAAAGTAAACTTTTTTTTCCACTTTGCCTTGCATTTTCCAATTAATATTGTTCTTGATATATAGAAGTATATATCATTATCTCATATATATATATATATATATATATATATATATATATATATATATATATAGGTCTGCTCTACGGTTGTATTGAGCTCTTTTGTTAGTTAGTTGTTACTCGTATCAGGGTTTTTCTTTGGGCTTCAGACCTGCATCTGTGCGATTTTTTGTCGGCAGAAGTCCATGTTTGTAGCTCTTTTCTTTTTTTAAAACCTTTTTCCCTCGAGATTGATTTGATTAGCAAATCAAAAATTCGAGGGTTTTTCAAACGAGTCTAGTTATCTATCTATATATATATATATAATATATATATATAAATGAAAATAGGAAAACGGTATTGCTGACTTATTTCGTTTATCAAAGCAAAATACGAAATTTCGTATTTTGCTTCGATAAACGAAAACAAATCAGCAATTACCATTTTCCTATTGTCATTCTTGTAAAATTTCTCTACTGGTTAAAACGGAAAATTTTCATATATATGATATATATATATATATATATATATATATATATATATATATATATATATATATATGTAAGGTAAACACTTGAACACTTCCTCTTCTCATAAATACTAACTGCGAGACGCAGTGTAACCTGATTGTTCCGACGATCAATTCTATCTGCTTTGTATATATCTGTTATTTCCATACATTTGTTCAACATACCTTCGTCTTCTGTGCCTTTCTTTTCTGTACCTAAACAAGCCACAACATATATATATATATATATATATATATATATATATATATATATAGAGAGAGAGAGAGAGAGAGAGAGAGAGAGAGAGACTCTTTCACATTTCATTAGTGTGGCTAGACTTCTGTGCCTTTCTTTTCTGGTCCCTAAACAAGCCACAACATATATATATATATATATATATATATATATATATATATATATATAGAGAGAGAGAGAGAGAGAGAGAGAGACTCTTTCACATTTCATTAGTGTGGCTAGACTTCTGCCTTTCTTTTCTGGTCCCTAAACAAAACCCACAACATATATATATATATATATATATATATATATATAGAGAGAGAAGAGAGAGAGAACTCTTTCACATTTCATTAGTGTGGCTAGACATTCGATTGCTTCAAACCGGGATCGAAACTCGGCATCAATCAGAAACCCTACTCCAAAGCTGTCAGCGCACGGAGTAAAAGATGAATGTTTTATCGTATTATATACATGATGTATAAAAGTATTAATCCGCATCCAGAGTGCTCAGTTCATATGAAGGGCTGTGCCATTAAGCAGGAATTCAATGATTGCGACAATTATATTTTCCGTTATCTGTAACCTTTAGTTGGACCCATCATTTGATCTGATGAGCTGTTACCAAAGAAGCGTCTGGTTAGAAAAGCCTGAATTTCTGTTTATAAACATACCTTCGTCGACATTACAATATCTAATTGATTTTACTCAGAGGTTTACAATAAGTTTTACTTTCGAAAATACAACTTGCCAAAGGCGGGAAAAGATTTAAATTGAATTCTTTCTTCGATTAATTCATTCTTCCTTGCAAACACACACGCACACACACACACACACACACATATATATATATATATATATATATATATATATATATATATATATTTCAGGGGCGGGCTACGTTTTGACGGAAGTTGCATTAGCTTTCGGTAGAATCATTTTTAGTATTTTGTTTCTGTACTTGTTTATTATATTATTATGTTGGGATATATTTTTTTCTAGTTTTTACTACAGCTAAAGCCTACCTTAATATTATTTTTATTGAGAATATTTTTCTTGAGAATCACAGAACATATATATATACATATATATATATATATATATATATATATATATATATATATATATATATATATATATATATATAATAATATATTATTCGTCTTTGAGGATACCCGTCTATTAGGCGTCTAGAGAGCGTGTTATATAGCATGATCAACAATGTGGACAAGGCCAGCACACCCAAACACTCAGTCTGTGACTTATGATACCAACACAGGCACACATTCCACACACGCACACAGGTATAAGAGAAAGCTAGGTTTAAAATGCATTATATACATATATATATTATATATATATATATATATATATATATATATATATTTACACACAAACACACATACATTTTCATCAATAAATAATAATAGAAAATGTATTTGAAAATAAGAGAAAAAATCAGTATACCAATATATATATATATATATATATATATATATATATATATATATATATATTGTTTTTTAATTCCCGCCTTTCGACCTAACCTAGTCATTAGTTAATTTAAATATTATAGACAACATTTTATATAAGGATCAAGCTTTAAGACACAATTTTAATTCAACTCCACGGGAACGCGAATTTCGCAACGTTTAATGGTCAGTGAGTATACAGCACCTTGAGATTGAAGCTTCGAGTCGCGTTATGAACGTGTGATATCATATATATATATGTATATATATGTGATATCATATATATGTGTGTGTGTGTGTGTGTGAAAAATATATAGAAAATAGGAAAGAACTCGTTAGGTAAATAATCCAAAGTTCTTTAGTATTTTTGTTATTATTTTTAAAATATAGTGCTCGATACAAAGTAGAAATAAATATAATTATTTATTTAAAAATTTATAATTATTTATTTAAAAATATGATCCCAACATATATATATATACATGTACGTATGTATTTTACTACGTTAATAAAACATCAAATTTGTTTACTTTGTTAATAAAACATCAAAATTCGAAAGGAATGATTAATACAAAATAAAAATTAAAAACAAGGAAAATAAATTAACCCAAACAAATAAATTAATAAATAAATAAATAAAGAATCCACCCATGCAAAAAATAACCGCCAGAATAAATTACACACAATGCAGCACTAAACCTATATATATATATATATATATATATATATATATATAGCCGAGGAAATATCCAGCATTCGATGTCTGACGATTGCGTCCAGCATGAAACAGACTGTCGCCTCTGAGTGTTGACTTCAATGTTCACTTTATATATATATATATATATATATATATATATATATATATATATATATATATATATGTGTGTGTGTGTGGGGGTATGTGTGTACGAGCGTGCGTACACTACAATATTTTCAGTTTTTTTCTGAGGTATTTAATATATTTTCTTTAAAACATTGCTTGCAAAGGCAGGAAAAGATTTAAATAGAATCCCTTCTTTGATTACTTCATTCTCCCCCCCATATATATATATACATATATATATATATATATATATATATATATATATATATGCATATGCACACTTTCTTTCTTCACGTAAAGCATGTAATATTGTTGTATTTATTTCTTTGGGGGGGGCGTTCTTGTTTAGTTCAATTAATTTCTATTGCTTTGCTTTTTCCTTCTTGCTTCCAAGAAAAGAATACAACCAAATCCTTGAATTATTATTAAATGTTTTAAGTTACCCTACCCTTTAGCTTGCAGCATTCACATTGTACGCTACATTTTTCCCCTCTCGCCCAACTATATACACGCCGTCAATCGATTATGGCCAGTCGGCCGTTCGAGGTATGTCGGGTTACGGCAGAAAGTCATATTCAGCTTCGCCTAACGAAGATCAATATCGATTTTCTTATAACACGTATTGCAAGACGGAGGGTCTTTATTAACATGCTCGTCCAACATGTGATTATTGCAACGTAATGCGTTCGAACCTCACTGACTAGTATAACCGCCTCTCTTCTCGTACATATCTCCGCGTTGTCTAGTCTCGCTTTATGTCGACGTGAAGATGATCAGTTCAAACCCAGCTTGTTCTGATATCTCAATCCTCGCACGACTGTTGGATAGTTATACAGCTTGTAAACCGGTTTAAGGTTTGGTGCCAGAATAATTCATCGTTCGTCCAGTTCCTGTTCTTTAAGGATTGTGATTCTTACTGACGAAGAAAGTTGTCTTTTTTTCTTTGAGTCAAAAAGACGTGGTAAACTTCTTGTTGACGACTGGGCTGACTGGAAATAAGGTCAAGCTATCACCGAAAAAATAATAATGCCGGTTTGGGATAAATAAGAGATGATTTAATGAAGGCGAGTAAAATAATTTACAATCGAATATATTTGGCATTTATTAACGCAAAAAAGATTAGAAGGCGGTAACTTTAATCTCGACCTATGTGTTCAGCAAAGTTCGATCAGGAAATTCAAGTGAATATTGGACCTTTCCTCGTGCTGGTGTGCAACTGCGTCTCTGTCTGACATCTCGTTCATCTCCGGCGTCCCGGCCTGTCTCTCTCTCTCTCTCTCTTTGACTCCCCAAATTCGAACTGAATTTATACATAATTCTCCGTCCACATATCAAACTATTCATATGCCAAAATAACTCAATTATTTATTGTTTCAAATCAGGTTTAAAAGGCCAAATACTATGTTTTTATTTTACAACATTTCGTTCAGAGCCATTGCTTCAAAACGCAAAACAAATCCGTCAGAAACGAAATCAAAAGCATATGCTATGACCTGTCCAATTCATGGTCACACCTAGTCTCTCGACAAATATTCCTGCCTGCGAAAATTAATAAGGCCTAGATTAACACACACCAATCCATCCCTAATTGTTTCCTTGAAATTTAAAAACTACAATATCAGCCAATAACAAGTTAACTTGTTATACTAAAAACCCTTTATTTTTAAAATCATCTCCCTTCAGGTGATACGTGTTCATAGATTCCCTTCCTTTAATTTCTGAGTAAATTCCCTTAAGCTTCATATGACTTATACATTGGAGTTGCTTACTAGATCAGAAATAATTTATTTTTTTTATATTAATACAGACAGGTTAATCATGCCAGAAAATGAATAATTGCCCATTCAGCAAATATTTTTATTAAATATCATGAAATAGGGGGTCCAATTTGGCATGTATATTCCTTGTAAATTGCCCCCCTACGTAAGCACCCCCACAAAAAATTATCATTCCATGTGGTATATTAACTTTTAAAAAAACTGTAAATATCATCATATGATAATTGTGTTTATGCCTCCCTTCCTAAGTTCCTTAGTTCGCACGTCTGTTACGCCTTGCCATTACCTAAGAAATAATGGACTATTCCGTTTAGATAGGAAGACATATAAGAGATGCTACTTGGTATCAGTGAAAAAAGAAAGAAAGAAATGATTAAAGTCTCTTGCTAATAGCTCATAAATTATGGACTATTCCGTTTTGATCGCTTGAGAAGACAAAAGACATATCAAAATGGTTTCAGTGAGAAAATGAAATGGAAAAAAAGATACCAATTTGAAATCTATTCATTTGTACCCCCTTACTTCTTAAAATAAAGATCCGCAATTATATTTATGATTGTTCTTGCAATATTTTGTTAAAAGTGTTTAAGCTAACCTATTTAACGATACAATAAAGGAAATTCTACGGATATTTTATTGTCATAGAACATTATGAGCTTATTCAACATTAACGACAGAATTAAGATTCATGAGAAAAATCAGACGGAAAAATGATGATATTTTCCAGTGTTAGAACTCTTTAAAATTGTTTAGTTATATATTTTTTCTCACCAGAAACAATCTTGAAAATTTATAAATCTGCCATTTGTCCTGTCGTCGAATATCGCTGCCCCGCTAAGTCAGGTGTTTCTGTTTTGTGCCTAAATATTCTTGAAAAAATCCAGAGAAACACTGACCTGGCATCTCAGCTTCAATCACTTTCCCATCGCCGTAAGGTAGCTCCAATTTGCCTTTTCGACAAACGTTATCATGAAAGAAAAAAAAGTTACTCCCTGCCAATACCTCATAAATAATGGGACTTTCCATTGTGAATATGCGGGGAAAGAGGGGAAAAGCCACGACTTGCTTTCAGTGAGAAAATGAAAAAAGAAAGAAAGAAAAAAGAAAGAAAAAAAAGCAAAAAGAAAGAAAGAAAAAGGAAAGGAAGAAAAATAAAAATAATTCAATCTGTTTTAGTGAAATGGAAAACGTTGTTAATGTCAAATCTTTAGCTCAAATATTTTAACCATGTGACAGGGGAATTTAATGGGCTATTCCGTTTTGATTGGATAAAAAAAACAAAATACATATGTTATATGGTTTCAGTGAGGAAATGAATGAAAAAAAAGAAAGAAAAATAGACGTGTTTAACGACTATCTCAGTGAAATGGAAAAAATTATCAATTTCAATTTTTTATTTGTACCCCCTGACTTCTTAAAATAACGATCAGCATGTCTATTTATGGTTGCTATTGCAGTATTTTGTTAAAGTTGTTAAACTCAAATATCTAACGATGTGAAAGGTGCTTTTCTATGAAGATTTCATAGTTTTCAGAACTCGACATGAGCTTTCATCATTAATGGAAGAATTAAGATACATCAGAGAATTGACTTAGGAAAACCGTGAAATTTTCTCGAGTATTTTTACAGTGAAAGAAGCGGAATGTTTGAAGTGAACAAAAGAATAAAAAAGAAGGGAAAATTCGAAACGAGAATGAAGGAACACGATGGAAATGAGATTGAGGGGAGAGATGGGGGGGAATGCTAAAAAGAAAGATGAAATTAAAGTCAGATGACAAGAGTATAAGAGAATTCAAAAGAAATGAAAAAAAATAAGAAAGAAAAACAAGCCATAATAAAAGAAGAAGAAAAAGTGCAATTTAGAATGACGAAATACTATCAAATATGAAAACAATTTTCAGATGTACTAAGGGAAGAAAACGAGGAAAGTGTTATGCTGTGGCGAACAATATTTTTTTCTCTTCCACCGAATGAGTTCGAAACGCTCGTCGCCATTGTTATAGTCCGGTTCCTTGTACCACGGTGATAGTCCAAGTTAGAACCAATAAAGAAGAATTCGAATACGGATGTGGAAAAGCACAGATATATTACAAACAGGAATATATACAGAGAAGTAGGAAGTGTTAGTACGAACAATCAGGTTTAGTAGTAATTGTCTGACCGCGACTCTGTTTCGGACTGCCTCTGACTCGACTGACTGACTCGCTCGCTCGCTCTGACTGACTGACAGACTTCTGACGGATTTCACTCCAGACTTCAGTCTGAACGGTATTTAGTCACCCCCCCCCCACGAGGGCATCATGTGGCACAAGGCCGGTTTAACGTGGGATCTCCGAGCTCGTGGGCTCGGCCAAAAATATGCCCTTTGAACCCATATAAACGGATTCAGGATCGGTTTACCTCCCCGAAAGAGACTCCGCCCTTCGGCGTAGCCTCGTTCGAGTTCCTCCCCTCCCGAAGGCAGAGAGTTCAACTGATCCCCCGGTCTGCCGGTCGCCCGACTTCGGACTGAACTCCCTGCTTCCTCTTGAGGCGCAATATTTATTACGTATGGAATAGTCCATTATGGGTAAGGTCCCATAACAGAAAGAAAATTGAAAACTACCATATTTCGCTGCGTATAAGACGAACCGATGCATTAGACGCCCTCCCATCAAATTTTGAAGGACAAACTCGAAAACATGACTAATATATTCAACACCGACTGAGAAGAAGTGCCGAATGTTTAGTAACTATTTAGAATGTAATAATTAGAACTGATTGATTTATATTTTTACGGCTCTTTTCAAACAAGAAATATTACTAAAGAGATTATTTTTGCAGATAATAATGATTTTCTGATACAATCCCTACTAATTAACTTACAGCTGGGTGAGCTATAGCCTTCTAATGCAGAGAGGTCTTGGACGCCGACGTCAATTTCATAATAAAGTTGCATTCTTCTCTCGCGGCTGGCGATTGCTAGTTTTTTGGGTTCAGAGATAAAAGAAATTCAACACAGAGAATTTTAACTTAACTACTTTAATTAAAGTTCAATTTAACATGTTCTATTTATACATTAAGGGCCCTTCACCCTCACTGCAGAGCCGTTTCAGACACGAATGAAAACACGTCTACATTGTTTGACGGTTAAGATTCGACTCATTGAAAAACCTTTCTCTATCTATCTCTTTTCCTACGCTAGTTCAGACAAACAAAATCGACTTCCTTATTTTGTCTTCTATCTGACCTCGAAGGTCAACCCCAGGAAGTCCGAGCGGAAATACATATCCTCGAAGAAAATAATAGTCTAAATAATAATAAACTATTGTTGAACATATGGTGTGGGAGAAAGTTTGGATTTATATCTTTCCCAAGAGTATTTGCGGCTAAATTAATGTAACAGACCTGACTGGAATTAGAACTCGATTCTCCGGTTTTCAATTTCGAACAGCATTACCTGGACAAACAAACTGTCACCCATCTAGTTACTGAATAAGCTAGTCGTTGCTTAACTTCAGTTTCTCAACGTCATATGGCTGTTAAGCAATAACTAGAAAATAATTTAGACTGCATAATACTACTAAAAGCTAACCTTATTACAACCTGAGATCGTAACTAATGGTGACGAATTTATTACATACCATGATGAAAAACTAATTTCAAATTAGTTACATGTCATTTTGGATACAGAAATAAGGTTAAGCTTGTTTTATGTGTAGATTAAAACAGACGATAATGCTAATCTAACGATAGAATCCATATACTGGTATTATAGCTTGAAATTTTCATTGCCAGTAATCTTGACAAGTTTATCACATGGAGTAAGTTTACGGTGTAAAATTGACTGTAGACGTTCTTAATTTAATTTTGACACACTGGACTTATTTTACTTGGAAGGGCTCAGAAACGGATGTAACTGGGGAGCCCACGCTCACCCCACACCCCAAACATATAACAGCCGTCACCGATCTTCAATTTATAGGACGCAGCGATGATTCTGTTTATATTTTATAGGGAATAAATGGATCTTATAAGAAGGAAGAAAGGATAAGAGGAATAAATATATAGAGGAAATAAAAGAAATAAAGAAAAGAAAGAAGAAACAAAGTAAGAAAGAAAGAAAGAAACTGAGTACGTCAGTAAGTAAGTAAGGAAGGAAGTATGTCAAGAAAGAAGGAAGTAAAAGATTAAGTAAGTAAGGAAGGAAGGAAAGAAGGAAGGAAGGAAGGAAGGAATTAAATAAGTAAAGAATGAAGGCTACAAAGAAGGAAGAAGAAATTAAACAAAAAAGGAAGGAATAAATTAAGGAAAGAAAGAAATGAAGGAAAGAAGGAATGAAGTCAGGAAGGGAGGAAAACAGGAAGTAAGCCAGGATCATGGAATGAAAGAAGGGAGGAAGCCAGGAAGGATGAAAGGAAACAAGGAAACAAGGAGGGGGAGAAGGCAGGAAATAAGCTAGAAAGGATGGATGGAAGGAAGGAAGCCAGTAAAGGAGTATGGGAAGTAGGAAGGAATGAAGCCAGGAAGGAATGAAGCCAGGAAGGATGGAAGGAAAGAAAAAATGGAGGAAGCCAAAAAGGAAAGAAGGAAGGAAAGAAGGGGGAAGGAAGGAAGGAAGGAAGGAAGGAAGGAAGGAAGGAAGGAAGGAAGGAAGGAAGCCGGGTTGGATGGAAGGAAGGAAGCAAGGCAGGAAAGAAGAAGAAATTAAGTAAGTAAGGAGGGAGTAAATTAAATAAGGAAGGAAAGAAAGGAGATATGAAGGAAAGAAGAAAGGAAGCCAGGAAGGAAGGAAGGAAGGAAGCCAGGGTGGGAGGAAGGCAGTAATTTAGTAATTTAGGAAGGATGGAAGGAAGGAAGCCAGGAAAGAAGGATGAAAAGAAGGAAGGAAGCCAAGAAGTATGGAAGGAGAGAATAAAGGAAGGAACGCGAGATAGAAGGGAGGAAGCCAGTAAGGATGGAAGAAAGGAAGGAGAGAAGGAAAAAAAGGAATGAAGGAAGCCAGGAAGGAATAAAACCAAGAAGGATGGAAGGAAGGAAGCAAGGAATAAAGGAAGGCAAGATTCCAAGAAGAATGAAATAAGGCAACAAGGAAAGAAGGAAAAAAAGGGAAGGAAGAAAAGAGAAAGGAAGGAAGAAGGCTAAGAAGAAAGGAAGGGGAAGGGAGCCAGAAAGAATGGAAGGAAGGAATGAAAGAAATCAGGAAAAAGACAAAGAAATGTCCCAACTAATATATATATATATATATATATATATATATATATATATATATATATATAGAGAGAGAGAGATAAGAAATATTGGCTAACGTATTTTTTGTGTATAATGCAAGAATTTTTGAACGATAGTTAAAGTCAAAACTAGGGTCGTATTATAAACTTGTACACGTCTTCAGAAATTTATATTACGACTTACGAAACTTTTATTTGAAACAGAAAGATTGTAAATGCATCCAATATAATCCATATAATTAAATGCGAATATCAGTGTGTCAAAATTTTTCAACTTATTGTCATGGGTCCTTACTTAAAACTACAGAATTAACTCTTCCTAACACTATGTATACTACGCCTCTCAATAGAGAGGGACGAATCGAGCCGAGCTTCTCGGCTTGACAGTCGAACTCTCTGCCTCTGGGCAGGGAGGAACCCGGACGAGGCTCCGCCGAAGGGCAGAGTCTCGTTCGGGAAAGTTGACCAACCCGATCCCGTTGATACGGGTTCTACGGGCATTTTTTGGCCGAGCCTACGGGCTCGGGAAACCCACGTTAAACTCGGCCTTGTGCCACATGCAACCCTCGTTTGGGGGGCTAGATACCGAATCGAGCCGAACTTCTCGGCTTGACGGTCGAACTCTCTATCTTTGAGCAGAGAGGAACCCTGACGAGGCCCCGCCGAAGGGCAGAGTCTTGTTCGGGGAGGTTGAGTTCTAGTAGAGTTTCTACGGGCATTTTTTGACCGAGGCTATGGGCTCGGAAAATCCACGTTAAACTCGGCCTTGTGCAACATCTTTCCCTCGTGGGGGGGGGGTGCAAGTAAATATCGAATCGAGTCGAGCCGATAGTAGTTCACTCCAAACCAGGCTGACAGTCATATTAACACCTTCCACATCTTGTATTATTATTTCGTGTAATATACCTTCGTTATTTCTAAAAAAAAGTTCGTGTTGTTCTTCCTCGCTCCTAACCTGGAACATAAGACTTCTAGAGACCGTAACCCATCATATCATACAATTCTGGATTCACTTCGACTCCGTGAGCAAATTAAAAACATTCCCTGTCAGATCCGAACTCGCAATACTGAAATTACCAAGATTTCAATACTGCAATTATTTTCGGCGATTTTTTTTTTTACGTGAATTTTTGCGACGAACATTTTTATGAAATAACAATTTTTCATAACTTGGATATAAATTTGGGAATAATCGAAATTAATTTTCAAATCCAGCGAAAGTCACCCATGGAATAAAAATAATTGTTTGTACATAAAGTAAGGACCTACGTACATCAAATTGTCCTCAAATTAAGTAGCAGGAGAAGAATTATCTTTGGACTTTTGAAAGCTAAGCATAAATATTAATGCAATATTTAAATGATGTGATCAATTTTAGGTTCTCCTGTAGCGTATTCTTGCCTATCGTATACGGCATCGATATACATCGCAAAAAGAAATGTCCGACCTTAGAGTACCAGATTTCAATCAAAAGAGCTAAGGCTGCAGCGAAGAAAAGAATGTCCTGTGCAAATGAAAGCCCAGATCGAACGTCAGCCAGGAGGGCTTCCAATGCTAAGAATATGCAGAAACTTAGGGATTCTCAAACTCTTGAACAAGCCGAAGGAACAATCAAGAGCCCTCCGCAGAAGCCAGCTTAAATGCCGCCCGATAGGGTGGCTTTTATGCTACTAGATAATAAAAGACAAAATAGGCAGAGGTTGATAATGATATGTCGGCAATATTTGTTCTTTGAGAAACACTGAAACACCGAAGGATCAATCAAGAGCCCTCCGCAGGATCTAGCTAACTTAAATGCTGCCTGATAGGGGTGGTGGCTTTTATGCTACTAGATAATAAAAAGACAAAATTTGATAATGATATGTCGTCAATATTTGTTCTTTGGGTAACACTGAAACACCGAAGGATCAATCAAGAGCCCCGCAGGATCTAGCTAACAAAATGGCCCGATGCAGGCTTTTATACTAGATAATAAAAAGACAAAATAGGCAGAGGTTGATAATGATATGTCGGCAATATTTGTTCTTTGGGTAACACTAAACACCGAAGGATCAATCAAGAGCCCTCCGCAGGATCTAAGCTAACTTAAATGCCGCCCGAGGGTGGCTTTTATCTACTAGATAATAAAAGTCAAAATAGGCAGAGGTTGATAATGATATGTCGGCAATATTTGTTCTTTGGAAAACACTGAAACACCGAAGGATCAATCAAGAGCCCCCCAGGATCTAGCTAACTTAAATGCCGCCCGATAGGGTGGGCTTTATGCTACTAGATAATAAAAAGACAAAATAGGCAGAGGTTGATAATGATATGTCGGCAATATTTGTTATGAAACACCGAAGGATCAATCATTTGTTCTTAAATGCACCTTTGGGTGGCTTTTATGCTCAGATAACAGAAGTTGATAATGATATGTCGGCAATATTTGTTCTTTGAAACACTGAAACACCGAAGGATCAATCAAGAGCCCTCCGCAGGATCTAGATAGGGTGGCTTTTATGCTACTAGATAATAAAGACAAAATAGGCAGAGGTTGATAATGATATGTCGGCAATATTTGTTCTTTGAAAACACTGAAACACCGAAGGATCAATCAAGAGCCCTCTAGCCCGCCTGATAGGGTGGCTTTTATGCTACTAGATAATAAAAAAGACAAAATAGGCAGAGGTTGATAATGATATGTCGGCAATATTTGTTCTTTTGAGAAACACTGAAACACCGAAGGATCAATCAAAGAGGATCAATAAATGCCCGATATGCTATTACCAGATAATAAAAAGAAAAATAGGCAGAGGTTGATAATGATATGTCGGCAATATTTAGAGAAACACTGAAACACCGAAGGATCAATCAAGAGCCCCCACAGGATCTAGTTAATTTAAATGCCGCCCGATAGGGGTGACTAGATAATAAAAGACAAAATAGGCAGAGGTTGATAATGATATGTCGGCAATATTTGTTCTTTGAGAACACTGAAACACCGAAGGATCAATCAAGAGCCCCTGCAGGATCTAGCTAACTTAAATGCCTGATAGGCGGCTTTTATGCTACTAGATAATAAAAGACAAAATAGGCAGAGGTTGATAATGATATGTCGGCAATATTTGTTCTTTGAGAACACTGAAACACCGAATGATCAATCAAGAGCCCTCTGCAGGATCTAGCTAACTAAATGCCACCGATAGGGTGGCTTTTATCTACTAGATAATAAAAAGACAAAATAGGCAGAGGTTGATAATGATATGTCGGCAATATTTGTTTCTTTGAAAACACTGAAACACCGAAGGATCAATCAAGAGCCCCCGCAGGATCTAGCTAACTTAAATGCCGCCCGATAGGTGGCTTTTATGCTACTAGATAATAAAAAAGACAAAATAGGCAGAGGTTGATAATGATATGTCGGCAATATTTGTTCTTTGAGAAACACTGAAACACCGGAAGGATCAATCAAGAGCCCTCTGCAGGATCTAGCTAACTTAAATGTCGCCTGATAGGGTGGCTTTATGCTACTAGATAATAAAAAGACAAAATAGGCAGAGGTTGATAATGATATGTCGGCAATATTTGTTCTTTGGGTAACACTGAAACATCGAAGAACAATCAAGAGCCCTTGACAAAAATAGGAGCTTTTTATGTCGGCAATATTTGTTCTTAAATAAATTTTAATAGGTGGCTTTTATGACTAGATAATAAAAGACAAAATAGGCAGAGGTTGATACCAATTGTTTGCAAAAAGTTATTTGATATGTCGGCGATATTTATTCTTTGGAAAGCAGTGCGGTTGAACTTCTTTTGTCTCAAAGGCAGGAAATTCTTCGAAACTAATTAAAGAAATTAAGAAAGAGAACACAAAAGAACTGTATTTGTTTTCAACATTAATGTTACAACAATGCATCTTACCGAAGATTGGAAATTAAGTTCTAAAGCGGAAATTAGAAGAAGAAACAATGATTAAACATCCAGTTCATTTCGTTCTTTAATTCCGTGAAAAATTAAGTATTTTGTCAAATATATGTACGACATTTAAGATTTAATGGCCAATATATTAAACTTAAAAAAGAACTATATTATAAAGGGATGGTTGTATTTTTTCTTTTATGTGCCATCTTTCAATGTAGTTCCTGCATTTAGTTATTTTATGGAGCGCTATCGGTCAAATTAAGTTCAGATATACGCATATTGTATATTTATGATTACGCTTGATATCATGTATTTTCTGGTTTGTGATACGCGATAATTTAAACGAAAATTAATGTTAAAATCGAGAGTCGTATTACAAAGTTTTCAGAAATTTATGTTCAGATGAAGAAAACTTTTTATTTGAAACATCAACATTGGAAATACACTCAATACAACAGATAATAAAAAAGTCAAAGGGCGGATGTTGATAATGATATGTCGGCAATATTTGTTCTTTGAGAAACACTGAAACACCGAAGGATCAATCAAGAGCCCTCTGCAGGATCTAGCTAACTTAAATGCCGCCCGATAGGGGTGGCTTTTCTGCTACTAGATAATAAAAGTCAAAATAGGCAGAGGTTGATAATGATATGTCGTCAATATTTGTTCTTGAGAAACACTGAAACACCGAAGGATCAATCAAGAGCCCTCTGCAGGATCTAGCTAACTTAAATGCCGCCCGATAGGGTGGCTTTTTATACTAGATAATAAAAAAGACAAAAAGGAAGCAGAGGTTGATAATGATATGTCGGCAATATTTGTTCTTTGAGAAACACTGAAACACCGAAGGGATCAATCAAGAGCCCTCCGCAGGATCTAGCTAACAAATGCCGCCCGATAGGGCGGCTTTTATGCTACTAGATAATAAAAGTCAAAATAGGCAGAGGTTGATAATGATATGTCGGCAATATTTGTTCTTTGAGAAACACTGAAACACCGAAGGATCAATCAAGAGCCCTCCGCAGGATCTAGCTAACAAATGCCGCCCGATAGGGTGGCTTTACTACTAGATAATAAAAAGACAAAATAGGCAGAGGTTGATAATGATATGTCGGCAATATTTGTTCTTTGAGAAACACTGAAACACCGAAGGATCAATCAAGAGCCCTCCGCAGGATCTAGCTAACAAATGCCGCCCGATAGGGGGTGGCACTATGCTACTAGATAATAAAAACAAAATAGGCAGAGGTTGATAATGATATGTCGGCAATATTTGTTCTTGAGAACACTGAAAACACCGAAGGATCAATCAAGAGCCCTCCGCAGGATCTAGCTAACTTAAATGCCGCCCGATAGGGTGGCTTTATGCTACTAGATAATAAAAGACAAAATAGGCAGAGGTTGATAATGATATGTCGGCAATATTTGTTCTTTTGAAAACACTGAAACACCGAAGGATCAATCAAGAGCCCTCCGCAGGATCTAGCTAACTTAAATGCCGCCGATAGAATTGGCTTTATGCTACTAGATACAAAAGACAAAATAGGCAGAGGTTGATAATGATATGTCGGCAATATTTGTTCTTTTGAAAACACTGAAACACCGAAGGATCAATCAAAGAGCCCTCTGCAGGATCAGCTAACTTAAATGCCGCCCGATAGGGGTGGCTTTATGCTACTAGATAATAAAAAGACAAAATAGGCAGAGGTTGAGCAATGATATGTCGGCAATATTTGTTCTTTGAGAAACACTGAAACACCGAAGGATCAATCAAGAGCCCTCTGCAGGATCTAAGCTAACCAAAATGCCGCCCGATAGGGTGGCTTTTATGCTACTAGATAATAAAAGACAAAATAGGCAGGTTGATAACATATATCGGCAATATTTGTTCTTTGAGAAACACTGAAACACCGAAGGATCAATCAAAAGCCCTCTGCAGGAGCTAGCTAACAAAATGCCGCCTGATAGGGTGGCTTTTATGCTACTAGATAATAAAAGACAAAATAGGCAGAGGTTGATAATGATATGTCAGCATTATTTGTTCTTTGGGTAACACTGAAACATCGAAGGGAACAATCAAGAGCCCTCTGCAGGGAGCTAGCTAACAAATGCCTCTCGATAGGTGGCACATGCTACTAGATAATAAAAAAAAATAGGCAGAGGTTGATACCAATTGTTTGCAAAAAGTTATTTGATATGTCGGCGATATTTATTCTTTGGAAAGCAGTGCGGTTGAACTTCTTTTGTCTCAAAGGCAGGAAATTCTTCGAAACTAATTAAAGAAATTAAGAAAGAGAACACAAAAGAACTGTATTTGTTTTCATAACATTAATGTTACAACAATGCATCTTACCGCGAAGATTGGAAATTAAGTTCTAAAGCGGAAATTAGAAGAAGAAACAAGCAATGATTAAACATCCGGTTCATTTCTGTTCTTTAATTCCGTGAAAAATTAAGTATTTTTGTCAAATATATGTACGACATTTAAGATTTTAATGGCCAATATATTACAACTTAAAAAAGAACTATATTATAGGGATGGTTGTATTTTTTCTTTTATGTGCCATCTTTCAATGTAGTTCACTGCATTTAGTTATTTTTATGGAGCGCTATCATTCAAATTAAGTTCAGATATACGCATATTGTATATTTATGATTACGCTTGATATCATGTATTTTCTGGTTTGTGATACGCGATAATTTAAACGAAAATTAATGTTAAAATCGAGAGTCGTATTACACACGTTTTCAGAAATTTATGTTCAGATGAAGAAACTTTTTTTATTTGAAACATCAACATTGGAAATACACTCAATACAACAGATAATAAAAGTCAACAAAGGGCGGATGTTGATAATGATATGTCGGCAATATTTGTTCTTTGGAGAAACACTGAAACACCGAAGGATCAATCAAGAGTTTCTCTGCGGGATCTAATAACTTAAATGCCGCCTGATAGGGTGGCACATGCTACTAGATAATAAAGAACAAAAAAATAAAAGAGGTTGATAATGACATGTCGGCAATGTTGTTCTTTGGAGAAACACCGAAACACCGAAGGATCAATCAAGAGCCCTCTGCGGGATCTTTTGCTACTAGATAAAGACAAAATAGGCAGAGGTTGAAATGCCGCCCGATAAAGGACTCAATCAAGAGCCCTGCAGGATTCAGTTAACTTAAATGCCGCCCGATAGGCGGCTTTATGCTACTAGATAAAAAGACAAAAAATAGGCAGGAGGTTGATAATGATATGTCGGCAATATTTGTTCTTTGGGTAACACTGAAACACCGAAGGATCAATCAAGAGCCCTCTGCAGGATCTAGCTAACTTAAATGCCGCCCGATAGGGTGGCTTTATCTACTGAATAATAAAGATGTGCAAAATAAGAGGTTGATAATGATATGTCGGCAATATTTGTTCTTTGGGTAACACTACTGAAACACCGAAGGATCAATCAAAGAGCCCTCTGCAGGATCTAGCTAACCCAAATGCCGCCCGATAGGGTGGCTTTTTTATGCTACTAGATAATAAAAAGACAAAATAGGCAGAGGTTGATAATGATATGTCGGCAATATTTGTTCTTTGGGTAACACTGAAACACCGGGATCAATCAAGAGCCCTCTTAATGCAGGATCTGGCTTTTATGCTATCAAATGCCAAAATAGGCAGAGGTTGATAATGATATGTCGGCACATGGTTCTTTGGGCTACTAGATAATAAAAGACAAAATAAGGACAAAATAGAGGTTGATAATGATATGTCAGCAATATTTGTTCTTTGGGTAACACTGAAACACCGAAGGATCAATCAAAGCCCTCTGCAGGATCTAGCTAACTTAAATGCCGCCCGATGGGTGGCTTTATGCTACAATAAAAAGACAAAATAGGCAGAGGTTGATAATGATATGTCGGCAATATTTGTTCTTTGGGTAACACTGAAAACACCGAAGGACTGAATCAAGAGTCTGCAGGATCTAGCTAACTTAAATTTTTCCGCCTGATAGGGTGGCTTTATGCTACTAGATAATAAAAGACAAAATAGGCGAAGGTTGATAATGATATGTCCCGTATTTGTTCTTTGGGTAACACTGAAACACCGAAGGATCAATCAAGAAATATCTGCAGGATCTAACTTAAATGCCGCCCGATAGGGTGGCTTTATGCTACTAGATAATAAAAGACAAAATAGGCAAGAGGTTGATAATGATATGTCGGCAATATTTGTTCTTTGAGAAACACTGAAACACCGAAGGATCAATCAAGAGCCCTCTGCAGGAATCAAGCTAACAAATGCCGCCCGATAGGGTGGCTTTTTATCTTACCAGATAATAAAAGACAAAATAGGCAGAGGTTGATAATGATTTGTCGGCAGATATTTGTTCTTTGAATGAAACACTGAAACACCGAAGGATCAATCAAGAGTTGTTCTTTGGCTCTGCAGGATCTAGTCTAACTAAATGCCGCCCGATAGGGTGGCTTTTATCTACCAGATAATAAAAAGATTAAAAATAGGCGGAGGTTGATAATGATATGTCGGCTATATTTGTTCTTTGAGAAACACTGAAACACCGAAGGATCAATCAAGAGCCTCTGCAGGATCTAGCTAACTAAATGCCGCCCGATAGGGTGGCTTTATCTACCAGATAATAAAAGACAAAATAGGGCAGAGGTTGATAATGATATGTCGGCAATATTTGTTCTTTGAGAAACACTGAAACACCGAAGGATCAATCAAGAGCCCTCGGTGAGGATCTAGTTAACTTAAATGCCGCCCGATAGGGTGGCTTTATACTAGATAATAAAAGACAAAAATAGGCAGAGGTTGATAATGATATCGGTTGGCTATATGTTTCTTGAGAAACACTGAAACACCGGAAGGATCAATCAAGAGCCCTCTGCGGATCTAGCTAACTTAAATGCCGCCCGATAGGGTGGCTTTATGCTACTAGATATCAAAAAGACAAAAATAGGCAGAGGTTGATAATGATATGTCGGCTATATTTGTTCTTTGAGAACACCGAAAACACCGAAGGATCAATCAAAGAGCCCTCTAGGATCTAGCTAACCGGAATGCCGCCCGATAGGTGGGCTTTTATCTACTAGATAATAAAAAGACAAAATAGGCAGAGGTTGATAATGATATGTCGGCAATATTTGTTCTTTTTTGAGAAACACTGAAAACACCGAAGGATCAATCACAGCCTCTGCAGGATCTAAAGCTAACTTAATGCTGCCTGATAGGGTGGCTTTTATGCTACTAGATAATAAAAGACCAAAATAGGCAGAGGTTGATAATGATATGTCAGCTATATTTGTTCTTTGAGAAACACTGAAACACCGAAGGATCAATCAAGCCCTCCTGCAGGATCTAGCTAACTTAAATGCCGCCCGGATAGGGTGGCTTTATGCTACTAGATAATAAAAAGACAAAATAGGCAGAGGTTGATAATGATATATGTCGGCTATATTTGTTCTTTGGGAAACACTGAAACACCGAAGGATCAATCAAGAGCCTCTGCAGGATCTAGTTAACTTAAATGCCGCCCTGGTAGGGTGGCTTTTATCTACTAGATAATAAAAACAAAATAGGCAGAGTTGATAATGATATATCGGCAATATTTGTTCTTTGGGTAACACTGAAACACCGAAGGATAATCAAGAGCCTCTGCAGGATCTAATATGCCGCCCGATAGGTGGCTTTTATCTACTAGATAATAAAAGACAAAATAGGCAGAGGTTGATAATGATATGTCGGCATTTGTTCTTTGGAGAAACACTGAAACACCGAAGGATCAATCAAGAGCCCTCTGCAGGATCTAGCAACTAGCAAATGCCGCCCGATAGGGGTGGCTTTTATGTTACTAGATAATAAAAAGACAAAATAGGCAGAGGTTGATAATGATATGTCGGCAATATTTGTTCTTTGAGAAACACTGAAACACCGAAGGATCAATCAAGAGCCCTCTGCAGGATCTAGCTAACCAAAATGCCGCCCGATAGGGTGGCTTTTATACTAGATAATAAAAGACAAAATAGGCGAGGTTGATAATGATATGTCGGCAATATTTGTTTCTTTTTTTTGAGAAACACTGAAACACCGAAGGATCAATCAAGAGCCCTCTGCAGGATCTAGCTAACTTAAATGCCGCCCGATAGGGTGGCTTTTTATGCTACTAGATAATAAAAGACAAAATAGGCAGAGGTTGATAATGATATGTCGGCAATATTTGTTTTTTTGAAAACACTGAAACACCGAAGGATCAATCAAGAGCCACTCTGCAGGATCTAGCTAACTTAAATGCCGCCCGATTAAATGCCTAGATAATAAAAAAGAAAATAGGCAGATCTAATGATATGTCAACAATTTTGTTCTTTGAGAAACACTAAACACCGAAGGAGAATAAGAGCCCTAAAGACAAAATAATATTAGCTTTTAGAGGACAAAATAGGCAGAGGTTGATAATGATATGTCGGCAATATTTGTTCTTTGAGAAACACCGAAACACCGGATCAATCAAGAGCCCTCTGCAGGATCTAGCTAACTTAAATGCCGCCCGATAGGGTGGCTTTTATCTACCAGATAAAAGACAACAATAGGCGAGGTTGATAATGATATGTCGGCAATATTTGTTCTTTGGGTAACACTGAAACACCGAAGGATCAATCAAAGAGCCCTCTGCAGGATCTAGCTAACTTAAATGCCGCCCGACAAGGTGGCTTTATCTACTAGATAATAAAAAACACAAAATAGGCAGAGGTTGATAATGATATGTCGGCAATATTTGTTCTTTGAGAAACACTGAAACACCGAAGGATCAATCAAGAGCCCTCTGCAGGATCTAGCTAACCAATGCCGCCCGATAGGGTGGCTTTATGCTACTAGATAATAAAAGACAAAAAATAGGTTGATAATTTTGGCTATTTTGTTCTTTTGAGAAACACTGAAACACCGAAGGATCAATCAAGAGCCCTCTGCAGGATCTAGCTAACAAAATGCCAATATACCAGACAATAAAAAGACATGATAGCAGAGGTTGATAATGATATGTCGGCTATATTTGTTCTTTTGAGAAACACTGAAACACCGAAGGATCAATCAAGAGCCCTCTGCAGGATCTAGCTAACTTAAATGCCGCCCGATAGGGTGGCTTTTATAACTAGATAATAAAAGACAAAATAGGCAGAGGTTGATAATGATATGTCGGCTATATTTGTTCTTTGAGAAACACTGAAATTGAAGGATCAATCAAAGAGCCCTCTGCAGGATCTATAGCTAACTTTCAAATGCCGCCCGATAGGGTGGCTTTTATACTAGATAATAAAAAGACAAAATAGGCAGAGGTTGATAATGATATGTCGGCTATATTTGTTCTTTTGGAGAAAACTGAAACACCGAAGGATCAATCAGAGCCCTCTGCAGGATTCTAGATAGGATTTATGCTACTAATCAAAAGAACAAAATAGGCAGAGGTTGATAATGATATGTCGGCAAAATAGAGCACACTGAGAATTGGATCAATAAGAGCCCTCTGCAATCTAGCTAACTAAATGCTATAGGTGCTTCTACTTAATAAAAGACAAAATAAAGTAAGAGGTTGATAATGATGTCGGCAATATTTGTTCCGAAACACTGAAAACACCGAAGGATCAATCAAAGCCCTCTGCAGATCTAGTTAACTTAAAATGCCGCCCGATAGGTGGCTTTTATGCTACTAGATAATAAAAGACAAAATAGGCAGAGGTTGATAATGATATGTCGGCTATATTTGCCCTTTGAGGAAACACTGAAACACCGAAGGATCAATCAAGAGCCCTCTGCAGGATCTAGCTAACTTAAATGCCGCCTCGATAGGGTGGCTTTATACTACTAGATAATAAAAGACAAAATAGGCAGAGGTTGATAATGATATCGGCAATGTTTGTTCTTTGAGAAACACTGAAACACCGAAGGATCAATCAAGGCCCTCTACGGGATCTAGCTAACTTAAATGCCATGATAGGGTGGCTTTATGCTACTAGATAATAAAAGACAAAATAGGCAGAGGTTGATAATGATATGTCGGCAATATTTGTTCTTTGAGAAACACTGAAACACCAGGATCAATCAAGAGCCCTCTGCAGGATCTAGCTAACTTAAATGCCGCCCGATAGGGTGGCTTTTATGTGCTACTGAATAACAAAAGACAAAATAGGCAGAGGTTGATAATGATATGTCGACAATATTTGTTCTTTGGAGAAACACTGAAACACCGAAGGATCAATCAAGAGCCCTCTGCAGGATCTAATAACTTAAATGCTACCTGATAGGCGGCTTTTATGCTACTAGATAATAAAAAAGACAAAATAGGCAGAGGTTGATAATGATATGTCGGCAATATTTGTTCTTTGAGAAACACTGAAACACCGAAGGATCAATCAAGAGCCCTCTGCAGGATCTAGCTAACCCAAAATGCCGCCCGATAGGGTGGGGTTTATACTACTAGATAATAAAAAGACAAAATAGGCAGAGGTTGATAATGATATGTCAGCTATATTTGTTCTTTGAAACACTGAAACACCGAAGGATCAATCAAAGAGCCCCCTGCAGGATCTAGCTAAAAATGCCGCCTGATAGGGTTGGCTTTATGCTACTAGATAATAAAAAGACAAAAATAGGCAGAGGTTGATAATGATATATCAACAATATTTGTTCTTTGAAAACACTGAAACACCGAAGGATCAATCAAGAGCCCTCTACGGATCTAGCTAACAAATGCCGCCCGATAGGGTGGCTTTTATCTACTAGATAATAAAAGACAAAAATAGGCAGAGGTTGATAATGATATGTCGACAATATTTGTTCTTTTTGAAACACTGAAACACCGAAGGATCAATCAAGAGCCCTCTAGCTAACCAATGCCGCCCGATCTTTATGCTACTGAAAATAAAGACAAAATAGGCAGAGGCGATAATGACATGTGGCTTTGATCTTACTAAATAATAAAAGACAAAAAGAGGCAGGAGGTTGATAATGATATGTCGAAAATATTTTGTTCTTGATATGTCGGCAATATTTGTTCTTTGAGAACACTGAAACACCGAAGGATCAATCAAGAGCCCTCTGCAGGATCTAGCTAACAAATGCCGCCTGATAAGGTGGCTTTTATACTACTAGATAATAAAAAAAAAAGACAAAAATAGGCAGAGGTTGATAATGATATGTCGGCAATATTTGTTCTTTGAGAAACACTGAAACACCGAAGGATCAATCAAGAGCCCTCTGCAGGATCTAGCTAACTTAAATGCCGCCCGATAGGGTGGCTTTTATCTAGGATAATAAAAACAAAATAGGCAGAGGTTGATAATGATATGTCGGCAATATTTGGTTCTTTTGACACTGAAACACCGAAGGATCAATCAAGAGCCCTCTGCAGGATCTAGTTAACTTAAATGCCGCCCGATAAGGGTGGCTTTTATCTACTAGATAATAAAAAGTCAAAATAGGCAGAGGTTGATAATGATATGTCATATTTGTTCTTGGAGAAACACTGAAACACCGAAGGATCAATCATTTGCAGGATTCTTTTTAAATGCCGCCCGATAGGGTGTTTTTGCTAAACACTAGGCAAACAGAAACACGAAACACCGGATCAATCAAGAGCCCTCTGCAGGATCTAGCTAACAAATGCCGCCCGATAAATTGGCTTTTATGCTACTAGATAATAAAAAGACAAAATAGGCAGAGGTTGATAATGATATATCGGCAATATTTTGTTTCTTTTGAGAAACACTGAAACACCGAAGGATCAATCAAGAGCCCTCTGCAGGATCTAGCTAACTTAAATGCCGCCCGATAGTTGACTTTTATAGCTAATAATAAAGACAAAATAGGCAGAGGTTGATAATGATATGTCGGCAATATTTGTTCTTTTGAGAAAACACTGAAACACCGAAGGATCAATCAAGAGCCTCTACGGATCTAGCTAACTTAAATGCCGCCCCGATAGGGTGGCTTTTATACTACTAAATAATAAAAGTCAAAATAGGCAGAGGTTGATAATGATATGTCGGCAATATTTGTTCTTTGAGAAACACTGAAACACCGAAGGATCAATCAAGAGCCCTCTGCAGGATCTAGCTAACTTAAATGCCGCCCGATAGGGTGGCTTTATATCTACTAGATAATAAAAAGACAAAATAGACAGAGGTTGATAATGATATGTCGGCAATATTTTGTTCTTTGAGAAACACTGAAACACCGAAGGATCAATCATCTTAGCTAAGCCCCTAGAGTGGCTTTAGATGCTACTAGGATCTGGCAGAGGTTGAACCAATATGTCCATTTGATAGGGTGAGCTTTAGGATCTAGCTAACTTAAATGCCGCCCGATACTTTTATGCTATAATAAAAAGTCAAAATAGGCAGAGGTTGATAATGATATGTCGGCAATATTTGTTCTTTGAGAAACACTGAAACACCGAAGAAGGATCAATCAAGGATCTAGCCCTCTGGGTGGCTTTTATGGATCTAGGCAGAGGTTGATAATGATATGTCGGCAATCTTTTGAGAAACACTGAAACACCGAAGGATCAATGCCGCCCGATAGAGGGTGGCTTTTATCTACCTAGATAATAAAAAGTCAAAATAGGCAGAGGTTGATAATGATATGTCACTGAAACACCGAAGGATCAATCATGTTGTTCTTTAAATTAAATGAAACACTAGAAACACCGAAGGATCGTCAAAGAGAAACCTCTGAGTCAGGATCTAGCTAACAAATGCCGCCCGATAAGGGTGGCACTATACTACTAGATAATAAAAAGACAAAATAGAAGGATCAATCATATTCTGCAGGTTGATAAATGCCGCCCGACATGTCGACTATATAATAAAGACAAAATAGGCAGAGGTTCTTTGAAAATACTGAAACACAAGAAGGATCAATCAAGAGCCCTCTGCAGGATCTATTAACTTAAATGCCGCCCGATAGGGTGGCTTTATACTACTAGATAAAAAGTCAAAATAGGCAGAGGGTTGATAATGATATGTCGGCAATATTTGTTCTTTGAAACACTGAAACACCGAAGGATCAATCAAGAGCCCTCTGCAGGATCTAGCTAACTTCTAATGCCGCCCGATAGGGTGGCTACTAGATTAAAGACAAATACAGAGGTTGATAATGAAAAAGTCAAAATAGAAGGATCAGAGGTTGCTAACTAATGATATATGCTAATAAAAAGCAATATTTGGATTGATATGTCGGTAATACTGCTGAAACACTGAAAACACCGAAGGATCAATCAAAGAGCCCTCTGCAGGATCTAGCTAACAAATGCCGCCCGATAGGGTGGCTTTTAATACTACTAGATAATAAAAATCAAAATAGGCAGAGGTTGATAATGATATGTCGGCTATATTTGTTCTTTGAGAAAACACTGAAACACCGAAGGATCAATCAAGAGGGCCCTCTGCGGGATCTAAAGCTAACAAATGCCGCCCGATAAGAGGGGTGGCTTTTATGCTACTAGAATAATAAAAAGTCAAAATAGACAGAGGTTGATAATGATATGTCAACAATGTTGTTCTTTGAAACACTGAAACACCGAAGGATCAATCAAGAGCCCTCTGCGGGATCTAGCTAACTTAAATGCCGCCCGATAGGGTGGCTTTTATCTACTAGATAATAAAAGTCAAAATAGGCAGAGGTTGATAATGATATGTCGGCAATATTTGTTCTTTTGAAACACTGAAACACAGAAGGATCAATCGGATCCCTAACAAATGCCGCCCGATAGGATCTGATAATAAAAAGTCAAAATAGGCAGGGTTGATAATGATATGTCCGTTCTTGAGGGGATCAATCAAGGCCTCTGCGGATCTATATAGGGTGGCTACTACTAATAAAAAAAGTCAAAATGAGCAGGGGTTGATAATGATATGTCGGCAATATTTGTTCTTTGAGAAACACTGAAACACCGAAGGATCAATCAAAAGCCCTCTGCAGGATCTAGCTAACCAAAATGCCGCCCGATAGGGTGGCTTTTATCTTCTGAATAATAAAGACAAAATAGGCAGAGGTTGATAATGATATGTCGGCAATATTTGTTCTTTGAAACACTGAAACACCGAAGGATCAATCAAAAGCCCTCTGCAGGATCTAGCTAACCCAAATGCCGCCCGATAGGGTGGCTTTTATCTACTAGATAATAAAAACAAAAATAGGCAGAGGTTGATATTGATATGTCAGCAATATTTGTTCTTTGAAAACACTGAAACACCGAAGGATCAATCAAGAGCCCCTCTGCAGGATCTAATAACCAAATGCCGCCCGATAGAGATTGGCTTTTATCTACTAGATAATAAAAAAGACAAAATAGGCAGAGGTTGATAATGATATATCGGCAATATTTGTTCTTTGAGAAACACTGAAACACCGGGATCAATCAAGGCCTCCTGCGAGATCTAGCTAACAAATACCGCGCCGATAAGGGTGGCTTTTATCTACTAGATAATAAAAGTCAAAATAGGCAGAGGTTGATAATGATATGTCGGTAATATTTGTTCTTTGAAAACACTGAAACACCGAAGGATCAATCAGAGCCCTCTGCGGGATCTAGCTAACAAAATGCCGCCCGATAGGGTGGCTTTTATCTACTAGATAATAAAAGACAAAAATAGGCAGAGGTTGATAATGATATGTCGGCAATATTTGTTCTTTGAAAACACTGAAACACCGAAGGATCAATCAAGAGCCCTCTGCAGGATCTAGCTAACTTAAATAAAAGCCGCCCGATAGGGTGGCTCTTTATGCTACTAGATAATAAAAAAGACAAAATAGGCAGAGGTTGATAATGATATGTCGGCAATATTTGTTCTTTGAGAAACACTGAAACACCGAAGGATCAATCAAGAGCCCTCTGCAGGATCTAGAAGTAACTTAAATGCCGCCCGATAGGGTGGCTTTTATGCTACTAGATAATAAAAAGACAAAATAGGCAGAGGTTGATAATGATATGTCGGCAATATTTGTTCTTTTTTGAGAAACACTGAAACACCGAAGGATCAATCAAGAGCCCTCTGCAGGATCTATTAACTTTAAATGCCGCCCGATAGGGTGCAGGATCTACTAGATAATAAAGACAAAATAGGCAGAGGTTGATAATGATGTCGGCAATATTTGTTCTTTGAAACTGAAACACCGAAGGATCAATCAAAGAGCCCTCTGCAGGATCTAATAACAATGCCGCCCGATAGGGTGGCTTTTATACTACTAGATAATAAAAAGAAAATAGAGCAGAGTTGATAATGATATGTCGGCTATATTTGTTCTTTGAAACACTGAAACACCGAGGATCAATCAAGAGCCCTCTGCGGATCTAGCTAACCAAATGCCGCCCGATAGGGTTGGCTTTAATACTACTAGATAATAAAAAAAGACAAAATAGGCAGAGGTTGATAATGATATGTCGGCAATATTTGTTCTTTGAAAACACTGAAACACCGAAGGATCAATCAAGAGCCCTCTGCAGGATCTAGCTAGCAAATGCCGCCCGATAGGGTGGCTTTTATACTACTAGATAATAAAAAGAAAAATAGGCGGGGTTGATAATGATATGTCGGCAATATTTGTTCTTTTGAAACACTGGAAACACCGAAGGATCAATCAAGAGCCCTCTGCAGGATCTAGCTAACCAAATGCCATGCCGATAGGGTGGCTTTTATCTACTGAATAAAAAGACAAAATAAGGCGGGTTGATAATGATATATCGGCAATATTTGTTCTTTAAAACACTGAAACACCGAAGGATCTCTGCGAATCTGTACACCGAAGGATCAATAATAAAGACAAAATAGAGCAGAGGTTGATAATGATATGTCCCTTTGCAGGAAACACCGAAGGATCAATAGGAAGCCCTCTGCAAATCTAGCCGCCCGCCATAGGGTTGGCTTTTATACTACTAGATAATAAAAAGACAAAATAGGCAGAGGTTGATAATGATATGTCGGCAATAATTTGTTCTTTGAAACACTGAAACGCCGAAGGATCAATCAAAAGAGCCCTCTGCGGGATCTAGCTAACTTAAATGCCGCCCGATAAGGGGCTTTTATGCTACTAGATAATAAAAAGACAAAATAGGCAGAGGTTGATAATGATATGTCGGCAATATTTGTTCTTTGAAAACACTGAAACACCGAAGGATCAATCAAGAGCCCTCTGCAGGATCTAGCTAACAAATGCCGCCCGATAGGGTGGCTTTTATACTACTAAATAATAAAAGACAAAATAGGCAGAGGTTGATAATGATATGTCGGCAATATTGTTCTTTGAAACACTGAAACACCGAAGGATCAATCAGAACCCTCTGCAGGATCTAAAGCTAACTTAAATGCCGCCCGATAGGAATTGGCTTTTATCTTACTAGATAATAAAAAGACAAAATAAGGCAGAGGTTGATAATGATATGTCATTTAATATTTGTTCTTTGAAACACTGAAACACAGAAAGAGGATGATCAAGAGCCCTCTGCAGGATCTATTAACTTAAATGCCGCGATAGATTGACTTATACTACTAGATAATAAAAAAAGACAAAAATAGGCAGAGGTTGATAATGATATGTCGGCGATATTTTGTTCTTTTGAACACTGAAACACCGAAGGATCAATCAAGAGCCTCTGCAGGATCTAGCTAACCCAAATGCCGCCCGATAGAGATTGGCTTTTTATCTCTACTAGATAATAAAAGACAAAAATAGGCAGGGTTGATAATGATATGTCAGCTATTTGTTCTTTGAGAAACACTGAAACACCGAAGGATCAATCAAGAGCCCTCTGGGATCTAGCCATAACTTAAATGCCTTGATAGGTGGCTTTTATCTACCTAGATAATAAAAGACAAAAATATGCAGAGGTTGATAATGATATGTCGGCAATATTTGTTCTTTGAAACACTGAAACACTGAAACACCGATAGGATCAATCAAACTAATAGGCGGGGTTGATGATGTCGTATATTTGTTCTTTGAGAAACTGAAACACCGAAGGATCAATCAAGGATCTGGCAACTTAAATGCCGCCCGATAAATTGGCTTTTTATGCTACTGAATAATAAAAAGACAAAATAGGCAGGACGATAATGATATGTCAACAATATTTGTTCTTTGAAAACACTGAAACACCGGAAAAAGGGATCAATCAAGACCCTCTGCAGGATCTGGCTAACAAATGCCGCCCGATAGGGTGGCTTTTATCTACTAGATAATAAAAAGACAAAATAGGCAGAGGGTTGATAATGATATATCAGTCCATTTCTCTTGTTCTTTGAAAACACTGAAACACCGAAGGATCAATCAAGAGCCCTCTGCAGGATCTGCTAACAAATGCCGCCGATAAATTGGCTTTATCTACTAGATAATAAAAAAACAAAATAAACAGAGGTTGATAATGATATGTCAGCAATGTTGTTCTTTGAAAACACTGAAACACCGAAGGATCAATCAAGAGCCCTCTAGGGATCTAGCTAACTAAATACCGCCCGATAGGGTTGGCTTTATCTACTAGATAATAAAAAGACAAAATAGGCGGGTTGATAATGATATGTCGACTATATTTGTTCTTTGAAAACACTACAAACGCCGAAGGATCAATCAAAAGCCCTCTGCAGGATCTAGCTAACCAAATGCTTAGCCCGATAGGGTGACTTTATGCTACTAGATAATAAAAGACAAAAATATGCAGAGGTTGATAATGATATGTCGGCTATATTTGTTCTTTGAGAAACACTGAAACACCGAAGGGGATCAATCAAAACCCTCTGCAGGATCTAATAACAAATGCCGCCCGATAAGACGGCTTTTATCTGCAGATAATAAAGACAAAAATAGGCAGAGGTTGATAATGATATGTCCGGCTATATTTTTCTTTAGAAACTGAAACTGAAGGATCAATCAAAGAACCCTCTGCGGAGGATCTAGCTAACAGAAATGCCGCCCGATAAATTGGCTTTTATGCTACTAGATAATAAAGACAAAATAGGCAGAGGTTGATAATGATATGTCAGCTATATTTGTTCTTTGAGAAACTGAAACACCGAAGGATCAATCCAGAGCCCTCTGCAAGGAATAAAGCTAACAAATGCCGCCCGATAAATTTAGCTTTTATACTACTAGATAATAAAAAGACAAAATAGACAGAGGTTGATAATGATATATCCGGCTATATT
The DNA here is from genome assembly GCA_903632075.3 of Acanthosepion pharaonis. Classification (NCBI taxonomy): domain Eukaryota; kingdom Metazoa; phylum Mollusca; class Cephalopoda; order Sepiida; family Sepiidae; genus Acanthosepion; species Acanthosepion pharaonis. Next base: position 223,883 of record CAHIKZ030005523.1, on the reverse strand, counting down.
TGTTCTTTGAACACTGAAACACCGAAGGGATCAATCAAAGAGCCCTCTGAGGATCAATAACAAATGCCCGATAGGGTGGCTTTTATCTTACTAGATAATAAAAGACAAAATAGGCAGAGGTTGATAATGATATGTCAACAATATTTGTTCTTTGAAACACTGGAAACACCGAAGGATCAATCAGAATACCTCTGGGATCTAAAGCTAACTAAATGCCGCCCGATAGAATTGGCTTTTTATCTACTAGATAATAAAAAGACAAAAATAGGCAGAGGTTGATAATGATATGTCAGCAATATTTGTTCCTTTGAAACACTGAAACACGAAAGATCAATAAAAAGACCTCTGCGGGATCCTTCTTAAATGCCGCCCGATAAGTTGGCTTTATACTACTAGATAATAAAAGACAAAATAAGCAGAGGTTGATAATGATATGTCGGCTATATTTGTTCTTTGAAACAGAAGGATCAATCAAGAGCCCTCTGCACTCAATACAACCCGATAGATAATAAAAAGACAAAATAAACAGAGGTTAGTAATGATATGTCAGCAATATTGTTCTTTGAAAAACACTGAAACACCGAAGGATCAATCAAAAGAGCCCTCCGCAGGATCTAGCTAACTTAAATGCCGCCCGATAGGTGGCTTTTATCTACTAGATAATAAAAGACAAAATAGGCAGAGGTTGATAATGATATGTCGGCTATATTTGTTCTTTGAAAACACTGGAAACGCCGAAGGATCAATCAAGAGCCACTCTGCAGGATCTAGCTAACAGAAATGCCGCCCGATGGGGTGGCTTTATCTACTAGATAATAAAAAGACAAAAATAGGCAGGGTTGATAATGATATGTCGGCTATATTTGTTCTTTGAACCTGAAACACCGAAGGATCAATCAAGCCCTCTGCAGGATCTAGCTAACAAATGCCGCCCGATAAGTGGCTTTATACTACTAGATAATAAAAAAGACAAAATAAGGCAGAGGTTGATAATGATATGTCGGCTATATTTGTTCTTTGAGAAACACTGAAACACCGAAGGATCAATCAAAGAGCCCTCTGCAGAAACAAGCTAACTTAAATGCCGCCCGATAGGGTGGCTTTTATCTTACTAGATAATAAAAAAGACAAAATAGGCAGGTTGATAATGATATGTCGGCTATATTTGTTCTTTGAAAGTACTGAAACACCGAAGGATCAATCAAAACCCTCTGCAGGATCTATTTAACCCAAATGCCTGCCCGATGGGGTGGCTTTTATGCTACTAGATAATAAAAGACAAAATAGGCAGGGTTGATATTAAAATATGTCGGCTATATATTTGTTCTTTGAAACACTGAAACACCGAAGGATCAATCAAGAGCCCTCTGCAGGATCCTAGCCAAGCAAATGCCGCCCGATGTGGCTTTTGTCTTCTATAATAATAAAAAGACAAAATAGGCAGAGGGTTGATAATGATATGTCGGCAATATTTGTTCTTTGGGTAACACTGAAACACCGAAGGATCAATCAAAGGCCTCTGCAGGATCTAGTAACAAATGTACCCGATGGCTTTTATACTACTAGATAATAAAAAACCAAAATAGGCAGAGTTGATAATGATATGTCGGCAATATTTGTTCTTTGAAAACACTGAAACACCGAAGGATCAATCGAAACCCTCTGCAGGATCTAGCTAAGCAAATGCCGCCCGATAGGGTGGCTTTTATCACTACTAGATAAAAAAAGACAAAATAGGCAGAGGTTGATAATGATATCGGCAATATTTGTTCTTTGAAAACACTGAAACACCGAAGGATCAATCAAAAGCCCTCTGCAGGATCTAGCTAACTTAAATGCCGCCGATAGGGTGGCTTTTATCACTACTAGATAATAAAAGACAAAATAGGCAGAGGTTGATAATGATGTGTCAGCTATATTTGTTCTTTGAAAACACTGAAACACCGAAGGATCAATCAAGAAGAGCCCTCTGCAGGATCTAGCTAACCGTACCAATGCCCGATAGAATTGGCTTTATCTACTAGATAATAAAAAGACAAAATAAGGCAGGGGTTGATAATGATATGTCGGCTATATTTGTTCTTTGAAACACTGAAACACCGAAGGATCAATCAAAGAGCCCTCTGCGGATCTAGCTAACAAATGCCGCCCGATAGGGTGGCTTTTATCTACTAGATAATAAAAAGACAAAAATAGGCTAGAGGTTGATAATGATATGTCGGCTATATTTGTTCTTTGAAACACTAAAAACACCGAAGGATCAATCAAGAACCCTCTGCAGGATCTAGCTAACCCAAATGCCGCCCGATAAGTTGGCTTTTATGCTACTAGATAAAAAAAGACAAAATAGGCAGGGTTGATAATGATATGTCGGCAATATTTGTTCTTTGAAAACACTGAAACACCAGAAGGATCAATCCAGAAACCCTCTGCAGAAGGATCTAGCTAACAAATGCCGCCCGATAGGGTGGCTTTTATCTACTAGATATAAAAAGACAAAATAGGCAGAGGTTGATAATGATATGTCGGCAATTTGTTCTTTGAAACACTGAAACACCGAAGGATCAATCAAGAGCCCTCTGCAGGATCTAGCTAGCAAATGCCGCCGATAGAATTGGCTTTATCTACTAGATAATAAAAAGCAAAATAGGCATAATAAAAGCAATATTTGTTCTTTGAAAACACTGAAACACCGAAGGAAAATCAAGTTGATAATGATATGTCCTCTAAACACCGAAGGATCAATCAGAGCCCTCTGCAGAAGCAAAATGCCGCCCGATAGAATTGGCTTTTATACTATAGATAATAAAAAGACAAAATAGGCGAGGTTTGATAATGATATCAAGCAATATTTGTTCTTTGAGAAACACTGAAACACCGAGAAGGGATCCAATCAAGAGCCCTCTGCAGGATCTAGCCAACAAATGCCGCCCGATAGGGTTGGCTTTTATCACTACCTAGATAATAAAAGACAAAATAGGCGAGGTTGATAATGATATGTCGGCAATATATTTGTTCTTTGGGTAACACTAACGCAGAGAAGGATCAATCAAAAGGCCCTCTACCGGATCTCTAGCTAACCAATGCCGCCCGATGGGGTGGCTTTTTATCTTACTAGATAATAAAAAAAAGACAAAATAGGCAGAGGTTGATAATGATATGTCGGCAATATTTGTTCTTTGGGTAACACTGAAACACCGAAGGATCAATCAAGAGCCCTCTGCAGGATCTAGCTAACTTAAATGCCGCCCGATAGGTTGGCTTTATATCTACTAGATAATAAAAAAGACAAAATAAGGCAGAGGTTGATAATGATATGTCGGCAATATTTTGTTCTTTGAAACACTGAAACACCGAAGGATCAATCAAGAGCCCTCCTGGGATCTAGCTAACCAAATGCCGCCCGATAGGGTGGCTTTTATGCTACTAGATAATAAAAGACAAAATAGGCAGAGGTTGATAATGATATGTCGGCTATATTTGTTCTTTGAGAAACACTGAAACACCGAAGGATCAATCAAGAGCCCTCTGCAGGATCTAGCTAACTTAAATGCCGCCCGATAGGGTGGCTTTTATCACTACTAGATAATAAAAAGACAAAATATGCAGAGGTTGATAATGATATGTCGGCTATATTTGTTCTTTGAGAAACACTGAAACACCGAAGGATCGATCAAAGAGCCCTCTGCAGGAATCAATAGCAATGCCCGATAAATTGGCTTTTATCTACTAGATAATAAAGAACAAAATAGGCAGAGGTTGATAATGATATGTCGGCTATATTTGTTCTTTGAGAAACACTGAAACACCGAAGGATCAATCAAGAGCCCTCTGCAGGGGATCTAGCTAACAAATGCCGCCCGATAGGGTGGCTTTATCTACTAATAATAAAAAAACAAAATGAGGCAGAGTTGATAATGATATATCGGCTATATTTTTGTTCTTTGAAACACTGAAACACGAAGGATCAATCAAAGCCCTCTGCAAATAATAACTAACAAATGCCGCCCGATAGGGTTGATAATACTAGATAATAAAAACCAAAATAGGCTATTGATAATGATATGTCAGCTATATTTGCTACTGAAACACTGAAAAACACCGAAGGATCAATCAGAGCCCCTCTGCAGAGATCTAGCTAACAAATGCCGCCCGATAGGGTTGGCTTTATACTACTAGATAATAAAAAGACAAAATAGGCAGAGGTTGATAATGATATATCGGCTATATTTGTTCTTTGAGAAACACTGAAACACCAGAAGGATCAATCAGAGCCCTCTGCAGGATCTAAGCTAACAAATGCCGCCCGATAGAGATGGCTTTTATCTACTAGATAATAAAAAAGACAAAATAGGCAGAGGTTGATAATGATATGTCGGCTATATTTGTTCTTTGAAAGACTGAAACACCGAAGGATCAATCAAGAGCCCTCTCCAGGATCTAGCTAAATGCCGCCCGATAGAATTGGCTTTATCTACTAGATAATAAAAAAGACAAAATAGGCAGAGGTTGATAATGATATGTCAATATATTTGTTCTTTGAAACACTGAAACACCGAAGGATCAATCAAAGAGCCCTCTGCAGAATCTAGCTAACAAATGCCGCCCGATAGGGTTGGCTTTTATACTACTAGATAAAAAGACAAAATAGGCAGAGGTTGATAATGATATGTCAGCTATATTTGTTCTTTGAAAACACTGAAACACCGAGAGGATCGTCAAGAGCCCTCTGCAGGATCTAAATGCCGCCCGATGGGTTGGCTTTATCTTACTAGATAAAAAAGACAAAATAGGCAGAGGTTTAATGATATGTCGGCTATATTTGTTCTTTGAAACACTAATCAATCAAAAGACCTCGCAAAATAGGCAACAAATGAGGATACGAATTGGCTTTATACTGAATAATAAAAGACAAAATAGGCAGAGGTTGATAATCGTATATGTCTTTGAAAAAAAACCAAATTTTGGAAAAAAAAAAACAAAGAAAAATGGGGGGGGGAAAAAAAAAGGCCCCCTTTTCTTTTTAAAAAAACCCCCGGGGGTTTTAAATTCCGGGTTAAAAACAAAATCCCCAAATTTTTTTTTTTTTTTTGGGGGGAAAGGGGGGGAAAAAAAACCAAATTTTTTGGGGCCTAAAAAAGGGCCCAATGGGGTTTTTTTAAAAAAAAAAAAAAAGGGTTTTGGTTAAAAAAAAATTTTTTTTAAAAAAAATTTTCCAATTTTTTTTAAAAAAGGAAAAAAACCCCGGGGGGGTTTTTTTGGTTTTTAAAAAAAAAAATTTTTTTTAAAAAAAAAAAAAAAAAGGGGGGAAAAAAAGGGGGGTTTTTTTCCCCAAAAAAAAATTAAATCCCCCCCCTTTTTTTTTTGGGTTCCCCAAAAAAAAAAAAAAAAAAAAAAAAAAGGGGGTTAATTTTTTAAAAAATTTTTTTCGGGGAAAAAAAACCCGGAAAAAATTCGGGGGCCCCAAAAAACCCAAACCAAAATTTTTAAATTTTTTTCCCCAAATTTTGGAAGGGGGGGGGGGAAAAAAAAAAAAATTTTTTGGGGAAAAACCCCTTTTTTTTTTGGGGCCCCGGCCCCTTTTAAATGGGTTGGGGGTTTTGGAAATTAAAAAAAAAGGGGGGTTTTGTAAAAAAATTTTTTTTTTTCCGGGTTAAATGAAAAAAATTTTTTTCCCTAAAAAGGGAAAAAGGGGCTTTTTTTTTAAAAAAAAAAAAAGGGGGGGGCTTTTTAAAAATTTTTTTTAAAAAAAAAGGGGAAAAAGGGGCCCCTTTTTTTTTTTAAAAAAAAAAAAGGGGGCTTTTTTAAAAATTTAAAAGGGGGGGGAAAGGTTTTCCTTTTTTTTTGAAAAAAAAGGAAAAAAGGGGGTTTTTTTTTCCGGCTTTTTTTTTTAAAAACCCCCCGGGGGGGTTTTTCCCCGGGAAAAAAAAAAAAAAAGGGGGGGGGGGGGTTTTTTTGAAAAAAAGAAAAAAAAAAATTAAAAATTTTTAAATTTTGTTTTTAAAAAAAAAAAAAAAAAAAAATTTGGGGGTTAAAAATAATTTTTTTTTTTTAAAATCCAAAAAAAAAAAAAAGGGGGGAAATTTTTTTTTTTTTGGGGGGGGGAAAAAAAAAAAAAAAATTTTTTTTTTTTAAAAAAAAAAAGGAAAATGGGGGGTTTAAATTTTCCAAATTTTTTTTGGGGGGTTTTTAAAAAAAAAAAACCCCGGTTTTCCAAAAAAAATTTGTTTTTAGAAAAAAAAAAAAAAAGCGGGATTGTAAACGGAAATTTTTTTGAAAAAAAAAATAAACAAAAAGGGAGAAAAAACCCCTTTTTTTACCAAAAAAGAAAAACCCCCGGGGGAAAAGAGGGAAATTTTTGGCCTAAAAAAAAAAAAGCAAGGGATAAAAAGGGGGTTTTTTTTTTTTTAAACCGGAAAAAAATTTTTAAAAAGGGCAAAAAAACCCCGGGTTTTTTTAAAAAAAAAAGGGGGAAAATATAAAAAGGTTTATTTTTCAAAAATTTTTTAAAAAAAAAAATTTCAAACCTTTGGGAAGGTTTTATTCTTTTTTAGAAAAAAAAGGGGTTTTGATATTTTTTTGTTTTGAAAAAAATTTTTGGGAAACCCCCCCTTTTTTTTTAATTTAAAAAAAAAAAGGGGGGTTTTAAAAATTTAAAAATTTTTTAAAATTAAAACAAGGAAAAAACCCCCTTTTTTTTAGAAAAAAAAACCCAAAGGGGTTTTTTAAAAAAAAAAAAGGCGGGGATAAGTTGGGTTTTTTTTTAAAAACAAAACAAGGTAATAAATCGCAGGTCTAAAAAAACCCAAGGGGTTTTTCCCCCCTTAAAAAAGCAAAAAGGGGGAAAAAATTTGCGGCATATTTTTAGAAAAAGGGCCCAAGGAAAAAGGTCGGCAATTTTTAAATGCCCGAAGGGGGTTTTAGTTAAAAAAAAAAAATGGGGAAATAAGGGGGTTTTTTTCGGGGGAAAAAAAAAAAAAAAAGGGGTTTGGATATTTTAAAAGCCCCTTTATTTTAAAAAAAAAAAAATTAGGTTAAAAAATTTCCCAAAATTTTTTTCCCAAAAAAGGAAAAAAGTGGGTTAAAATTTTTAAAAGGGTTTTTTAAAACTAAAAAAAAAAAAAAGGACCGGATTTTTTAAATTTTTTGCCTTCCCCAAAAAAAAACAAATTTAAAAAAAGGGAAAAGGGGTTTTTCCAAAAGAAATTTTGGGGGGGTTGAAAAACCCCTATTTTTTTTTTAAACCAAATAAAAAAAAAAAGAATTTTAAGGGAAGGGCTTTTTTTCTTTATTTTTTTCAAAAGAAAAAAAAATTGGGGAAATTTAAAATCTTCGTTTTTTTTTTTTAAAAAAAAAAAAGAAAATGGGGTTTTGGGGGTTTTAATTAAATCCCAAAAAAGGGGACACGGAAAAAAGGGAAAAATTTTGGGGAAAAATTTAAAAAATTTACAAAAAAAAACAAAAAGGGGCAGGTTGTAATATTGCGCATATTTGTTTTTTTTAAATGCACAAGGATAATAAGCCCCGGGATTTGTAACGCCCCCCCTTTTGGGTTTTTTACTAAATAAAAAAAAAAAACCCCGGGAATAGGGCCTTTATTTGCTTTAAAAGCCCCGGGGTTTTAAAAAGTTCTGAAAAGCCAAAGGGGGGTTTTTTTTTTAAAAAAAAAAAAGGAAGGTTATAAAAATTTCGATATTTGTTTTTAACCCAAAAACCCGAAGGCTAAAGGGCCCTCAAAAAAATTAAAAAAAATGCCGGATAGTTTGGCTTTATTTTTTTAAAAAAAAAAAGGAAAGGGGTTAAAGTTTGGGGAATTTTTTTTTTAAAAATTTTGCCCCCCAAGGCTGGCCCTTTTGGGTAAAAACAAAACCCCCCGGATGGGGTGGCTTTTTCTTAAAAAAAAAAAAAAGGGGAAAGGGGTTATAAATATTCCTTTGCTTTGGGCCAAAAAAGGGATAAAAGATTTGGGTTAAAAACCCCTGTGGGGGCCCTTTTTCTAGAAAAAAAAAAATGGGCAGAGAAAGGATATTCCCAATTTTTTTGGGGCTGCCCCGAAATAAAAAAAAGGGGTTGAGGAATCGCTAAAATCCCCCGGGGGTTTTTTCTTAAGAAATAAAAAAAAGGGGAGGGTTAAATAATGTGGCATATTTGTTTTTTTGGGGAAACAGAAAAAAAAAGGAAAAAGGGGGGAAAATGAAAAAAGGAAAAACTTTTTCCCCGAAAAAAACTGGGGAATTGTAAAATGGGGCAATTTTTTTTAAAAAAAAAAAGGGGCCGGGGGGAAAATTCCAAATCCCCTTTTTTTTAAACCCAAAATAAAAAAAAAATGGCAGATTAAAAAAAATTTGGTTTTTGTTTTTGGAAAAAAAAACCCGGGGGGAAATAGACCCCGGGAATTCAAAGGCCCCCGGGGGTTTTTTGAAATAATAAAGAAAAAAGAGGAAAAAGTTTTCCTATTTTTCTTTAGAAAATAAAAAAGAAAAAATTTTTAAAAATTAGAAACCCCCAAAAAATTTTTTAAAAAAGAAAAAAGGCAGAGTTGTAATTATTGGGCTATTTTGTTTTTTTTGAAAAAAAAACCCAAAAAAACCCCGGGTTAAAAAAAACCTTTTGGGGGGGGGGTTTTTTTTAAAAAAGGGGAAAAAAGGGGGGTTGTAATCCCCGGAAATTTTTTTTTTAAAAAAGAAAAGGGGGAAAAAGACCCTTTTTTTTAAAAAGGCCCCTATTTTAAAAAAAAAAACAAAAAAAAAATTTTTGGGTTTTTTGGGTTCGGGAAAAAAAAAAAGGACCAAGATTCCCCCCCAAAAACCCCCGGGAACCCAAAAAAATAAAAAGAAAAAAGGCGGGGGAATAAATCGGATATTTGTTTTTGGGGAAAAAACCCAAGGATAAAAAGGCCCCCAGGTTTTGAACCCAAAACCCCCCAAAAAAAAAAAAAAAAGGGCAGAGGGGGGGTATAAACGGCTTTTTGGGTTTTTTGAGAAAAAAAAAAGAAGGTAATAAGAGCTTTTTTCTTTTAAAAGGGCCCCGGGGGGGCTTTTACTCTAGATAATAAAAAAAAAAAAGGGAAAAAAACTTTTTTTTTGAAAAACAAAAAGAAGGTAATAAACCCCCCCTTTTTTTTTTAAAACCCAAACCCTGGGGTTTTTTGGGTATTAAAAAAAAAAAACCCGGGGGGTTTGTTTATGCCAATTTTTTTTGGGGAAAAAAAAACAAAGGAAAATTTGGGTTTTGGTCTGTAATTAACCCCAAAGGGGTTTTAAATTTTAAAAAAAAAAAAAAAAGGCGGGGAAAAGGTGGCTTTTTTGTTTTTTTAAAAAAAAAATAAAAAAAAGGGGATAATAAATTCGCAATTTTTTAAAAACCCAAGGGGGGTTTTTTTTCCCTTAAAAAAAAAAAATCCCCCCGGGGAAAAAGTGCTTTTTTTTTGGGGAAAAAATAAACACAAGGTAAAAGAGCCCGCAAAACCCCAAACAAACCGCCCATAAGTTTTTTTCCAAAAAAAACAAAAATTTAAATGGTCGGTTTTTTTCTTAAAAACCAAAACCGGGAAAAAGGTTGGGTTTGCTAAAAACCCCCCCCGGGGGGTTTTTAACAATAAAAAAACAAAATCGAGGTTGTAAAAATGCGCTTTTGTTCTTTAGAAACCGAAAAAAATAAAAACCCCGGGAACCAACCAAATGCCCCATAGGGCTTTTTTTAAACTAAAATAAAAAAAAAACAGAGGAAAAAATTAACGCATAGTTTTTAGCACTGAAAACCAAGGGAAATGGGGGTTAAAAAGGGAAAAATTTTTTTTTAAAAAAATTAAAAAAAAAAAATTTTTTAAAAATTTTTCCAAAATGGGAGGAATTGAACAAGCCCCGATTTTTTGGGTAAAAAAAAACCCGGAAAAAAATTTTTTAATTTTAAAAAAAAAAATTTTTGGGGGTTGAAAAAAAAACAAAGGGTTCTTAAAAACAAATTTTTCGAAATTGGGAAATTAAGTTAAAATGCCCGGGGGATTTAAAAAAAAAAAGGGAAATAGGCTTTTGAAAAAAAGTTAAAAGGTTTTTAGAAGCCCCCAAGTTGGGGTTTCCCAAAAAAACAAAATAGGGGGGTTTTTACCGAAAAAGGGGGAAATAAAAAGGGGGAAAAATTTTCTTGGGTTTTCCCTTTCCAAAATTTAAAAACTTAATGAAAAAACAATTATAAATAAAAAAAAATTTTTGGGGAAATAAAAACGGGGGCTTTGGGTTTTTTTCCGAAAACAAAAAAAGGCCCCTGAATTTTTAATAGGCAGAGGTTGATAATGATATTATTATATCAAGCTATATTTGTTCCTTTGAGAAACACTAGAAACACCGAAGGATCAATCAAGAGCCCTCTGCAGGAGTCAATAACAAATGCCGCCCGATGGGTGGCTTTTTATACTACTAGATATTAAAAGACAAAATAGGCAGAAGTTGATAATGATATCGGCTATATTTGTTCTTTGAGAAACACTACAAACACCGAAGGATCAATCAAGAGTCTTCAGTATCTAGCGGCCGAATGGCTTTTATGCTACTAACATAAATATTTGTTCTTTGGCAACACTGAAAACACCGAAGGATAATCATATTCTCTGCAGGATCTAGCTAACTTAAATGGCTTTATCTACTAGATAATAAAAAGACAAAATAGGCGAGGTTGATAATGATATGTCGGCAATATTTGTTCTTTGAAAACACTGAAACACCGAAAGATCAAATCAGAGCCCTCCAGGATCTAGCTAACAAATGCCGCCCGATAGGGTTGGCTTTTATCTACTAGATAATAAAAAGACAAAATAAGTGAGGTTGATAATAATCGTCCAATATTTGTTCTTTGGGTAACACTGAAACACCGAAGGATCAATCAAAAACCCCCCCGCAGGATCTAGCTAGCAAATGCCGCCCGAATGGGTGGCAAGCGCTCTTACTAGATAATAAAAAAAGACAAAATAAACAGAGGTTGATAATGATATGTCGGCAATATTTGTTCTTTGGGTAACACTGAAACACCGAAGGATCAATCAGAGCCCTCCTGGGATCTAGCTAACGAATGCCGCCCGATAAGGTGCTTTTATCTAGATAATAAAAAGTCAAAATAGGCAGGGTTGATAATGATATGTCGGCAATATTTGTTCTTTGAAACACTGAAACACCGAAGGATCAATCAAGAGCCCCCCAGGATCTAGCTAACAAATGCCGCCCCGATAGGGTGGCTTTTATGCTACTAGATAATAAAAAAAAAAAATACAAAACAGGCAGGGTTGATAATGATATGTCGGCTATTTGTTCTTTGAAACACTGAAACACCGAAGGATCAATCAAGAGCCCTCTGCAGGATCTAGCTAACAAATGCCGCCTGATAGGGTGGCTTTTATACTACTAGATAATAAAAGACAAAATAGGCAGAGGTTGATAATGATATGTCAGCAATATTTGTTCTTTAGAAACACTGAAACACCAGAAGGATCAATCAAAGAAACCCTCCGCAGGATCTAGCTAACCAAATGCCGCCCGATGGGGTGGCTTTTATCTACTAATAATAAAAGACAAAATAGGCAGAGGTTGATAATGATATGTCGGCAATATTTGTTCTTTGAAGAAACACTGAAACACAATCAAAGGCCCTCTGCGGGATCTAAGAAATGCCGCCTGATAGGCTTTTAGGATAATAAAAAGACAAAATAGCAAATAATGATGTCGTCCTTTGAAACACTAAAAACACCGATCAATCAGAAGCCCTCCGCAGGATCTAGCTAACAATTGATAAATTGGCTTTCTACTAATAATAAAAGACAAAATAGGCAGAGGTTGATAATGATATGTCGGCAATATTTGTTCTTTGAGAAACACTGAAACACCGAAGGATCAATCAAGAGCCCCCACCAGGATCTAGCTAACAAATGCCGCCCGATAGAATTGGCTTTTATCTACTAGATAATAAAGACAAAATAAGGCGGGGTTGATAATGATATGTCGAAAGCAATATTTGTTCTTTGAGAAACACCACAATCGAAACACCAAGGATCAATCAAAGATAAAGCCTCTGCGGGATCTAGCTAATATTTGAAATGCCGCCTGATGAGGATGGCTTTTATACTACTAGATAATAAAAAAAGACAAAATAGGCAGAGGTTGATAATGATATGTCGGCAATATTTGTTCTTTTGAAACACTGAAACACCGAATGATCAATCAAGAGCCCTCCACGGGATCTAGCTAACAAATGCCGCCCGATAGGGTGGCTTTATACTTACTAGATAATAAAAACAAAAAATAGGCAGAGGTTGATAATGATATGTCATAATATTTGTTCTTTTGAAACACTGAAACACCGAAGGATCAATCAAGAGCCCTCTGCAGGATCTAAGCTAACAAATGCCGCCCGATAGGGTTCTGGCTTTATCTACTAGATAATAAAAAAGACAAAAATAGGCAGAGGTTGATAATGATATGTCGGCAATATTTGTTCTTTGAAAACACTGAAACACCGAAGGATCAATCAAGAGCCCTCTGCAGGATCTAGCTAACAAATGCCGCCTGATAGGGTGGCTTTTATACTACTAGATAATAAAAAAAAAAAAAAAGGCAGAGTTGATAATGATATGTCAGCAATATTTCTTTGGGTAACACTGAAACATCGAAGGAACAATCAAGAGCCCTCTGCAGGATCTAGCTAACAAATGCCCCGATGATTGGCTTTTATACTACTAGATAATAAAGACAAAATAGGCAGAGGTTGAAAATACCAATTGTTTGCAAAAGTTATTTTGATATGTCAAACACCGGCGATATTCAAGAGCCCTTTGGAAAGCTAACCAAATGCCGTTCGATACTTCTTTTGTCTCAAAAAATTCTTCAAAAGACTAATTAAAGAAATTTGGAAAACCGACAAAAGAACTGTCTGCAGTTTTCATAACATTAATGTTACAACAATAATAAAAGCATCTTACCGCAGAAGATTGGAAATTAAGTTCTAAAAGCGGAAATAAAAGAAGAAACAAGCAATGATTAAACATCCGGTTCATTTTCTGTTCTTTAATTCCGGCGAAATTAAATATTTTGTCAAATATATGTGTTCTTTGAGACATTTAAGATTTTAATGAGCCAATATATTACAAAAAAATGAACTATAATAGGGGATGGTTGTATTTTTTCTTTTATATGCCATCTTTCATATGTAGTTCACTGCATTTGTTATTTTATGGAATCATTCAAATTAAACACCGCATATTGTATCATGATTACGCTTGATATCATCATATTTTCTGGTTTTGTGATACGGATAATTTAAACGAAAAATTAATGTTAAAATCGAGAGTCGTAATGATATGTCACAAGTTTTCAGAAATTTGTATTCAAGATGAAGAAACTTTTTTATTTAGAAACATCAACATTAAAATAAAATACAACTAGATAATAAAAAGTCAAAAAAGGGAGGATGTTGATAATGATATGTCAATATTTGTTCTTTGAAAACACTGAAACACCGAAGGATCAATCAAGAGCCCTCTGCAGGATCTAGCTAACAAAATGCCGCCGATAGGGTGGCTTTATCTACTAGATAATAAAAAGTCAAAATAGGCAGAGGTTGATAATGATATGTCAGCAATATTTGTTCTTTGAGAAACACTGAAACGAAGGATCAATCAAGAGCCCTCTGCGGATCTAGCTAACTTAAATGCCGCCCGATGGGAATTGGCTTTTATACTACTGAATAATAAAGACAAAATAGGCAGAGGTTGATAATGATATGTCGGCAATATTTGTTCTTTGAAAACACTGAAACACCGAAGGATCAATCAAAGAGCCCTCTGCAGGATCTAAGCTAACAAATGCCGCCGATAGGGTTTGGCTTTTATCTTACTAGATAATAAAAAGACAAAATAGGCGAAGGTTGATAATGATATGTCGGCAATATTTGTTCTTTGAAACACTGAAACACCGAAGGATCAATCAAGAGAGCCCTCCGCAGGATCTAAGCTAGCAAATGCCGCCCGATAGGGTGGCTTTTATCTTACTAGATAATAAAAAAGACAAAATAGGCAGAGGTTGATAATGATATGTCGGCAATATTTGTTCTTTGAAACACTGAAACACCGAAGGATCAATCAAGAGCCCTCCGCAGGATCTAGCTAACAAATGCCGCCCATAGGGTTGGCTTTTATCACTACTAGATAATAAAAGACAAAATAGGCAGAGGTTGATAATGATATGTCGGCAATATTTGTTCTTTGAGAAACACTGAAACACCGAAGGATCAATCAAGAGCCCTCCACAGGATCTGTTAACAAATGCCATGATAGGGTTGGCTTTTATCACCTAGATAATAAAAGACAAAATAGGCAGAGGTTGATAATGATATGTCGGCAATATATTTGTTCTTTGGGTAACACTGAAACACCGAAGGATCAATCAAAGAGCCCTCTGCAGGATCTAGCTAACAAATGCCGCCCGATAGGAATTGGCTTTTTATCTACTAAATAATAAAAAGACAAAAATAGGCAGAGGTTGATAATGATATGTCAATGCAATTTGTTCTTTGAGAAACACTGAAACACCGAAGAGGATCAATCAAAAGCCCTCTGCGGGATCTAGCTAACAAATGCCGCCCGATAGGGTGGCTTTTATCTTACTAGATAATAAAAAGACAAAATAGGCAGAGAGGTTGATAATGATATGTCGGCAATATTTGTTCTTTGAAACACTGAAACACCGAAGGATCAATCAGAGCCCCTGCAGGATCTAGCTAACAAATGCCGCTTGATAGGGTGGCTTTATCTACTAGATAATAAAAACAAAATAGGCAGAGGTTGATAATGATATGTCGGCAATATTTGTTCTTTGAGAACACTGAAACACCGAGGATCAATCAAGAGCCCTCTGCAGGATCTAGCTAACAAATGCCGCCTGATAGGGTGGCTTTTATCTACTAGATAATAAAAAAGACAAAATAGACAGAGGTTGATAATGATATGTCGGCAATATTTGTTCTTTGGGTAACACTGAAACACCGAAGGAACAATCAAGAGCCCTCTGCAGATCTAGCTAACTTAAATGCCGCCCGATAGGGTGGCTTTATGCTACTAGATAATAAAAAGACAAAATAGGCGGAGGTTGATACCAATTGTTTGCAAAAAGTTATTTGATCTTTCGGCAATATTTATTCTTTGGAAAGCAGTGCGGTTGAACTGCTTTTTGAAATCTCAAAAGGCAGGAAATTCTTCAAAATAATTAAAAGAAAAAATAGAAAGAGGTTGAAAGAACTGTATTTGTTTCATAAACACCGAATGTACAACAATGCAGCCCTCTTACAGGATTAAGTTCTAAAAGCGATTATTAGAAAAAAAGCAATGATTAAATGATCCGGTTCATTTTTGTTCTTTAATTCCACTGAAAAATTAAATATTTTTAGCCCTCTGCATATATACTACATTTAAGATTTTAATGGCCAATATATTACAACAAAAAAGAACTATATTATAGGGATGGTTGTATTTTTTTTTTTATGTTTGCCATCTTTCAATGTAGTTCACCATTTTAGTTATTTTATGGGCCCATTCAAAATTAAGTTCAGATATACGCATAATATTTATGCCGCTTGATATCATGTATTTTTCTGGTTTGATAATAAAAAGCGAAAATTTAAACAAAAATAATGAATGTCGGCAATCGAGTCTTATTACACACTTTTTCACCGATTTATGATCAATGAAGCCAACTTTTTATTTGAAAAATCAACGTGATAATATTGGCAATACAACAGATAATAAAAAGTCAAAAAAGGGCGGATGTTGATAATGATATGTCGGCAATATTTGTTCTTTGAGAAACACTGAAACACCGAAGGATCACCCCTCACGAAGGCCTTGATCAATAGATAATAAATATGACAAAACACTGAAACACCGAAG
The DNA here is from genome assembly GCA_903632075.3 of Acanthosepion pharaonis. Lineage (NCBI taxonomy): Eukaryota > Metazoa > Mollusca > Cephalopoda > Sepiida > Sepiidae > Acanthosepion > Acanthosepion pharaonis. Next base: position 207,958 of record CAHIKZ030005523.1, on the reverse strand, counting down.
GATAATGACCAATGTTGTTCTTTGAAAACTGCAGGATCTAAGCTAACTTAAATGCCGCCCGATAAATTGGCTTTTATACTACTAGATAATAAAAAAAGACAAAAAATAGGCAGAGGTTGATAATGATATGTCGGCAATATTTGTTCTTTGAGAAACACTGAAATCACCGAAGGATCAATCAAAAGCCCCTCTGCTAGGATCTAGCTAGGCAAATGCCGCCCGATAGGGTGGCTTTTATCTACTAGATAATAAAAAAAAGACAAAATAGGCAGGGTTGATAATGATATGTCGGCAATATTCTTTGGGTAACACTGAAACACCGAAGGATCAATCAAGAGCCCTCTGGGGATCTAGCTAACAAAATGCCGCCCGATAGGGTGGCTTTTATCTTCTAGATAATAAAAAGACAAAATAGGCAGAGGTTGATAATGATATGTCGGCAATATTTGTTCTTTGGTAACACTGAAACACCGAAGGATCAATCAAACCCTCTGCAGGATCTAGCTAACAAATGCCACTTGATAGGGTGGCTTTTTCTACTAGATAGGCAGAGGTTGATAATGATATGTCGGCATAAAAAGACAAAATAGAGCAGAGGTTGATAATGATATGTCGGCAATATTTGTTCTTTGGGTAACACTGAAACACCGAAGGATCAATCAAAGCAGGATCTAATCCGCCCGATAGGGTGGCTTTTTTATACTACTAGATAATAAAAAAGACAAAATAGGCAGAGGTTGATAATGATATGTCGGCAATATTTGTTCTTTGAGAAACACTGAAACACCGAAGGATCAATCAAAGGCCCTCTGCAGGATCTAGCTAACAAATACCGCCCGATAGGGTTGGCTTTATCTACTAGATAATAAAAAAACAAAATAGGCAGAGGTTGATAATGATATGTCGGCAATATTTGTTCTTTGGGTAACACTTTAGAAACACCGAAGGATCAATCAAGAGCCCTCTGCAGGATCTAGCTAACAAATGCCGCCCGATAGGGTGGCTTTTTTATCTACTAGATAATAAAAGACAAAATAGGCAGAGGTTGATAATGATATATCGGCAATATTTGTTCTTTGAAACACTGAAACACCGAAGGGATCAATCAAAGCCCTCTGCAGGATCTAGCTAACAAATGCCGCCCGATAGGGTGGCTTTTATCTACTAGATAATAAAAGTCAAAATAGGCAGAGGTTGATAATGATATGTCGGCAATATTTGTTCTTTGAAAACACTGAAACACCGAAGGATCAATCAAGACCCTCTGCAGGATCTAGCTAACTTAAATGCCGCCCGATAGGGTGGCTTTTATCTTACTAGATAATAAAAAAGACAAAATAGGCAGAGGTTGATAATGATATGTCAGCTATATTTGTTCTTTGAGAAACACTGAAACACCGAAGGATCAATCAAAGAGCCCTCTGCAGGATCTAGCTAACAAAATGCCCGCCCGATAGGGTGGCTTTTATCTACTAGATAATAAAAAAAGACAAAATAGGCAGAGGTTGATAATGATATGTCGGCAATATTTGTTCTTTGAAAACACTGAAACACCGAAGGGATCAATCAAGAGCCCTCTACAAAATAGGATCTAAAAAACACTGAAACTCAATAATCTAGCCAAATGCCGCCCGATAGGGGTGGCTTTTATGCTACTACTAATAATAAAAGTCAAAATAGGCAGAGGTTGATAATGATATGTCAGCAATATTTGTTCTTTGAGAAACACTGAAACACCGAAGGATCAATCAAGAGCCCTCTACAGGATCTATAACTAAAATGCCGCCCGATAGGGTGGCTATACTACTAGATAAAAAAAAAGACAAAATAGGCAGAGGTTGATAATGATATGTCAGCTATATTTGTTCTTTGAGAAACACTGAAACACCGAAGGATCAATCAAATAGGCCCTCTGCAGGATCTATCAAGAATAACCTAGCTAACCGCCGATAGGGTGGCTTTTATCTACTAGATAATAAAAAGACAAAATAGGCAGAGGTTGATAATGATATGTCGGCAATATTTGTTCTTTGAAACACTGAAACACCGAAGGATCAATCAAGAGCCCTCTGCAGGATCTAGCTAACCCAAATGCCGCCCGATAGGGTGGCTTTTATCTTCACTAGATAATAAAAGACAAAATAGGCAGAGGTTGATAATGATATGTCGGCAATATTTGTTCTTTGAAACACTGAAACACCGAAGGATCAATCAAGAGCCCTCTGCAGGATCTAAGATAACAAAATTAAATGCCGCCCGATAGGGTGGCTTTTATCACTGCCGCCGACTAGATAAAAAAGACAAAATAGGCAGAGGTTGATAATGATATGTCAGCAATATTTGTTCTTTGAAACACTGAAACACCGAAGGATCAATCAAGAGCCCTCTGCAGGATCTAGCTAACCAAATGCCGCCCGATAGGGTTGGCTTTTATCTTACTAGATAATAAAAAAACCAAAAATAGGCAGAGGTTGATAATGATATGTCAGCAATATTTGTTCTTTGAGAAACACTGAAACACCGAAGGATCAATCAAGACCCTCTGCAGGATCTAGCTAACAAATGCCGCCCGATAGGGTGGCTTTTATCTACTAGATAATAAAAAGACAAAATAGGCAGAGGTTGATAATGATATGTCAGCAATATTTGTTCTTTGAGTAACACTGAAACACCGAAGGATCAATCAAGAGCCCTCTGCAGGATCTAGCTAACAAATGCCGCCCGATAGGGTGGCTTTATCTTACTAGATAATAAAAAAGACAAAATAAACAGAGGTTGATAATGATATGTCAGCAATATTTGTTCTTTGGAAACACTGAAACACCGAAGGATCAATCAAAGGCCCTCTGCGGGATCTAGCTAACCAAATGCCGCCCGATAGGGTGGCTTTTATCTACTAGATAATAAAAGACAAAATAGGCAGAGGTTGATAATGATATGTCGGCAATATTTGTTCTTTGAAAACACTGAAACACCGAAGGATCAATCAAAGCCCTCTGCAGGATCTAGCTAACAAAATGCCGCCCGATAGGGTGGCTTTTATACTACTAGATAATAAAAAGACAAAATAGGCAGAGGTTGATAATGATATGTCCGGCAATATTTGTTCTTTGAAACACTGAAACACCGAAGGATCAATCAAGAGCCCTCTGCAGGATCTAGCTAACAAATGCCGCCCGATAGGGTGGCTTTTATACTACTAGATAATAAAAGTCAAAATAGGCAGAGGTTGATAATGATATGTCGGCAATATTTGTTCTTTGAAAACACTGAAACACCGAAGGATCAATCAAGAGCCCTCTGCAGGATCTAGCTAACTTAAATGCCGCCCGATAGGGTGGCTTTTATCTACTAGATAATAAAAAGACAAAATAGGCAGAGGTTGATAATGATATGTCGGCAATATTTGTTCTTTGAAAACACTGAAACACCGAAGGATCAATCAAGAGCCCTCTGCAGGATCTAGCTAACAAATGCCCCGATATGCCTACTAGATAAAAAAAGACAAAATAAACAGAGGTTGAGGATATGTCGGCTTTTTGTTCTTTACTGAAACACCGAAGGATCAATCAAGAAAAAAATGATAGGGTGGCAAAATAATAAAAGACAAAATAGGCAGGTTGATAATGATATGTCGGCAATATTTGTTCTTTGAAACACTGAAACACCGAGGATCAATCAAGAGCCCTCTGCAGGATCTAGCTAACAAATGCCGCCCGATAGGGTGGCTTTATCTACTAGATAATAAAAAGACAAAATAGGCAGAGGTTGATAATGATATGTCGGCAATATTTGTTCTTTGAGTAACACTGAAACACCGAAGGATCAATCAAGAGCCCTCTGCAGGATCTAGCAACTTAAATGCCGCCCGATAGGGTTGGCTTTTATACTACTAGATAATAAAAGACAAAATAGGCAGAGGTTGATAATGATATGTCGGCAATATTTGTTCTTTGGCTGAAACTGAAACACCGAAGGATCAATCAAGAGCCCTCTGCAGGATCAAGCTAACAAATGCCGCCCGATAGGATTGGCTTTTATCTACTAGATAATAAAAGACAAAATAGGCAGAGGTTGATAATGATATGTCGGCAATATTTGTTCTTTGAGAAACACTGAAACACCGAAGGATCAATCAAGAGCCCTCTGCAGGATCTAGCTAACAAATGCCGCCCGATAGGGTGGCTTTTATACTAGATAATAAAAAGACAAAATAGGCAGAGGTTGATAATGATATGTCGGCAATATTTGTTCTTTGAAAACACTGAAACACCGAAGGATCAATCAAAGAGCCCTCTGCAGGATCTAGCTATATTTGTTCTTTGAAATGCCGCCCTGATAGGGTGGCTTTTTATCTACTAGATAATAAAAAGACAAAATAGGCAGAGGTTGATAATGATATGTCGGCAATATTTGTTCTTTGAAACACTGAAACACCGAAGGATCAATCAAGAGCCCTCTGCAGGATCTAGCTAACTTAAATGCCGCCCGATAGGGTGGCTTTTATCTACTAGATAATAAAAAAAAAAAATGTCAAAATAGGCAGAGGTTGATAATGATATGTCGGCAATATTTGTTCTTTGAAAACACTGAAACACCGAAGGATCAATCAAGAGCCCTCTGCAGGATCTAGCTAACCAAATGCCGCCCGATAGGGTGGCTTTTTATCTACTAGATAATAAAAAGACAAAATAGGCAGAGGTTGATAATGATATGTCAGCAATATTTGTTCTTTGAAAACACTGAAACACCGAAGGATCAATCAAAGAGCCCTCTGCAGGATCTAGCTAACAAATGCCGCTACTAGATAGGGAGGTTGGCTTTATATCTTTGACTAGATAATAAAAGACAAAATAGGCAGGGGTTGATAATGATATAAAAGACGGCAATATTTGTTCTTTGAAAACACTGAAACACCGAAGGATCAATCAAGAGCCCTCTGCAGGATCTAGCTAACAAATGCCGCCCGATAGGGTGGCTTTATGCTACTAGATAATAAAAAAAAGACAAAATAGGCAGAGGTTGATAATGATATGTCGGCAATATTTGTTCTTTGAAAACACTGAAACACCGAAGGATCAATCAAGAGCCCTCTGCAGGATCTAGCTAACAAATGCCGCCCGATAGGGTGGCTTTTATCTACTAGATAATAAAAAGTCAAAATAGGCAGAGGTTGATAATGATATGTCGGCAATATTTGTTCTTTGAGAAACACTGAAACACCGAAGGATCAATCAAGAGCCCTCTGCGGGATCTAGCTAACAAATGCCGCCCGATAGGGTTGGCTTTTATCTTTACTAGATAATAAAAGACAAAATAGGCAGAGGTTGATAATGATATGTCAGCTATATTTGTTCTTTGAAACACTGAAACACCGAAGGATCAATCAAGAGCCCTCTGCAGGATCTAGCTAACAAAAATGCCGCCCGATAGGGTGGCTTTTTGTCTTACTAGATAATAAAAGACAAAATGAGGCAGAGGTTGATAATGATATGTCGGCAATGTTGTTCTTTGAGAAACACTGAAACACCGAAGGATCAATCAAGAGCCCTCTGGGATCTAGCTAACAAATGCCGCCCGATAGAGGATTGGCTTTATTTTTACTACTAGATAATAAAAAAAAAAAGACAAAATAGGCAGAGGTTGATAATGATATGTCGGCTATATTTGTTCTTTGAAAACACTGAAAACACCGAAGGATCAATCAAGAGCCCTCTGCAGGATCTAGCTAACAAATGCCGCCCGATAGGGTGATTTATCTACTAGATAATAAAAAGTCCAAAATAGGCAGAGGTTGATAATGATATGTCGGCAATATTTGTTCTTTGAAACACTGAAACACCGAAGGATCAATCAAGAGCCCTCTGCAGCTAACAAATGCCGCCCGATAGGGTGGCTTTTATCTACTAGATAATAAAAAAAGACAAAATAGGCAGAGGTTGATAATGATATGTCGGCAATATTTGTTCTTTGAGAAACACTGAAACACCGAAGGATCAATCAAAAGCCCCCTCTGCAGGATCTAGCTAACAAAATGCCGCCCGATAGGGTGGCTTTATCTACTAGATAATAAAAGACAAAATAATACAGAGGTTGATAATGATATGTCAGCAATATTTGTTCTTTGAAAACACTGAAACACCGAAGGATCAATCAAGAGCCCTCTGCAGGATCTAGCTAACAAATGCCGCCCGATAGGGTGGCTTTTATCTTACTAGATAATAAAAAGACAAAATAGGCAGAGGTTGATAATGATATGTCGGCAATATTTGTTCTTTGAGAAACACTGAAACACCGAAGGATCAATCAAGAGCCCTCTGCAGGATCTAAAGCTAACAAATGCCGCCCGATAGGGTGGCTTTTATCTTACTAGATAATAAAAAAGACAAAATAGGCAGAGGTTGATAATGATATGTCGGCAATATTTGTTCTTTGAAACACTGAAACACCGAAGGATCAATCAAGAGCCCTCTGCAGGATCTAGCTAACTTAAATGCCGCCCGATAGGGTGGCTTTTATCTACTAGATAATAAAAAGACAAAATAGGCAGAGGTTGATAATGATATGTCGGCAATATTTGTTCTTTGAGAAACACTGAAACACCGAAGGATCAATCAAGAGCCCTCTGCAGGATCTAGCTAACAAATGCCGCCCGATAGGGTGGCTTTATCTACTAGATAATAAAAAGACAAAATAGGCAGAGGTTGATAATGATATGTCGGCAATATTTGTTCTTTGAAACACTGAAACACCGAAGGATCAATCAAAGGCCCTCTGCAGGATCTAGCTAACAAAATGCCGCCCCGATAGGGTGGCTTTTATGCTACTAGATAATAAAAAGACAAAATAGGCAGAGGTTGATAATGATATGTCGGCAATATTTGTTCTTTGAGAAACACTGAAACACCGAAGGATCAATCAAGAGCCCTCTGCAGGATCTAGCTAACTTAAATGCCTATGATAGGTTGATGGCTTTTTGTCTTAATGTCAAAATGAGGCTTTTATAAACACTGAAACAAAAAGGATCAATCAAGAGCCCTCTTGGGATACTAGATAATAAAAGACAAAATAGGCAGAGGTTGATAATGATATGTCGGCAATATTTGTTCTTTGAAACACTTCGAAACACTGAAATCAATCAAAGAGCCCTCTGATAGGATCAATCAAAATAGGCAGAGGTTGCCCTTTGAGAAACTGAAACACCGAAGGATCAATCAAGCCCTCTGCAGGATCTAAGCTAAAATGCCGCCCGATAGAGTTGGCTTTTATCTACTAGATAATAAAAAGACAAAATAGGCAGAGGTTGATAATGATATGTCGGCAATATTTGTTCTTTGAAACACTGAAACACCGAAGGATCAATCAAAAGAGCCCTCTGCAGGATCTAGCTAACAAATGCCGCCCGATAGGGTGGCTTTTATACTACTAGATAATAAAAAGACAAAATAGGCAGAGGTTGATAATGATATGTCGGCAATATTTGTTCTTTGAGAAACACTGGAAACACCGAAGGATCAATCAAGAGCCCTCTGCAGGATCTAGCTAACAAATGCCGCCCGATAAATGTGGCTTTATGCTACTAGATAATAAAAAAGACAAAATAGGCAGAGGTTGATAATGATATGTCGGCTATATTTGTTCTTTGAAAACACTGAAACACCGAAGGATCAATCAGAGCCCCTCTGGGATCTAAATAACCGCCGCCCGATAGGGTGGCTTTATCTACTAGATAATAAAAAGACAAAATAGGCAGAGGTTGATAATGATATGTCAGCAATATTGTTCTTTGAAACACTGAAACACCGAAGGATCAATCAAGAGCCCTCTGCAGGATCTAGCTAACAAATGCCGCCCGATAATGGTTGGCTTTTATCTACTAATAATAAAAAGACAAAATAGGCAGAGGTTGATAATGATATGTCGGCTATTTTGTTCTTTGAAACACTGAAACACCGAAGGATCAATCAAAAGCCCTCTGCAGGATCTAGCTAACCGTGCCGCCCGATAGGGTGGCTTTTATACTACTAGATAATAAAAAGACAAAATAGGCAGAGGTTGATAATGATATGTCGGCTATATTTGTTCTTTGAGAAACACTGAAACACCGAAGGATCAATCAAGAGCCCTCTGCAGGATCTAGCTAACCAAATGCCGCCCGATAAGGGTGGCTTTTATCTACTAATAATAAAAAGACAAAATAGGCAGAGGTTGATAATGATATGTCGGCAATATTTGTTCTTTGAAAACACTGAAACACCGAAGGATCAATCAAGAACCCTCTGCAGGATCTAGCTAACAAATGCCGCCCGATAGAATTGGCTTTTATCTACTAGATAATAAAAAGACAAAAATGGCAGAGGTTGATAATGATATGTCGGCAATATTTGTTCTTTTGAGAAACACTGAAACACCGAAGGATCAATCAAGAGCCCTCTGCAGGATCTAGCTAACAAAATGCCGCCCGATAGGGTGGCTTTTTATACTACTAGATAATAAAAGACAAAATAGGCGAGGTTGATAATGATATGTCAGCTAATATTTGTTCTTTGAAACACTGAAACACCGAAGGATCAATCAAGAGCCCTCTGCAGGATCTAGCTAACAAATGCCGCCCGATAGGGTGGCTTTATACTACTAGATAATAAAAAGACAAAATAGGCAGAGGTTGATAATGATATGTCGGCTATATTTGTTCTTTGAAACACTGAAAACACCGAAGGATCAATCAAAAGCCCTCTGCAGGGATCTAGCTAACCAAATGCCGCCCGATAGGGTGGCTTTTATCTACTAGATAATAAAAGACAAAATAAAAGAGGTTGATAATGATATGTCAGCTATATTTGTTCTTTGAGAAACACTGAAACACCGAAGGATCAATCAGAGCCCTCTGCAGGATCTAGCTAACAAATGCCGCCCGATAGGGTGGCTTTTATACTACTAGATAATAAAAAGACAAAATAGGCAGAGGTTGATAATGATATGTCGGCTATATTTGTTCTTTGAGAAACACTGAAACACCGAAGGATCAATCAAGAGCCCTCTGCAGGATCTAGCTAACTTAAATGCCGCCCGATAGGGGTTGATGGCTTTTATTCTTTGACACTAGATAATAAAAAGGATCAAAATAGGCAGATAAGGTTGATAATGATATGTCGGCTATATTTGTTCTTTGAAAACACTGAAACACCGAAGGATCAATCAAGAGCCCTCTGCAGGATCTAAGCTAACAAATGCCGCCCGATAGGGTGACTTTTATCTTACTAGATAATAAAAAGACAAAATAGGCAGAGGTTGATAATGATATGTCGGCAATATTTGTTCTTTGAGAAACACTGAAACACCGAAGGATCAATCAAGAGCCCTCTGCAGGATCTAGCTAACATAATGCCGCCCGATAATGATATGTCGGCTATTTATCTACTAGATAATAAAAACAAAATAGGCAGAGGTTGATAATGATATGTCGGCTATATTTGTTCTTTGAAAACACTGAAACACCGAAGGATCAATCAAGAGCCCTCTGCAGGATCTAGCTAACCCAAATGCCGCCCGATAGGGTGGCTTTTATCTACTAGATAATAAAAAACACAAAATAGGCAGAGGTTGATAATGATATATCGGTTGATAATGATGGCTTATAATAAAGACAAAATAGGCAGGGTTGATAATGATATGTCGGCAATATTTGTTCTTTGAAACACTGAAACACCGAAGGATCAATCAGAGCCCTCTGCAGGATCTAGCTAACGAAATGCCGCCCGATAGGGTTGGCTTTTATCTACTAGATAATAAAAGACAAAATAGGCAGAGGTTGATAATGATATGTCGGCAATATTTGTTCTTTGAAACACTGAAACACCGAAGGATCAATCAAAGAGCCCTCTGCAGGATCTAGCTAACTTAAATGCCGCCCGATAGGGTGGCTTTTATCTACTAGATAATAAAAAGACAAAATAGGCGGAGGTTGATAATGATATGTCGGCAATATTTGTTCTTTGAGAAACACTGAAACACCGAAGGATCAATCAAAGAGCCCTCTGCAGGATCTAGCTAACAAATGCCGCCCGATAGGGTGGCTTTTATCTACTAGATAATAAAAGACAAAATAGGCAGAGGTTGATAATGATATGTCGGCAATATTTGTTCTTTGAAACACTGAAACACCGAAGGATCAATCAAGAAGCCCTCTGCAGGATCTAAGCTAACTTAAATGCCGCCCGATAGGGTGGCTTTTATCTACTAGATAATAAAAGACAAAATAGGCAGAGGTTGATAATGATATGTCGGCTATATTTGTTCTTTGAAACACTGAAACACCGAAGGATCAATCAGAGCCCTCTGCAGGATCTAGCTAACAAATGCCACCGATAGAGATGGCTTTTTATCTACTAGATAATAAAAGACAAAATAGGCAGAGGTTGATAATGATATGTCGGCTATATTTGTTCTTTGAAAACACTGAAACACCGAAGGATCAATCAAGAGCCCTCTGCGGATCTAGCTAACACAAATGCCGCCCGATAGGGTGGCTTTTATCTACTAGATAATAAAAAAACAAAATAGGCAGAGGTTGATAATGATATGTCGGCAATATTTGTTCTTTGAAAACACTGAAACACCGAAGGATCAATCAAGGCCCTCTGCAGGATCAAAATGCTAACAAATGCCGCCCGATAAATTGGCTTTTTTATCTACTAATAATAAAAAGACAAAATAGGCAGAGGTTGATAATGATATGTCGGCAATATTTGTTCTTTGAGAAACACTGAAACACCGAAGGATCAATCAAGGATCCCTCTGCAGGATCTACCTGCAAAATAACAGAGTTGAAATGCCGTTCTTTGAAACCGATAGAAGGATGGCCCTTTATCTAGCTACTAGATAATAAAAAAAAGACAAAATAGGCAGAGGGTTGATAATGATATGTCGGCAATATTTGTTCTTTGAGAAACACTGAAACACCGAAGGATCAATCAAGAGCCCTCTGCAGGATCTAGCTAACCAAATGCCGCCCGATAGGGTGGCTTTTATCACTACTAGATAATAAAAGACAAAATAGGCAGAGGTTGATAATGATATGTCGGCTATATTTGTTCTTTGAAACACTGAAACACCGAAGGATCAATCAAGAGCCCTCTGCAGGGATCTAGCTAACCAAATGCCGCTTGATAATGATATGTCGGCTTTATTTGTACTAGATAATAAAAAAGACAAAATAGCTAACCCAAGGCAGAGGTTGATAATGATATGTCAGCTTGAATATTTGTTCTTTGAAACACTGAAACACCGAAGGATCAATCAAGAGCCCTCTGCAGGATCTAGCTAACCAAATGCCGCCCGATAGGGTGGCTTTTATCTACTAGATAATAAAAAAACAAAATAGGCAGAGGTTGATAATGATATGTCGGCTATATTTGTTCTTTGAGAAACACTGAAACACCGAAGGATCAATCAAAGCCCTCTGCAGGATCTAGCTAACAAATGCCGCCCGATAGGGTGGCTTTTATCACTACTAGATAATAAAAAGACAAAATAGGCAGAGGTTGATAATGATATGTCGGCAATATTTGTTCTTTGAGAAACACTGAAACACCGAAGGATCAATCAAAGACCCTCTGCAGGATCTAGCTAACCAAATGCCGCCCGATAGGGTGGCTTTATCTTACTAGATAATAAAAAGACAAAATAGGCGGGGGTTGATAATGATATGTCGGCTATATTTGTTCTTTGAAAACACTGAAACACCGAAGGATCAATCAAAGAGCCCTCTGCAGGATCTAGCTAACAAATGCCGCCCGATAGGGTGGCTTTTATCTACTAGATAATAAAAAGACAAAATAGGCAGAGGTTGATAATGATATGTCGGCAATATTTGTTCTTTGAGAAACACTGAAACACCGAAGGATCAATCAAGAGCCCTCTGCAGGATCTAGCTAACAAATGCCGCCCGATAGGGTGGCTTTTATACTAGATAATAAAAGACAAAATAGGCAGAGGTTGATAATGATATGTCGGCAATATTTGTTCTTTGAAACACTGAAACACCGAAGGATCAATCAAGAGCCCTCTGCTAGGATCTAGCTAACAAAATAAAACCGCCCGATAGGGTGGCTTTTATACTAAACTCAATCAATAATAAAATGACAAAAAAGACAAATAGGCAGAGGTTGATAATGATATGTCGGCAATATTTGTTCTTTGAAACACTGAAACACCGAAGGATCAATCAAGAGCCCTCTGCAGGATCTAGCTAACAAATGCCGCCCGATAGGGTGGCTTTTATCTACTAGATAATAAAAAAGACAAAATAGGCAGAGGTTGATAATGATATGTCGGCAATATTTGTTCTTTGGGAAACACTGAAACACCGAAGGATCAATCAAGAGCCCTCTGCAGGATCTAGCTAACTTAAATGCCGCCCGATAGGGTGGCTTTTATACTAGATAATAAAAAGACAAAATAGGCAGAGGTTGATAATGATATGTCGGCAATATTTGTTCTTTGAGAAACACTGAAACACCGAAGGATCAATCAAGAGCCCTCTGCAGGATCTAGCTAACTTAAATGCCGCCACTGATAGGGTGGCTTTTATGCTACTAGATAATAAAAAAAAGAAAATAGGCAGAGGTTGATAATGATATGTCGGCAATATTTGTTCTTTGAGAAACACTGAAACACCGAAGGATCAATCAAGAGCCCTCTGCAGGATCTAGGCTAACAAATGCCGCCCGATAGGGTGGCTTTTGGCTCTACTAGATAATAAAAGACAAAATAGGCAGAGGTTGATAATGATATGTCGGCAATATTTGTTCTTTGAGAAACACTGAAACACCGAAGGATCAATCAAAATGAGCCCTCTGCAGGATCTAGTCTAACTTAAATGCCGCCCTCTGATAGGTTGGCTTTTATCTACTAGATAATAAAAAGACAAAATAGGCAGAGGTTGATAATGATATGTCGGCAATATTTGTTCTTTGAAAACACTGAAACACCGAAGGATCAATCAAGAGCCCTCTGCAGGATCTAGCTAACCAAATGCCGCCCGATAGGGTGGCTTTTATGCTACTAGATAATAAAAAGACAAAATAGGCAGAGGTTGATAATGATATGTCGGCAATATTTGTTCTTTTGAAAAACACTGAAACACCGAAGGATCAATCAAGAGCCCTCTGCAGGATCTAGCTAACTTAAATGCCGCCCGATAGGGTGGCTTTTATCTTACTAGATAATAAAAGACAAAATAGGCAGAGGTTGATAATGATATGTCGGCAATATTTGTTCTTTGAGAAACATGAAACACCGAAGGATCAATCAAGAGCCCTCTGCAGGATCTAGCTAACAAAATGCCGCCCGATAGGGTGGCTTTTGTCTACTAGATAATAAAAGACAAAATAGGCAGAGGTTGATAATGATATGTCGGCAATATTTGTTCTTTGAGAACACTGAAACACCGAAGGATCAATCAAGAGCCCTCTGCAGGATCTAGCTAACTTAAATGCCGCCCGATAGGGTGCTTTTTGCTACTAGATAATAAAAAGACAAAATAGGCAGAGGTTGATAATGATATGTCGGCAATATTTGTTCTTTGAAACACTGAAACACCGAAGGATCAATCAAGAGCCCTCTGCAGGATCTAGCTAACTTAAATGCCGCCCGATAGGGTGGCTTTTATACTACTAGATAATAAAAAGACAAAATAGGCAGAGGTTGATAATGATATGTCGGCAATATTTGTTCTTTGAAACACTACTGAAACACCGAAGGATCAATCAAAGAGCCCTCTGCAGGATCTAGCTAACTTAAATGCCGCCCGATAGGGTGGCTTTTATGCTACTAGATAATAAAAGACAAAATAGGCAGAGGTTGATAATGATATGTCGGCAATATTTGTTCTTTGAGAAACACTGAAACACCGAAGGATCAATCAAGAGCCCTCTGCAGGATCTAGCTAACTTAAATGCCGCCCGATAGGGTGGCTTTTATGCTACTAGATAATAAAAGACAAAATAGGCAGAGGTTGATAATGATATGTCGGCAATATTTGTTCTTTGAGAAACACTGAAACACCGAAGGAATCAATCAAGAGCCCTCTGCAGGATCTATAATGCTAACTTTGAAATGCCGCCCGATAGGATCAATCAAGAGCCTCTACAGGATCTAATAACCAATACTTACTTGATGAGTGGCTTTTATCTTCTGAATGACAAAAGACAAAATAGGCAGAGGTTGATAATGATATGTCGGCAATATTTGTTCACTTTGAGAAACATGAAACGCGAAGGATCAATCAAGAGCCCTCTGCAGGATCTGGCTAACAGAAATGCCGCCCGATAGGGTGGCTTTTGTCTATAGATAATAAAAGACCAAAATAGGCAGGGGGACTGATAATGATATATCGGCAATGTTGTTCTTTGAAAACACTGAAACACCGGAAAGGATCAATCAAGAGCCCTCTAAGGATCTAGCTAACCAAATGCTTACTTGATAGGAGTGGCACAACTACTAGATAATAAAAGACAAAATAGGCAGAGGTTGATAATGATATGTCGGCAATATTTGTTCTTTGAAAAACACTGAAACACCGAAGGATCAATCAAGAGCCTCTGCAGATCTAGCTAACTTAAAGCCGCCTGATAGGGTGGCTTTTATGCTACTAGATAATAAAGATTGGCTTCAGGCTTGATAATGATATGTCATATTTGTCTTTTGAGAAACACTGAAACACCAGGTTGATCATGATATGTCCCAGCAATATTTGTTCTTTGAAAACACTACTGAAATGCAATCGAAGGATCTGCGGGATCAAGGTGCCTTTTATGCAGGCTTTTATCTAGATAATAAAGACAAAACAACTTGGAATGATATGTCCGAGAACCTTTCTGAAACGAAGGATCAATCAAGAGGTGGGATCTTTTTAAATGCCGCCCGACTAGATAGATAAAAAAGAAAAATAGGGCAGAGGTTGATAATGATATGTCGGCAATATTTGTTCTTTGAGAAACACTGAAACACCGAAGGATCAATCAAGAGCCCTCTGCGGGATCTAGCTAACTAAATGCCGCCCGATAGGGTGGCTTTTTATGCTACTAATAAAAAGACAAAATAGGCAGAGGTTGATAATGATATGTCGGCAATATTTGTTCTTTGAGAAACACTGAAACACCGAAGGATCAATCAAGAAAGCCCTCTGCAGGATCTAGCCTAACTCTAAATGCCGCCTGATAGGTGGCTTTTATGCTACCAGATAATAAAGATAAAATAGGCAGAGGTTGATAATGATATGTCGGCAATATTTGTTCTTTGAAAACACTGAAACACCGAAGGATCAATCAAGAGCCCTCTGCAGGATCTAGCTAATTAAATGCCGCCCGATAGGGTGGCTTTTTATGCTACTAGATAATAAAAAGACAAAATAAGAGGTTGATAATGATATGTCGGCAATATTTGTTCTTTTGAGAAAACACTGAAACACCGAAGGATCAATCAAGAGTCTCTTAAGCCCTAACTAAATGCAGGATAAACACCGAAGGATCAACTGTAGGCTTTGTTAACTTAAATGCCGCCCGATAGGTGGCTTTATGCTACTAGATAATAAACCACAAAATAGGCAGAGGTTGATAATGATATGTCGGCAATATTTGTTCTTTTGGTAACACTGGAAACACCGAAGGATCAATCAAGAGCCCTCTTCGCAGGATCTAGTGCTAACTTAAATGCCGCCCGATAGTGCTTTTATGCTACTAGATAATAAAGACAAAATAGGCAGAGGTTGATAATGATATGTCGGCAATATTTGTTCTTGAGAAACACTGAAACACCGAAGGATCAATCAAGAGCCCTCTACAGGATCTAGCTAACTTAAATGCCGCCCGATAGGTGGCTTTTATGCTACTAGATAATAAAGACAAAATAGGCAGAGGTTGATAATGATATGTCGGCAATATTTGTTCTTTGAGAAACACTGAAACACCGAAGGATCAATCAAGAGCCCTCTGCAGGATCTAGCTAACTTAAATGCTGCCCGATAGGGTGGCTTTTATGCTACTAGATAATAAAAAGACAAAATAGGCAGAGGTTGATAATGATATGTCGGCAATATTTGTTCTTGAGAAACACCACACGAAGGATCAAACACCCTCTGCAGGATCAATCAGGGTGGGATCTTTAAATGCTACTAGATAATAAAAAGACAAAATAGGCAGAGGTTGATAATGATATGTCGGCAATATTTGTTCTTTGAGAAACACTGAAACACCGAAGGATCAATCAAGAGCCCTCTTGCAGGATCTAGCTAACTTAAATGCCGCCCGATAGGGTGGCTTTTATGCTACTAGATAATAAAGATGTACAAAATAGGCAGAGGTTGATAATGATATGTCGGCAATATTTGTTCTTTTTGAGAAACACTGAAACACCGAAGGATCAATCAAGAGCCCTTCTGTGTGATCTAGCTAACCAAATGCCGCCCGATAGGGTGGCACGCTGCTACTAGATAATAAAGACAAAATAGGCAGAGGTTGATAATGATATGTCGGCAATATTTGTTCTTTGAGAAACACTGAAACACCGAAGGATCAATCAAGAGCCCTCTGCAGGATCTAGCTTAATGCAATAGGGTGGCTTTATGCTACTAGATAATAAAGACAAAATAGGCAGAGGTTGATAATGATATGTCGGCAATATTTTGTTCTTTGAGAAACACTGAAACACCGAAGGATCAATCAGAGCTATCTAGTTAACTAAATGCCTGATAAGACCAAAGATGTGCCAGGCAGAGGTTGATAAATGATATGTCGGCAATATTTGTTCTTTGAGAAACACTGAAACAATTGAAGGATCAATCAAGAGCCCTCTGCAGGATCTAGCCTTAAATGCCGCCTGATAGGGTGGCTTTTATCTACTAGATAATAAAGACAAAATAGGGCAGAGGTTGATAATGATATGTCGGCAATATTTGTTCTTTGAGAACACTGAAACACCGAAGGATCGTCAAGAGCCCTCTGCAGGATCTAGCTAACTAAATGCCGCCCGATAGGGTGGCTTTTATGCTTCCAGATAATAAAGACAAAATAGGCAGAGGTTGATAATGATATGTCGGCAATATTTGTTCTTTGAGAAACACTGAAACACCGAAGGATCAATCAAGAGCCACCTCTGCAGGATCTAGTTAACTTAAATGTCGCCCGATAGGTGGCTTATGGCTTTTTGATAATGATATGTCTACTAGAGAAACACTAATAAAAGACAAAATAGGCAGCTACTAGGACAAAATAGGCAGGTTGATAATGATATGTCGGCAATATTTGTTCTTTGAGAAACACTGAAACACCGAAGGATCAATCAAGAGCCCTCTGCAGGATCTAGTTAACTAAATGCCGCCCGATAGGTGGGGTAATAAAAGGCTTTTGATATGTCTACTTTGAGATAATAAAGATGGAATAAAGAGCTAGGGCAGAGTTGATAATGATAATGTCAACAGAGGTATATTTGTTCTTTTTGAGAAACACTGAAACACCGAAGGATCAATCAAGAGCCCTTCTGCAGGATCTAGTTAACTTAAAATGCCGCCCGGATAGGGTGGCTTTTATGCTACTAGATAATAAAAAGACAAAATAGGGCAGAGGTTGATAATGATATGTCGGCAACATTTGTTCTTTGAGAAACACTGAAACACCGAAGGATCAATCAAGAGGCCACTCTGCAGAATCTAGCTAACTTAAATGCTTGATAGGGTGGCTTTTATGCTACTAGATAATAAAAGACAAAATAGGCAGAGGTTGATAATGATATGTCAGTTATATTTGTTCTTTGAGAAACACTTCAAACACCGAAGGATCAATCAAGAGCCCTCTGCAGAATCTAGCTAACAAATGCCGCCCGATAGGGTGGCTTTTATGCTACTAGATAATAAAAGATAAAATAGGCAGAGGTTGATAATGATGTCGGCAATATTTGTTCTTTGAGAAACACTGAAACACCGAAGGATCAATCAAGAGCCCTTCGCAGGAGCTCTGCTAACTTAAATGCCGCCCGATAGGGTGGCTTTTATGCTACTAGATAATAAAGACAAAATAGGGCAGAGGTTGATAATGATATGTCGGCAATATTTGTTCTTTGAGAAACACTGAAACACCGAAGGATCAATCAAGAGCCCTCTGCAGGAGCTAGCTAACTTAATGCGCCCGATAGGTGGCTTTATGCTACCAGATAATAAAAGACAAAATAGGTAGAGGTTGATAATGATATGTCGGCTTTATATTTGTTCTTTTGAGAAACACTGAAACCCGAAGGATCAATCAAGAGCCCTCTGCAGAAGCTAGCTAACTTAAATGCCGCCCGATAGGGTGGCTTTATGCTACTAGATAATAAAAAAGACAAAAATAGGCAGAGGTTGATAATGATATACTTGGCTATATTTGTTCTTTTTGAGAAACACTGAAACACCGAAGGATCAATCAAGAGCCCTCTGCAGGAGCTAGCTAACTAAATGCCGCCCGATAGGTGGCTTTTATCTACTAGATAATAAAGACAAAATAGGCAGAGGTTGATAATGATATGTCGGCAATATTTGTTCTTTGAGAAACACTGAAACACCGAAGGATCAAATCAAGAGCCCTCTGCAGATCTAGCTAATTTAATGCCGCCCGATAGGGTGGCTTTTATGCTACTAGATAATAAAGACAAAATAGGCAGAGGTTGATAATGATATGTCGGCTATATTTGTTCACAGAGAAACACTGAAACACCGAAGGATCAATCAAGAGCCCTCTGCAGAATCTAGCTAACTTAAATGCCGCCCGATAGGGTGGCTTTTGCTACTAGATAATAAAAAGACAAAATAGGGCAGAGGTTGATAATGATATGTCGGCAATATTTGTTCTTTTGAGAAACACTGAAAACACCGAAGGATCAATCAAAGAGCCACTCGCAGAATAGCTAACTTAAATGCTGCCCGATAGGGTGGCTTTTATGCTACTGATAATAAAAAGACAAAATAGGCAGAGGTTGATAATGATATGTCGGCAATGTTGTTCTTTGAGAAACACTGAAACACCAGAAGGATCAATCAAGAGCCCTCTGCAGGAGCTAGCTAACTTAAATGCCGCCCGATAGGGTGGCTTTATGCTACTAGATAATAAAAAAGACAAAATAGGCAGAGGTTGATAATGATATATCGGCAATATTTGTTCTTTGAGAAACACTGAAACACCGTGAAGGATCAATCAAGAGCCCTCTGCAGAAGCTAGTAACTTAAATGCCGCCCGGGATAGGGTGGCTTTTTATAGATAATAAAAAGACAAAATAGGCAGAGGTTGATAATGATATGTCAGCTCATATTTGTTCTTTGAAACACTGAAACACCGGATCAATCAAGAGCCTCTGCGCAGGAAGCTAGCTAACTTAAATGCCGCCCGATAGGGTGGCTTTTATGCTACTAGATAATAAAGACAAAATAGGTAGAGGTTGATAATGATATGTCTCAATATTTGTTCTTTGAGAAACACTGAAACACCGAAGGATCAATCAAGAGCCAGAAGCTCTGCAGGGTGGCTTTTATCTAGATAATAAAGACTAACTTAAATGCCGCCCGATAGGATGGCTTTATGCTACTAAATGCCGCCTGAAAAAGACAAAAAGATAGGCGGAGGTTGATAATGATATGTCGGCAATATTTGTTCTTGAGAAACACTGAAACACCGAAGGATCAACCTGTAGCCCTCTGCAGAAGCTAAATAACTTAAATGCCGCCCGATAGGGTGGCTTTTTATGCTACTAGATAATAAAAGACAAAATAGGCAGAGGTTGATAATGATATGTCGGCAATATTTGTTTTATGCTTGGAAACACCGAAAATAGGCAATCTGTTCTTTGAAGAAACACCGAAGGATCAATCAAGAGCCCTCTTGCAGATCTAGTTAACAAATGCCGCCCGATCAGGGTGGCTAAGCTTTTAAAGCTACTAGATAATAAAAAACACAAAATAGGCAGAGGTTGATAATGATATGTCGGCTATATTGTTCTTTGAGAAACACTGAAACACCGAAGGATCAATCAAGAGCCCTCTGCAGGATCTAGCTAACAAATGCCGCCCGATAGGGTGGCTTTTATCTACTAGATAATAAAGACAAAATAGGCGAGAGGTTGATAATGATATGTCGGCAATATTTGTTCTTTGAGTAACACTGAAACACCGAAGGATCAATCAAGAGCCTCTGCGAAGCTAGCTAACCTTAAATGCCGCCCGATAGGGTGGCAGAGGTTTATGCTACTAGATAATAAAAGACAAAATAGGCAGAGGTTGATAATGATATGTCGGCAACATTTGTTCTTTATGAAACACTAAACACCGAAGGATCAATCAAGAGCCCTCTGCAGGATAATAAAAAGACAAAATAACGAAGTTGATAATAAAATGCTGCCTGATAGGGTGGCTTTTGCTACTAGATAATAAATAAAGAAAAATAAATAGAGGTTGATAATGATATGTCGGCAATATTTGGCTCTTTGAAAACACTGAAACACCGAAGGATCAATCAAGAGCCCTCTGCAGGATCTAGCTAACTTAAATGCCGCCCGATAGGGTGGCTTTTATGCTACTAGATAATAAAAGACAAAATAGGCAGAGGTTGATAATGATATGTCGGCAATATTTGTTCTTTGAGAAACACTGAAACACCGAAGGATCAATCAAGAGCCTCTCAGAAGCTAGTAATTTAAATGCCGCCCGATAGGGTGGCTTTTTATCTACTAGATAATAAAAGACAAAATAGGCAGAGGTTGATAATGATATGTAGGCAATATTTGTTCTTTGAAACACTGAAACACCGAAGGATCAATCAAGAGCCCTCCTGCAGGATCTAGCTAACAAATGCCGCCCGATAGGTTGGCTTTTACTAGATAATAAAAAGGCAAAGGTTGATAATGATATGTCGGCAATATTTGTTCTTTTGAGAAACACTGAAACACCGAAGGATCAATCAAGAGCCCTCTGCAGAAGCTAGCTAACTTAAATGCCGCCCGATAGGGGTGGCTTTTATCTACTAGATAATAAAAGACAAAATAGGGTAGAGGTTGATAATGATATGTCGGCAATATTTGTTCTTTGAGAAACACTGAAACAACCCGAAGGATCAATCAAAATAGAGCGGCAATATTTGTTCTTTGAAAACACTGCACCAGAGGATCGATAAGAGCCCTCTGACTAACTTAAATGCCGCCCGATAGGGTGGCTTTTATGCTACTAGATAATAAAACCAAAAATAGGCAGAGGTTGATAATGATATGTCGGGATCAATATTTGTTCTTTGAGAAACACTGAAACACCGAAAATGGATCAATCAAGAAAGCCCTCTGCAGGATCTAGCTAACTTTAAATGCCGCCCTCTGATAGGGTGGCTTTATGCTACTAGATAATAAAGAAAACAAAATAGGCAGAGGTTGATAATGATATGTCGGCAATATTTGTTCTTTTGAGAAACACTGAAACACCGAAGGATCAATCAAGAGCCCTTCTTTGCAGGAAAGCTTCCGAATAACCCTCTAAATGCCGCCCGATAGGGTGGCTTTTATGCTACTAGATAATAAAAAAGACAAAATAGGCAGAGAGGTTGATAATGATATTTGTCGGCAATATTTGTTCTTTTGAGAAACACTGAAAAAAAGACACCGAAGGATCAATCAAGAGTTCCTCTGCACCGATCTAGCTAACTTAAATGCCGCCCGATAGGGTGGCTTTTTATGCTACTAGATAATAAAAGACAAAATAGGCAGAGGTTGATAATGATATGTCGGCAATATTTGTTCTTTGAGAAACACTGAAACACCGAAGGATCAATCAAGAGCCCTACGGGATCTAGCTAACTTAAATGCCGCCCGATAGGGTGGCTTTTATGCTACTAGATAATAAAGACAAAATGGGCAGAGGTTGATAATGATATGTCGGCAATATTTGTTCTTTGAGAAACACTGAAACACCGAAGGATCAATCAAGAGCCCTCTGCAGAAGCTAGCTAACTTAAATGCCGCCCGATAGGGTGGCTTTATGCTACTAGATAATAAAGACACAAAATAGGGCAGAGGTTGATAATGATATGTCGGCTATATTTGTTCTTTGAGAAACACTGAAACACCGAAGGATCAATCAAGAGCCCTCTGCAGGATCTAGCTAACTTAGATAACGGACAAATGCCGCCCGATAGGGTGGCTTTTATGCCACCGAGATAATAAAAAATACAAAATAGGCCCGATAGGTTGATAATGATATGTCGGCAATATTTGTTCTTTTGAGAAACACTGAAACACCGAAGGATCAATCAAGAGCCCTCCTGCAGGATCTAGTTAACTTAAATGCCGCCCGATAGGGTGGCTTTTTATGTTACTAGATAATAAAAGACAAAATAGGCAGAGGTTGATAATGATATGTCGGCAATATTTGTTCTTTGAGAAACACTGAAACACCGAAGGATCAATCAAGAGCCCTCTGCAGGAGCTAGCTAACTTAAATGCCGCCCGATAGGGTGGCTTTTATGCTACTAGATAATAAAAAAGTAAAATAGGCAGAGGTTGATAATGATATGTCGGCAATATTTGTTCTTTGAGAAACACTGAAACACCGAAGGATCAATCAAGAGCCCTCTGCAGGAGCTAGCTAACTTAAATGCCGCCCGATAGGGTGGCTTTTATGCTACTAGATAATAAAAGACAAAATAGGCAGAGGTTGATAATGATATGTCGGCAATATTTGTTCTTTGAGAAACACTGAAACACCGAAGGATCAATCAAGAGCCCTCTGCAGGATCTAGCTAACTTAAATGCCGCCTGATAGGGTGGCTTTTATGCTACACCGAGGATAAAAAAGACAAAATAGGCAGAGGTTGATAATGATATGTCGGCAATATTTGTTCTTTGAGAAACACTGAAACACCGAAGGATCAATCAAGAGCTCTTCTGCAGGATCCAAGCTAACTTAAATGCTGCCCGATAGGGTGGCTTTTATGCTACTAGATAATAAAGACAAAATAGGCAGAGGTTGATAATGATATCAAGTCTGCAATATTTGTTCCCGCTTTGAGAAACACTGAAACACCGAAGGCAGATCAATCAAGAGCAATATTCTGCAACAGGATCTAGCTAACTTAAATGCCCTCTATAGGGTCTGGCTTTATGCCGCCCGAGGATAAAAAAAAACAAAAATAGGCAGAGGTTGATAATGATATGTCGGCAATATTTGTTCTTTGAGAAACACTGAAACACCGAAGGATCAATCAAGAGCTCTGCCGCAGATCTAGCTAACTTAAATGCCGCCCGATAGGGTGGCTTTTGTTCTTTATGCTACTAGATAATAAAAGAATCTAAAATAGGCCCGAGGTTGCTTTATCTACTAGATAATGATATGTCGGCTATATTTGTTCTTCAGAAAACACTGAAACACCCTGAAGGATCAATCAAGAGTCACTCTGCAGGATCTAGCTAACCAAATGCCGCCCGATAGGGTGGCTTTTATGCTACTAGATAATAAAGACAAAAACAGGCAGAGGCTGATAATGATATGTCGGCTATATTTGTTCTTTTTTGAGAAACACTGAAACACCGAAGGATCAATCAAGAGCCCTCTGCAGGATCTAGGCTAACTTAAATGCCGCCCGATAGGGTGGCTTTTATGCTACTAGATAATAAAGACAAAATAGGCAGAGGTTGATAATGATATGTCGGCAATATTTGTTTTTGAAACACCGGCTGATCAATCAAGAGAAACACTGAAATGCCGCCCGATAGGTGGCTTTGTCACCAAAATAGGCAAGGATCAATCAAGAGCACCTCTCAATCAAGAGCCCTCTGCAGGATCTAGCTAACTTTAAATGCCGCCCGATAGGGTGGCTTTTATGCTAGATAATAAAAGACAAAATAGGCAGAGGTTGATAATGATATGTCGGCAATATTTGTTCTTTGAGAAACACTGAAACACCGAAGGATCAATCAAGAGCCCTCTGCAGGATCTAGCTAACTTAAATGCCGCCCGATAGGTGGCTTTATGCTACTAGATAATAAAAGACAAAATAGGCAGAGGTTGATAATGATATGTCGGCAATATTTGTTCTTGAGAAACACTGAAACACCGAAGGATCAATCAAGAGCCCTCTGCAGGATCTAGCTAACTTAAATGCCGCCCGATAGGGTGGCTTTTATGCTACTAGATAATAAAAGACAAAATAGGCAGAGGTTGATAATGATATGTCGGCAATATTTGTTCTTTGAGAAACACTGAAACACCGAAGGATCAATCAAGAGCCCTCCGCAGGATCTAGCTAACTTAAATGCCGCCCGATAGGGTGGCTTTTATGCTACTAGATAATAAAAGACAAAATAGGCAGAGGTTGATAATGATATGTCGGCAATATTTGTTCTTTGAGAAACACTGAAACACCGAAGGATCAATCAAGAGCCGCCTCTGCAGGATAATAAAAGACAAAATAGCAGAGGTTGAACTTAAATGCACTGCACCGATAGGGTGGCTTTTAGGATCTACCAGATAATAAAAATAAAAGACAAAATAGGCAGAGGTTGATAATGATATGTCGGCAATATTTGTTCTTTGAGAAACACTGAAACACCGAAGGATCAATCAAGAGCCCTCCGCAGGATCTAGCTAACTTAAATGCCGCCCGATAGGGTGGCTTTTATGCTGGCCTAGATAATAAAAGACAAAATAGGCAGAGGGTTGATAATGATATGTCGGCAATATTTGTTCTTGAGAAACACTGAACACCGAAACAATCGAAGGCAGGATCTATCAACTACTAAATGCCGCCCGATAGGATCTAGCTACTAGATAATAAAAGACAAATAGGCAGAGGTTGATAATGATATGTCGGCTATATTTGTTCTTTTGATGAAACACCGGTGGCCCTTTATGGGTGGCTTTTATGCTACTAGATAATAAAAGACAAAATAGGTAGAGGTTGATAATGATATGTCGGCAATATTTGTTCTTTTGAGAAACACTGAAACACCAAGGATCAATCAAGAGCCTTGCAGGATCTAAAGTTATTTGATATGTAATAAAAGACAAAATAGGCGATTGATTTATTTTTTCTTTGAAAGGATCAATCAAGAGCCCTCCGCAGGTTGAACTTAAATTGTCTACTAGATAATAAAAGAAAAAATAGGCAGAGGTTGAAATATGTCGGCAATATTTGTTCTTTGAAACACTGAAACATCGAAGGATCAAAAGAAAAATGCCGCTAAGAAAGATAACAAAAGACAAAATAGAACTTGATATTTGTTTTCAAAAAATTATTTGATATGTCGGCGATATTTATTCTTTGGAAAGCATCTTAACTTTTGTCTCAAAGGCAGAAGAAACTAATTAAAGAAATTAAGAAAGAAAACACATTAACTTCTTTGTTTTCAAAGTTACGGAAATTAGAAGAAATTAAAGAAGAAGCAATGATTAAACATCCGGTTCATTTCTGTTCTTTAATTCCGTGAAAATTAAGTATTTTTGTCAAATATATGTACGACATTTAAGATTTTAATGGCCAATATATTACAACTTAAAAAAGAACTATATTATAGGGATGGTTGTATTTTTTCTTTTATGTGCCATCTTTCAATGCATTTAGTTATTTTTATGGAGCGCTATCATTCAAATTAAGTTCAGATATACGCATATCGTATATTTATGATTACGCTTGATATCATGTATTTTCTGGTTTGTGATACGAGAAAATCTAAACGAAAATTAATGTTAAAATCGAGAGTCGTATTACACACGTTTTCAGAAATTTATGTTCAGATGAAGAAATTTTTTTTATTTGAAACAGCAACATTGGAAATACACTCAATACAACAGATAATAAAAGTCAACAAAGGGCGGATGTTGATAATGATATGTCGGCAATATTTGATCTTTGTGAAACATTGAAACATCGAAGGATCAATCAAGAGCCCTCCGCAGGATCTAGCTAAGTTAAATGCCGCCCGATAGGGTGGCTTTTATGCTACTAGATAATAAAAGACAAAATAGGCTGAGGTTGATAATGATATGTCGGCAATATTTGATCTTTGTGAAACATTGAACTTTTTTGTCTCAAAGACTTGGAATTCACCGAAGTTATTTCAAAATTAACAAAGAGGCTAAAAGAAAAACCTGTCACGTTTTCATAACATTAATGTTACAAGAAGTCACCTTTCCTCAAAAATTCTAAAGTAAGTTTTGAAACGGAAATTGGAAGAAACATGCAATGGCTAGACTTCCGGTTAATTTCTATTCTTTAATACCGTGAAAAAAATAAATATTTTAGTGCAATATATGTACGACATTGAGATATTGCATCACTGTGTCGTGCGAGACAATTTTTCTCTCCAGAATCTATCGTACATATATCTATAAGTCTGTCATTTGTCCATGTTTAGAATATTGCTGCCACATATGGTTCAGTATCCCTGCTATTTACCTTGAGATCCTTGATAAGATCCAAAGAAGAATCAGCAATATTATTGGTTCTGATCTGGCGGCACGGTTTTGGACACTTTCCCAGCGCCTTAGGGTTGCTGCCCTGTGTCTTTTCTATAAATGCTTTCATGGTAATTGTTCGGATGAGATCTTCGCTATAGTATCTAAAGTTTTTGAATTTAAGCGCAGTTCGAGACTGGTGTAGAGATTTCATTAATTTACTGTAGAGCTGGCTAGATGCAGCCGTAAATTCTATGCTAAAAGTTTATTTTCTCGCACTTCTCGCTTGAGGAAGTCACTTCCGGTTCTATGGTTAAATGCAATTTCAATCGCCATCTGCTGTTCGCCTGACTACTTTTTCCCGTTCATTATTGATATTTCTGTTCCTAATTCTTCCACTACCAGTGTCTTAGTGACTTTACGGCCTCGCATGGGGTGAAATCGATTAAAACAATGTGATATGGTACAATGTTTAGAAAATTCATAGCGATGGTTCTATTATACTCAATAATATAATTTATTTCGTGTTTTTAGCTCCAGAAACACAGGATCGTATTATACACAACAAAATACGATAATCTTTTTAAATAAGGCAAGAGAATGTGCCTATATCTTGTTACTATAATCTCATCCTGCACAAAATTCTGTCAGGAAAACTATTTAGTATATTCCAAAATATGTTTTACAAATAATATTTTTTTGGTGTTCATTAGGATAAATTCGGCAAGAGGTTAGTTTGAATTTGTTGAAATGATTTTTCATTCGTTAATTCACCCTCGCATGTGTTTTTCTTGACCAGTTTAACCTAAATCTTTTACCGCTACATAAAACTTCCCTCAATCTACAACCCTGATTTTGCTAGATAGAAAAAAAAATGTCCGCTAGAGAGTAACCCGCGACCGACATTATCAACCGATTCCTGCATAACCAATTAGAATTATAATAGACATACACGCATGACTTATACACACGAATGCTACCCAACAAGTGGTTTGAATTTGTTTTCTCTTAACTACCGCATGTAAACATGTCCTGCTCACTCACGGTCTACATAGCAATTGGAGCTCGATACGCCAGAAATTGACATCACTAACTCTCAGTCACATGACCCTCGTGAATTCATCTTAGACAAAATTGTGACAATCACCCTTTTGTACCTCGTTTCATAGAATTTCTACAGTTTGCTCCTGTAGATGTCACCAACACAATGTCATTTCACGTCATTTTCATGTCACAATGTTATTTGGTTAAAAATTTGTTCATGAATACGTCCTATTAGACAGACAAAATCTCTTATGGTGACCTCGTTGTAAAAAAAAAAAATAATATCCCAGAAAAGATGCTTTTTAATCCTGTTCCCCAGAACTGTTACTTTTTGCAACAGAATTCAAAGAGGATATTTCCCTGAAAACTACAATTCTGATCTCTTTAAGAAAGGAAACAAAATTTACGAGTCCAAAATTGAAAATCTTAATAAACGTCGTTGTATTATATTTTAAAATGTTTTATTTTTTTAATTTTATTCGCATCCAGGGTAAGACGATAAACTACATCCGACAGCAAGGCTTCTGATCAAGAGCTTTTGAGGAGCGTGGAACCACCTCTTAATTGCTGGTGTTCCCAGGTCCATCCTGACCCGGGGTGGTAGCACCTGTTAGGGCCCCAGCTATGGGAAAATAGTTAACCCCGAAACAGGGGTTAAAAGCATTATAAAAGTGTAAAAATAGGTTTTAATACCAGAAATACTTTGTATTTTTTTTACCAGAAATGAATTTTTGAAAAAAAAAAATATATATATTACCAGCAATATATTTTTCAAAAAAATATTACCAGCAATACATGTTTTAAAATAATATTACCAGCAATACATTTTTTTAAAATAATATTACCAGGAAATTTTGAGGAAAAAATATTACCAGAAATAGATATTTGACAAAATATTACCAGGAAAAAAATATTGTCGGCATTAAATAACCCATTGAGGTTGATAAACCGTAAAACAAAACAAAACAAACTCCCTTTACAGAGAAATTCGCTTGTATTCAATTCTCTATTCAATTACTACTAACGGTTCAACATCATGCTTTCAGCTTTAAAACTTTAAAATTTGAAGTAAATTTTATTTTTTTCAATTTCTATTTCGCTAAATATTTTTATTTTATGTATTTATATAAGTGTAGGTCATACTTCAATTTGGTAATATTTTTTTTAGTTTAACTTTTCTCAAGAAGAATCAATTTTCTTTTGTTAGTATTTTTTTTTTTTTTTACTTTTTTCAGTTTCTCTCTTTTTAATACATCAGAATCTGGAGCTTAGGCATGTGATTAAAGTGATTAGTCGATGGATCTCGCATTAACCTGTGTCTGGTTTGTTAGGCAGGATGCTATTGTCGTATATTTCAATCGTTATTTCTGCAAGTGTGTCAACTGATAGCTTCTATATAACAAATACATTAGTCCTGCGTCCTGGCTAAGATGATAAGCTACATCTGCGTCCTGGGTAAGACGATAAACTACATCCAACAGCAAGACCTCTGATAAGGAGGTTTTGAGAAGCGTAGAACCACCTCTTATTTGCTGGTGTTCCCAGGTCCACCCTTGGCCACGGGGTGGTAGCACCTGTCAGGGTCCCAGTTATGGGCAAATGGTTAACCCCCATACTGGGGTCAAAACACTATGAAAGTGTAAAAATAGGTTTTAA
The DNA here is from genome assembly GCA_903632075.3 of Acanthosepion pharaonis. Taxonomy (NCBI): domain Eukaryota; kingdom Metazoa; phylum Mollusca; class Cephalopoda; order Sepiida; family Sepiidae; genus Acanthosepion; species Acanthosepion pharaonis. The sequence goes on along the minus strand of CAHIKZ030005523.1, from coordinate 178,803 downwards.
TGCCAGCAATACATCTTTGTAAAAAAAAATATTGCCAGCAATACATTTTCAAAAAAAAATAAAAAAATTACCAGCTATAAATTTTTGAAAAAAAATATTACAAGTGATACATTTTTGAAGAAAAAATATTACCAGCAATAAAATTTTGTCGGCTTTAAATAACCCATTGAGGTTGATATGCCGTAAGCCAAACCAAATCAAATCAGACTAGACTAGACCAAACCAAACCAAACCAAACCGGAACATACCATTAGTCCTTCCGCTTTGTTCCTATTCATCTTGATGTTTACCGTTACCTTACGATCAGCGAAGTTAAGCAACATCGACCCGGACCTATACCTAGATGGGTGACCGCTTGTAAATAGCAGGTGCTGTAAGCTTGGATGTGCGGGTGGTGTAATTTCGACCGATATTATGAACCACTTAAATTCGGACGGAAGAGACGACTTTTCTGAGATCTTATGCCAGACGTAAATATTCTAGATGTTTTCCTGTTTTTGTTTACTGTAGATTCTGTCTCTTTTCGCTTGGAACAGTTCTCCAGCGTTTTCGTTATTAGCGTTCCCCTTTTAGATTTTTGAGCATCCTATCGAAGAACACGCCTTTTGCGGTGCTGTTTCTTTTATTCCCCCCATGCATTCCTGTTGTTACGAATTTATCTTTAAAACTGCGTAAAATGCGAAAATAGTTCTGGCTGTGGCAACGGATTTGATCTTCTCTATCCTTCACACGCCGGCTTTCCATTTTAGGTAGAAACGCCGATAGCCTTATTCAGATCAGACCGTCATGTGCGAGCTTTAGCGTTTTACATTTCTATATTCGTCTGTCACAATCCGTAAACAAATAGTTTCAGAGTTTATTTTTTTGTCTGAAAAATACAACTATTATAGTTAGAAGTACACAGTAAACAATTCTATCAGCATACTTTTTTTTAATCTATCAATAAAATAATAATAGAAACGTATTTGAAAATAAGAGAAACAAATCAGTATACAAATATATATATATATATATATATATATATATATATATATATATATATATATATATATATATATATATATATATATGTATATATATATATATATATATATATATATATATATATATATATATATATATATGCATGTTTCATTAAAAACGACAGACAAGGTACTACAGTTGAGCTTTTTATTTAATTTTTCTTGTGTTCTGACAAGAGCTTTCTTTTCTGGACAAAGAATGTAAGAACTGTCCGAATGTTCTGTGTTTCCGAGCGCTTTCAGCTATACCTTTAGCCATTATCAAGGATGGTTCAATTATCAGCTTAGTAGAGTGTGTGTTCTATGTATGTTCAGTGTGTGGTAGTGATGTTTTAGTTTCCGAATACGGTTAGTTGTGGCTTTGTTCATAGTTGATATTGTTAAGAGTTGGCTTTTTTCTTTTTATTATTAGAGCTTCCATTCGGACAGTTCTACAACTCTTTTGTCCAGAAAAGAAAGCTCTTGTCAGAACACAAGAAAAATTAAATAAAAGCTCAACTGTAGTACCTTGTCTGTCGTTTTAATGAAACATGCATAAAGGAAGGATTGCTGCCTAAATATACAAAAGTATATATATATATATATATATATATATATATATATATATATATATATATATAATTATTTAATGAAAAAAAATTTATTTCACCAAAATCCTTTTTGAAGGATTCCGGATCATCAGGTATATATATATAGATAAAGGTATCTTCAAATCTTATTTTTCGTGGATACCCGTATGTGAAATAAATTCGGAGTTTTTCTTAAAAATACGATTATAGTTAGAAATACACAGTAAACAATTCTATCAGCATACATTTTTGATCTATCAATAAAATAATTATAGAAACGTATTTGAAAATAAGAGAAATACGAAAATAAGAAAAATTACTGGGTTTTAAATACACAGCTAAAACAAAATTCATGTTTCCAAGGTTACAGATAAATCTATTTTGCTATACAGGGGTATCTGGGTGAACACCGGATTATATATCTTACTGTTCTTTCTTTATATATATATATATATATATATATATATATATATATATATATATATATTTTTCTTATCTCTGCCAGAAATGGATAGATACGAACATACTGAAATCGATAGATAGATATGAACAAACTGAGATAGATAAAATTTGTAACAAGTATGTTTAATCCTATTTATTATTGTACTTAAGTAGGTTTCAAGTGGGTAGAAGTGGAGAGAGAAATTACGAACACTGAATTTTCTACCCCTTGATCTCATTTTTCCCAACCTGCCCCCGACACACCCAGGAAAAACCGGACCTATTTCCAGCCAGTCAATTTCTGTTCAGTCTACTCTCGTGGAATCTAATTCGTCCATCCAACCGTTAAAACTGGACGCCATACAGCCCCGGCTGATAAATTCAACGAACTATCGAACTGTCGGTCGAGTAGGTAGATCCACAGTGTAAAACTCGCCATCGCCCTGAGTTTGTCGGACAGGACTCGACCCTGGAACTTTGCCAGGGACAACACCCCGACGCAACCCATTCACTTTTTTTTTTTTTTTTTCAAATTCCAGAGCTCAAACTCTCGATCAGCAAATTACACTTAGATTTCTATTGATTCTTTTTCGTATGTCTCCTCTGTTGACATAAAAATGTTGGGTGGGGGGGTCAATGTTCTTCAGGATATCGGGTCGTGTTTGCAATTATAGATTAAATCTTTAAAAAGCCTGCAGAACTAAAACCGTGTCTGTTTTCAGCGTCTTACTTCGCAAAAAGCCGTCTATTTGTCGGAGCGCATTTCATATACATATGTCAGCTAGGTACTGGGAAGAATATAGGTCATAGTTCACGTCGTGTATACTCGTAGATAAGTCGAATTTGGGGACTATGTCTGCACTAATGCAATGGTTTGCGTAGAATCAATCATTGTTACGTTCTCACTTTTTTTAAAAAAATCATTTCAGCCCAAGGAAAACGATAAGGCCACTGAGATGAAAGAACAAAAAAAAAAGATAAAGAAAGATCAAGTTCATGAAATATTTGGCTTCTGCAGGTTCCTTGACTGATCTGGTTTTACAGTTTATCAACTTTTTGTGGCTTACTTTGGATTGTGAAAATATTTTCTTTTCTCGCTAATGAATATTGAATTAGCAATTGTTTTTCAAAAATAACAATGATTTTTTAAAGCATGAATCCTTCTGTTAAATCTATCTATCTATCTATCTATCTGTCTATCTATCTATATATATATATATATATATATATATATATATTTTTTGAGATCTATGTTCTTTTCTATATTTTCTTTTCTCGCTAATGAATATTGAATTAGCAATTGTTTTTAAAAAATAACAATGATTTTTTAAAGCATGAATCCTTCTGTTAAATCTATCTATCTATCTATCTATCTATCTATCTATCTATCTATCTATCTATCTATTTATGTCTTTTGAGATCTATGTATTTATGTTGAGATCTATCTATCTATCTTTCTATATCTGTTGATATCTATCTATCTATCTATCCATCTATCTATCTATGTCTTTTGAGATCTATGTATTTATGTTGAGATCTATCTATCTATCTATCTATCTATCTATCTATCTATCTATGTCTTTTGAGATCTATGTATTTATGTTGAGATCTATCTACCTATCTTTCTATATCTGTTGATATCTATCTATCTATCTATCTATCTATCTATCTATCTATTTCCCTCTGTTCATATCTATCTATCTATCTATCTATCTATCTTTGTCTTTTATGATTTCTCTGAATTTTTACACATCTATCTGTTTCATATAAATGTTTTCTTTTTTCTCGCTAATGATTATTGCATCAGTAATTGTTTTTAAAGAATAACACAGATCTTACAGACACAAATCCTACTATTTAACCTATAGATGGAGGAGGAGATATAGATTCATATCTTTCCCAAGGATATTAAAGTAATGTAAGTAACCCAACTGGATTCGTTTTTGCTATTGAATATTACATTATTATTTTAAAAGAATAACAATGTTTTTTTCAAACACAAGCCTATCTATTTCAACCGAAAGCTGGAAAGAGAACATATCGGCACAGACCTTTTCTAAAGATATTATAAATTAATGTAGCTGTTGTGGATTCCGTGAATGGAATCCTGCACGAATAAATAAACAAAGCCAGTAAATGAGATAGAAAAATAAGTGTATTAAATGTAAGAATACAGAAGTGAAGATTAGTAGTCCAGGAATGCGGGTTAGTAGAAAGTATATGTACAAGTCTCTGTAAGTAAAGCCGTAATCATCTCTCTCTCTCTCTCTTTCTCTGGACTCTTGTATAACTCTCTGAGAATATCCTGTGTCTCTCTCCGTATCTCTCAACCTGTCTCAACGTATCTCGACGTGTCTCAGTATTTAATATCCCACCCACCCATATATATGTGGCACAAGGCCGAGTTTAAAGTGGGTTTCTCCGAGCCCGTAGGCTCAGCCACAAATATCCTCTTTGAACCCGCCTAGACGGGTTCAGGGCCCGTCTACCTCCCCGGACGAAACCTTGCCCTTCGGCAAAGCCTCGTCCGGGTTCCTCTCTGGCAAAGCAGAGAGTTCGACAGACGTCGAGACTGTATCTCGACGTAACTCAACAGCAGGTATTCTCTCTGTCAGTATAAGTATACTTTGGACGAGTCCATCTTATGTAAAAACGGGAGAGCCCCACAACAGTAACTAACCCGAGTAGAATTCAAAATCGTCACCCCGGTTCCTTATTCTGTGATTGTATCTATTACACAAGTCAGATAGGCGTGTAATCAAGAACAATCCGAAGTCAACTGATCGAGAATTGTCAAAATGAACTCGGGACTCTTCTAAACATGGTCAACAAGACAGCTTCTCAGCTTAATGAAAGAGTTTTATTCGGCTCATTACTGAAGAGTAGGCTTGCTAGCGAATATTGACTGGACAGGATCCTTGTCTAAGACTGGGTTCTCTGTAATCCTAGGCAACTATATCGAAATTGGTTATCACCCAATGAAAACAAATATTATCCATTCACAAATAAGAACTACACTCCTAAAATGTCAATGCTTCATGTTTGGTTAGATAAGAAGGCTGTCATCTATCATGATATGCTAAACATAATCGAAAGCGATTGAGGCAGAGCCGTATTGTCATCATCTGAGACATATGCTGAGATATCTGCAAACAAAGTGTCAATCGTTGGTTAATCATAAAACCCCGTGGCGCTTACACGATAATGTAAGACTACGTATTGCTTGAGCGATTCAGAAAAAAAACTCATATGCATTCAATATGGATTTTCCCCTCATCAGCCTTACTCTCCTGATTTTGCTCCATCATTTTCAGGTCATTGTAACATTGTATTGATTATGAAGAGTTTAAAAACCAGACTGAGTTTTTATTTGAATCGAATGCTGAAGAGTTCGCGTGTGAAAGATCAACAATTTGCTAATTAGACTGGATTACTTATAGATAATTTGGATAAATATTACTTCGATGAAATATATCAATCAATATATATATATATATATATATATATATATTAATTAATTTAAAGAAAAGACAGACCACTTTAAGGTTCCATTTGTATAATCTATTTCACCAGAGATTTTATTTTTCTCTGAATCAGAATTCAGACTTCACTTTCAACGCTGAAAAAATGAATTTAAAATTTACACTTTTGAAGGGCAGTATTAAGCTTATATAAGGTGACATAGAGGGTGGTGAGAAATAGTGTGAGATATATGGTCGAAATTACAGAGGGAAGGGAGAGTTTTAAAATGTATTTTTATTTTTATTACAATATTTAATATTGAGGAGGAGGCGGGTAAGGATCAGACATTGACCTCTTTTATCGGTCAACACACCGGAAATGATATGAAAAAAAAAAGGAAAAAAGAAAAAAAGTGGGGAAGTAAAGAGATAAGAAATAAGAGATGGACGTAGGTTTTAGAAGGAAGGAGAGGAGTGGTATAGCTTTTTTGATAGTAATTTACATGTTTAAATACTACACAAATAAACTAGATTTAATGCTTTACTGCATTTTATTTAAACGTTATTTTTCATGGATACTAATCATCGAGTAGAAGCTTCGTTTCTTTTAATAAAACAGTATTTTTAAATTGAAATGTATTTTTCCTCCAAGTACATCTAACGGCCTGAATATTGGCGAAATATTGTCAGAAAAAATATTCAAACCATTTCCTAAAAAATAAATGGTTTTGTTTATGTTAACATATGATACAAAGCCGATATAAGTGTTTCGATAATCGGTACAGAGTGTGTGTTCAAATCGCACTATTC
>CAHIKZ030005523.1:107500-170000 GCA_903632075.3 Acanthosepion pharaonis | reverse complement strand
TATATATATATATATATATATATATATATATATATATATATATATATTTTTATTATTAGTGAAGAATAAGTTTCACTCGGACAGCTTTTCCAAAGAACCTCTGCTTTGAGATCAATCTCTTGATAGACATTTTCCCAGATCACTACAATCTCGTCATCTTCAAGTCTAGCCTTATATTTCACATACGTAACCTCAGGGATTGCATTTCTAGCCTTTTTCTTACGCGCATAAAATATCACAAATATCTCTTTATCTTGGAGTGGCTCATGGGCCTTTTTGTTGAGGATTAGATATATATATATATATATATATATATATATATATATATATATATATATATATATATATATATATATATATATATATATATATATATATATATATATATATATATATTTCAATCTATTAAATCATTCGCGCATTGGCGAAATTAAAGATATAATATGGCGACAATTTACTCATCTTACCTAGTATATATATATATATATATGTGTATATATATATATATATGAGTGTGTGTGCATATGGTGTACATAACGTCTCTTTACAATTTAGAAAATATATTACAAAGGCAATTGACGCGATATCTTAATTAGGTTTGTTCTATGTACTCAATAATTAGTAAATTCTTAATCACATTGCATTCGTATATTTTAGATAGGTTGTTCCTGACAGAGGTACTGTTAAATGAAACCATCACTCTTACAGTCCAGTGGATTGCAAAAGTTGGCCCAAGTCCCTGGCCACCTCCTTCACCAGAAATCACTTCCCTGGACGTCTTTTTATGGGGTTATGTTATCGTGTATCGAACAAAGATACGAGCCGTCCCTAATCTAAAGAAACAGATCACTGGTCCTATTGCCACCCATGATGAGGCGATGCTACAGTGATCATGGCAAGAAATCGGGTACCGTCTTGATGTATAGAGGTCTATTAAATTAGTTAAAAATCTTCAATATCTCACTCCTCATTTTGTAACAATTTCCATATATTTCTCTGTTCATTTGCTTTCGTAATATATTTTTTTTAATTGTAAAGTAACTTTATGGGCACCTTTTATATGAATATAATTCCAATCTATTAAATCAGCTGTTGATTATATTATTAATTTATTTTATTATGCCTTTTGATTCCTTGCGGAACATAATGCCACAGCAACAACACCTCTCCAACAGACGCGTTTCCGGGCGATCATCATCGGCTAAGCCCATGTCGTACCGGATGCCTTCAACTCAGCGTCAAGACTTTAGGCCAAGTCTGTTTTGGTCGACCCACTTTTCACTTCGCTTGTGGATTCCAGTATAAGGCCTGTCTGGTGACACTGGAAACGGGCTGGCGGTGTGTTTGTCGATCCACCACCATTTCCGATCTTGAGGTCCATCTCGATTGCGGCTTGTCTGGTCCTGACCCACAGTTGGTCGATGGAGACGACTTCCCTAGTGGATTCCAGTCAAGGGCCTGCCTGGTGACACTAGAAGCAGGCTTGCGATGTGTGACTGATCCATCACCATTTCCGTTCTTGAGGTCCATCTCGATTGCGGCTTGTCTGGTCCTGTCCCACAGTTGGTCGATGGAGACGACTTCCCTAGTGGATTCCAGTCAAGGGCCTGCCTGGTGACACTAGAAGCAGGCTTGCGGAGTGTGTGGCTGATCCATCACCATTTCCGTTCTTGAGGTCCATCTCGATTGAGGCTTGTCTGGTCCTGTCCCACAGTTGGTCGATGGAGACGACTTCCCTAATTCCAGCCAAGGGATTCCAGTAAAGGGCCTGTCTGGTAACCATCTAGAAGGAGATCTTGACGGGATTATGTCCTGTGGCGAGTTGATCCTCCACCATTTCCGTTCTTGATGTCCAGGTCCATCGATTGGGGATTATCTGGTCCTGTCCCACAGTTGGTCGATGGAGACGACTTCCCTAGTGGATTCCAGTCAAGGGCCTGCCTGGTGACACTAGAAGCAGGCCTGCGGAGTGTGTGGCTGATCCACCACCATTTCCGTTTCTTGATGTCCATCTCGATTGCGGCTTGTCTGGTCCTGTCCCACAGTTGGTCGATGGAGACGACTTCCCTAGTGGATTCCAGTCAAGGCCTGCCTGGTGACACTTTCAGAAGCAGGCTTGCGGAGTGTGTGGGACGATCAATCACCATTTCCGTTCTTGAGGTCCATCTCGATTGCGGCTTGTCTGGTCCTGTCCCACAGATGGTCGATGGAGACGATTCCAGTTCCTGCTAGTGGATTCCAGTCAAGGGCCTGCCTGGTGACACTAGAAGCAGGTCTTCCAGCGGAGAGACACTAGAAGGCTGATCCACCACCATTTCCGTTTCTTGATGTCCATCTTTGATTGCGGCTTGTCTGGTCCTGTCCCACAGTTGGTCGATGGAGACGACTTCCCCTAGTGATTCAAGTCAAGGGCCTGGTGACCTGGAGACCACTTTTCGATGTCCATCTCGATTGCGGCTTGTCTGGTCCTGTCCTACAGTTGGTCGATGGAGACGACTTCCCTAGTGGATTCCAGTCAAGGGCCTGTGTAGGCTGATCAATCACCATTTCCGTTCTTGAGGTCCATCTCGATTGCGGCTTGTCTGCTCCTGTCCCACAGTTGGTCGATGGAGACGACATCCCCTAATGGATTCCAGTCAAGGCCTGCTCTGGGCCTGCCTTAGTGAAGTGTGTGACAATCACCAGTAGAGGTCCAGGCCTTGCGGAGTTGGTCGATGGAGACGACTTCTAGTGATCCACCAGGCCATTTTGATCCACCACCATTTCCTTGATGTCCATCTCTATTGCGGCTTGTCTGGTCCTGTCCCACAGTTGGTCGATGGAGACGACTTCCCCAGTGGATTCCAGTCAAGGGCCTGCTGGGTGACACTAGAAGCAGGCTTGCGGAGTGACATCCACCACCATTTCAGGTGTCCATCTGATTGGTGGGTCTGGTCCTGTCCCACAGTGGCTGATGGACCACTTCAGTGGATTCCTTTTCTTTGTGATGTCCATCTTCTTGAGGGTGATTGCTTGTCTGGTCCTTGTCCCACAGTTAGTCGATGGAGACGACATCCCTAGTGGATTCCAGTCAAGGCCTGCCTGCCTGGCACTAGAAGCAGGCCTGGTGAGAGTGTGGCTGATCCACCACCATTTTTTTCTTGATGTCCATCTCGATTGCGGCTTGTCTGGTCCTGTCCCACAGTTGGTCGATGGAGACGACTTCCCTAGTGGATTCCAGTCAAGGGCCTGCATGGGACACTAGAAGCAGGTCTGGTGGAGAGTGTGGCTGATCCACCAGCATTTCCGTTTCTTGATGTCCATCTCGATTGCGGCTTGTCTGGTCCTGTCCCACAGTTGGTCGATGGAGACGACTTCCCTAATGGATTCCAGTCAAGGGCATGCCTGGTGATTGCTAGAAGCAGGACTTTGCGGAGTGTGGCTGATACCACGATTTCCGTTCTTGATGTCCATCTCGATTGCAGCTGTCTGGTCCTGTCCACAGTTGGTCGATGGAGACGACTTCTAGGTGGATTCCAGTCAAGGGCCTGCCTGGTGACACTAGAAGCAGGGCTGCGGAGTGTGATCGCGATCCTCCACTCATTTCCGTTTCTTGAGGTCCATCTCGATTGCGGCTTTGTCAAGTCCTGTCCCACAGTTGGTCGATGGAGACGACTTCCTAGTGGATTCCAGTCAAGGGCCTGCCTGGTGACACTAGAAGCAGGCCTGCCGGAGTGTGACTGATCCACCACCATTTCCGTTTCTTGATGTCCATCTCAGTTGCGGCTTGTCTGGTCCTGTCCCACAGTTGGTCGATGGAACGACTTCCCTAATGGATTCCAGTCAAGTGCCTGCCTGGTGACACTAGAAGCAGGCTTGCAGGAGTGTGTGACTGATCCACCACCATTTCAAGTTCTTGATGTCCATCTCGATTGGTGGCTTGTCTGGTCCTGTCCCACAGTTGGTCGATGGAGACGACTTCCAGTGGATTCCAGTCAAGGGCCCGCCTGGTGACACCTCAGAAGTTATAGGCTTGCGGAGTGTGTGGCTGATCCATCACCATTTCATTCTTGATGTCCATCTCGATTGCGGCTTTGTCTGGTCTGTCCCACAGTTGGTCGATGGAGACGACTTCCCTAGTGGATTCCAGTCAAGGGCCTGGTGACACCAGAAACAGGCTTTGCAAAGTGTGTGACTGATCAATCACCATTTCCGTTTACTTGATGTCCATCTCGATTGCGGCTTGTCTGGTCCTGTCCCACAGTTGGTCGATGGAGACGACTTCCCTAGTGGATTCCAGTCAAGGGCCTGCCTGTGACACTTGAAGCAGGCTTTCAGGTGTGTGGCTGATCCACCACCATTTCCCTTTTCTTGATGTCCATCTCGATTGCGGCTTGTCTGGTTCTGTCCCACAGTTGGTCGATGGACGACTTCCCTAGTGGATTCCAGTCAAGGGCCTGCCTGGTGACACTCGAAACAGGCTTGCGAAGAGTGTGACTGATCAATCACCATTTCCGTTCTTGAGGTCCATCGATTTTGCGGCTTGTCTGGTCCTGGTCCCACAGTTGGTCGATGGAGACATCCCTAGTGGATTCCAGTCAAGGGCCCGCCCAGACATTGATCGGAAGTGTGCAGATCAAGGGCCTTTCCTGGTCCATCTCGACACTTGGTCGATGGAGCAGGCCAGTCAAGGGCCTGCCTGGCATTGACACTCGAAGCAGGCTGATGTGTGACTGATCAATCACCATTTCCGTTCTTGAGGTCCATCTCGATTGCGGCTTGTCTGGTCCTGTCCCCACAGTTGGTCGATGGAGACGACTTCCCTAGTGGATTCCAGTCAAGGGCCTGGTGACCTCGAAGCAGGCTTACTGTGACTGATCAATCACCATTTCCGTTCTGATGTCCATCTCGATTGCGGCTTGTCTGGTCCTGTCCCACAGTTGGTCGATGGAGAGGGACTTCCTAGTGGATTCCAGTCAAGGGCCTACCTGGTGATTTCCGTTCCACCACCATTTCCTTTTCTTGATGTCCATCTCGATTGCGGCTTGTCTGGTCCTGTCCCACAGTTGGTCGATGGAGACGACTTCCCTAGTGGATTCCAGTCAAGGGCCTGCCTGGTGACACTCGAAGCAGGCTTGCGAAGTGTGTGACTGATCAATCACCATTTCCGTTCTTGATATCCATCTCGATTGCGGCTTGTCTGGTCCCATCCCACAGTTGGTCGATGGAGACGACTTCCCAGTGGATTCCCAGTCAAGGGCCTGCCTGGTGACACTCGAAGAAGGCTTACGGAGTGTGTGACTGATCAATCCACCATTTCCGTTTTCTTGATGTCCATCTCGATTGCTTCATGTCTGGTCCTGTCCCACAGTTGGTCGATGGAGACGACCCTAGTGGATTCCAGTCAAGGGCCTGCCTGGTGACACTGGCAGGCTTACAAGTGACTGATCAATCACCATTTCCGTTCTTGATGTCCAGGCTTGTCTGGTTCTGTCCCACAGTGCCTTATGGAGAGGACTTCAGTGGATTCCAGCCAAGGGCCCAGCTGTGACACCGAGCAGGCAATCTGATCAACCACCATTTCCTTCTTGAGGTCCATCTCGATTGCGGCTTGTCTGGTCCTGTCCCACAGTTGGTCGATGGAGACGACTTCCCTAGTGGATTCCAGTCAAGGGCCTGCCTGGACACACATGCGCCAGGGCCTGCGGAGTGTGTGTGACTGATCAATCACCATTTCCTTTCTTGATGTCCATCTCGATTGCGGCTTGTCTGGTCCTGTCCACAGTTGGTCGATGGAGACTTAGTATTGGATTCAATGAATTCCCGTTAGCATACAAGCAGGTTTGCCTGGTGATCAATCACCATTTCTTCTGAGGTCCATCTCGATTGCGGCTTGTCTGGTCCTGTCCCACAGTTGGTCGATGGAGACGACTGTGGATCAAGTCAAGGGCCATTGACCGTTCTTGTGACTGATCCATCTCAGTTGGTCGGGATGGAGACGACTTCTGGTGGTCCATCTGTGGGTGACACTAGAAGCAGGCTTGAGTTTGGCTTTCACCATTTCTTTCTTGTCCATGTGATCCTTGGAGACGACTTCCTAGATGGAGACGACTTCAGTGGATTCCAGCTAAGGGCCTGCCTGGTGACACTGAAGCAGGCTTATGGTGTGTGACTGATCAATCACCATTTCTTTTCTTGAGGTCCATCTCGATTGCTGCTTGTCTGGTCCTGTCCCACAGTTGGTCGATGGAGACGACTTCCCTAGTGGATTCCAGTCAAGGCCTGCTTGGTGACACTAAAGAAGGCCTCCAAGTGTGTGGCTGATCCTCACTTCGTTTCTTGAGGTCCATCTCGACAGCGCTTGTCTGGTCTGTCCCACAGTGGGTCGATGGAGACGACTTCCTAGTGGATTCAGTCAAGGCCTGCCTGGTGACACTCCGAAGCAGGCTTGCGAAGTGTGACCGATCAATCACCATTTCCGTTTCTTGAGGTCCATCTCGATTTGCGGCTTGTCTGGTCCTGTCCCAAAGTTGGTCTGATGGAGACGACTTTCCTAGTGAATTCAGTCAAGGGCCTGCCTGGTGACACTCGAAGCAGGCTTGCGGAGTGTGTGACTGATCCATCCACCATTTCCTTTCTTGAACCATCTCGATTGCGGCTTGTCTGGTCCTGTCCCACAGTTGGTCGATGGAGACGACTTCCCTTGTGGATTCCAGTCAAGGGCCTGCCTGGTGACACTCAAAGCAGGCTTGCAGAAGTGTGTAGCGATCCACCACCATTTCCGTTCTTGATGTCCATCTCTATTGCTGCTTGTCTGGTCCTGTCCCACAGTTGGTCGATGGAGACGACTTCCCCTAGTGGATTCCAGTCAAGGGGCCTACCTGGTGACACTAGAGAAGCAGGCCTGCAGAGTGTGTGGCTGATCCACCACCATTTCCGTTTCTTGATGTCCATCTCGATTGCGGCTTGTCTGGTCTTGTCCCACAGTTGGTCCCCCAGTGGATTCCAGTCAAGGGCCTTGGTCGAAGCAGGTGGAGACGGATCCACCACCATTCCCTTTCTGATGTCCATCCTGATTGCGGCTTGTCTGGTCAAGGATGGAGACCTGCCTGTGGATTCCAGTCAAGGGCCTCGAAGCAGGCTTGCGGAGTGTGGCTGATCCAATCTTGTTCCGTTTCTTGATGTCCATCTCGATTGCGGCTTTTCTGGTCCTGTCCCACAGTTGGTCGATGGAGACGACTTCCCTAGTGGATTCCAGTCAAGGGCCTGCCTGGTGACACTCGAAGCAGGCTTGCGAAGTGTGTGACTGATCAATCACCATTTCCGTTCTTGATGTCCATCTCGATTGCGGCTTGTCTGGTCCTGTCCCACAGTTGGTCGATGGAGACGACTTCCCCAGGATTCCAGTCAAGGGTCTGCCTGGTGACACTAGAAGCAGGCTCTGGAGTGTGGCTGATCCACCACCATTTCAGGTCCATCTCGATTGAGGCTTGTCTGGTCCTGTCCCACAGTTGGTCGATGGAGACGACTTCCCCTAGTGGATTCCAGTCAGGGCCTGCCTGGTGACACCATCACCATTTACGTTTCAGCTCGAGGGGATATCTTACGGTTGTGACTGATCAATCACCATTTCCGTTCTTGAGGTCCATCTCGATTGCGGCTTGTCTGGTCCTGTCCCACAGTTGGTCGATGGAGACGACTTCCCTAGTGAATTCCAGTCAAGGGCCTGCCTGGTGACACTCGAAGCAGGCTTGCGAAGTGTGTGACTGATCAATCGCATTTCCGTTCTGATGGTCCATCTCGATTGCGGCTTGTCTGGTCCTGTCCCACAGTTGGTCGATGGAGACGACTTCTAGTGGATTCCAGTCAAGGGCCTGCCTGGTGACACTCGAACAGGCTTGCGGAGGTGGCTCACCATTTCCGTTCTTGATGTCCATCTCGATTGCGGCTTGTCTGGTCCTGTCCCACAGTTGGTCGATGGAGACGACTTCCCCAGTGGATTCCAGTCATGGGCCTGCCTGGTGACACTCAGAAGCAGGCTTGCGAAGTGTGTGACTGATCAATCACCATTTCCGTTTCTTGATGTCCATCTCGATTGGTGGCTTGTCTGGTCCGGTCCTGGTTGGTCGATGGAGACGACTTCCCTAGTGGATTCCAGTCAAGGGCCTGCCTGGTGACACTGAAGCAGGCTTATGGAGTGTGTGACTGATCAATCACCATTTCCGTTCTTGAGGTCCATCTGATTGCGGTGGCTTGTCTGGTCCTGTCCCACAGTTGGTCGATGGAGACGACTTCCCTAGGGATTCCAGTCAAGGGCCTGCCTGGTGACACTCGTAGAAGGATTGCAAGTGTGTGACTGATCACCACCATTTCCGTTCTTGAGGTCCATCTCGATTGCGGCTTGTCTGGTCCTGTCCTACAGTTGGTCGATGGAGACGACTTCCTAGTGAATTCCAGTCAAGGCCTGCCTGGTGACACTGAAGCAGGCTTATGAAGTGTGTGACTGATCAATCACCATTTCCGTTCTTGAGGTCCATCTCGATTGGGCTTGTCTGGTCCTGTCCCACAGTTGGTCGATGGAGACGACATCCCCTAGGATTCCAGTCATGCCTGCCTGGGACACTCAGCAGGATTGCACCAATCACCATTTCCGTTCTTGAGGTCCATCTCGATTGCGGCTTGTCTGGTCCTGTCCCACAGTTGGTCGATGGAGACGACCCCTAGTGGATTCAAGGGCCTGCTCACTCGAAACAGGCCGGAGGCCTGGTTCTTGAGGTCCATCTAGGCTTGTCTGGTCCTGTCCCAGTTGGTCGATGGAGACGACTTCCTAGTGGATTCCAGTCAAGGGCCTTGCTGGTGACACTAGAAGCAGGCTCCTGATCCACCACCATTTCTTTTCTTGATGTCCATCTCGATTGCGGCTTGTCTGGTCCTGTCCCACAGTTGGTCGATGGAGACGACTTCCCCTAGTGGATTCCAGTCAAGGGCCTGCATGGTGACACTCGAAGTAGGCTTCCGAAGTGTGTGACTGATCCACCACCATTTCCGTTTCTTGATGTCCCTCTCGATTGCGGCTTGTCTGGTCCTGTCCCACAGTTGGTCGATGGAGACGACTTCCCTAGTGGATTCCAGTCAAGGGCCTGCCTGGTGACACTAGAAGCAGGCCTGCGGAGTGTGTGGCTGATCCACCACCATTTCCGTTTCTTGATGTCCCTCTCGATTGCGGCTTGTCTGGTCCTGTCCCACAGTTGGTCGATGGAGACGACTTTTCCTAGTGGATTTCAGTCAAGGGCCTGCATGGTGACACTAGAAGCAGGCCTCCCACACCCATTTCCGCTTCTTGATGTCCATCTCCGATTGTGGCTTGTCTGGTCCTGTCCCACAGTTGGTTTCACGATTTCTTGATTCCAGTCAAGGGCCTGCCTGGTGACACTCGAAGCAGGCTTGCTTGATCAATCACCATTTCCGTTCTTGAGGTCCATCTCGATTGCGTGGCTTCTGGTCCTGTCCTTACAGTTGGTCGATGGAGACGACATCCCTAGTGGATTCCAGTCAAGGGGGTCTGCCTGGTGACACTAGAAGCAGGTCTGCGGGAGTGTGGACTGATCCACCACCATTTCCGTTTCTTGATGTCCATCTCGATTGCGGCTTGTCTGGTCCTGTCCCACAGTTGGTCGATGGAGACGACTTCCCTAGTGGATTCCAGTCAAGGGCCTGCCTGGTGACACTAGAAGCAGGCCTACGGAGTGTGTGGCTGATCCACCACCATTTCCGTTTCTTGATGTCCATCTCGATTGCGGCTTGTCTGGTCCTGTCCCACAGTTGGTCGATGGAGACGACTTCCCTAATGGATTCCAGTCAAGTGCCTGCCTGGTGACACTCGAAGCAGGCTTGCGAAGTGTGTGACTGATCAATCACCATTTCCGTTCTTGAGGTCCATCTCGATTGCGGCTTGTCTGGTCCTGTCCCACAGTTGGTCGATGGAGACGACTTCCCTAGTGGATTCCAGTCCAGGGCCTGCCTGGTGACACTTCGAAGCAGGCCCGTTTGGTGACACTCGAAGCAGGTTTGGCAAGGTGACCAATCACCATTTCCAGCCATCTCGATTGCGGCTTGTCTGGTCCTGTCCCACAGTTGGTCGATGGAGACGACATCCCTAGTGGATTCCAGTCAAGGGCCTACCTGGTGACACTAGAAGCCAGTGTGTGGCTGATCCACCACCATTTCCGTTCTTGATGTCCATCTCGATTGCGGCTTGTCTGGTCCTGTCCCACAGTTGGTCGATGGAGACGACTTCCTAGTGGATTCCAGTCAAGGGCCTGCCTGGTGACACTAGAAGCAGGCTTGCGGAGTGTGTGGCTGATCCACCACCATTTCGTTTCTTGATGTCCATCTCGATTGCGGCTTGTCTGGTCCTGTCCCAGTTGGTCGATGGAGACGATTCCCTGGATTCCAGTCAAGGGCCTGCCTGGTGACACTCGAAGCAGGCTTTATGAAGTGTGACTGATCAATCACCATTTCCGTTCTTGAGGTCCATCTCGATTGCGGCTTGTCTGGTCCTGTCCCACAGTTGGTCGATGGAGACGACTTCCTAGTGGATTCAAGTCAAGGGCCTACCCTGTGACACTGGTGTGACTGATCAATCACCATTTCCGTTCTTGAGGTCCATCTCGATTGCGGCTTGTCTGGTCCTGTCCCACAGTTGGTCGATGGAGAGGACATCCCCCAGTGATTCCAGTCAAGGGTCTGCCTGGCATTGTCAGGCCTGCGGAGTGTGTGTGGCTGATCCACCACCATTTCCTTTTTCTTGATGTCCATCTCGATTGCGGCTTGTCTGGTCCTGTCCACAGTTGGTCGATGGAGACGACTTCCCTAGTGGATTCCAGCCAAGGGGCCTGCCGGGTGACACTAGAAGCAGGCTTGCGGAGGTGTGGCTGATCCACCACCATTTCCGTTTCTTTATGTCCATCTGATTGTCAATCCCACAGTGGGTCGATGGAGACGACTTCCTAATGGATTCCAGTCAAGGCCTGCCTCCTTTGGCATGTGTGACTGATCAATCACCATTTTTCTGAGGTCCATCTCGATTGCGGCTTGTCTGGTCCTGTCCCACAGTTGGTCGATGGAACGACTTCCTAGTGGATTCCAGTCAAGGGCCTGCCTGGTGACACTCCGAAGCAGGCTTATGAAGTGTGTGACTGATCAATCACCATTTCCGTTCTTGAGGTCCATCTCGATTGCGGCTTGTCTGGTCCTGTCCCACAGTTGGTCGATGGAGACGACTTCCCTAGTGGATTCCAGTCAAGTGCCTGCCTGGTGACACTCGTAGCAGGCTTGCGGAAGTGTGACTGATCAATCACCATTTCCGTTCTTGATGTCCATCTCGATTGCGGCATGTCTGGTCCTGTCCCACAGTTGGTCGATGGAGACGACTTTAGTGGATTCCAGTCAAGGGCCTGCCTGGTGACACTCGAAGAAGCCTGCGGAGTGTGGCTGATCCATCATCCTCCATTTCCGATTCTTGTCTGTCCATCTCGATTGAGACGACTTGTGGATTCCAGTGGTCCTGTCCCACAGTTGGTCGATGGAGACGATCTTCCCTTGAGTGGATTCAGTCAAGGTCCTGCCTGCCTGCAGGATTCCAGCCAAAATGCCTAGTGACACTGAGCAGGCTTGTGAAGTGTGTGACTGATGAGGTTCATCTCGATTGGTGGGTCCATTGATTGCCTGGGTCCCAAGTCCCACAGTTGGTCGATGGAGACGACTTCTAGTGGATTCCAGTCAAGGGCCTACCTGGTGACATCAGAAACAGGGCCTGCGGAGTGTGTATTGATCCACCACCATTTCCGTTCTTTGATGTCCATCTCGATTGCGGCTTGTCTGGTCCTGTCCCACAGTTGGTCGATGGAGACGACTTCCTAGTGGATTCCAGTCAAGGGCCTGCCTGGTGAGACACTAGAAGCAGGCTTGCGGAGTGTGACTGATCCATCACCATTTCCGTTCTTGATGTCCATCTTGATTGCGGCTTGTCTGGTCCTGTCCCACAGTTGGTCGATGACGACTTCTAGGATTCCAGTCAAGGGCCTGCCTGGTGACACTGGGCTTGGTGAAGTGTGTGACCGATCAATCCCATTTCCGTTTTCTCTCCATCTCGATTGGGCTTGTCTCCTGTCCTAGTTGGTCGATGGAACACTTCCCTAGTGGATTCCAGTTGCCTGGTGACACTCGTAGCAGGATTCTCAAGTGTGTGACTGATCAATCACCATTTCCGTTTCTCCATCTCGATTGCGGCATGTCTGGTCCTGTCCAACAGTTGGTCGATGGAGACGACTTCAGTGAATTCTGTCAAGGGCCTGCCTGTTGATACTAGAAGTTTCTGATCAATTTCACCATATGATGTCCATCTCGATTGCGGCTTGTCTCAATTCCTGTCCCCACAGTTGGTCGATGGAGACGACTTCCCTAGTGGATTCCAGTCAAGGGCCTACCTGCGACACTAAAGCAGGATTGTCATGTGACTGATCAATCACCATTTCCGTTCTTGATGTCCTCTCGATTGCGGCATGTCTGAACCTGTCCCACAGTTGGTCCACGATGGAGACGACTTCCCTAGTGGATTCCATCAAGGGCCTGCTCTGGTGACACTAAAAGCAGGGTTGCGGAGTGTGTGACCTACCATTTCCGTTCTTGAGGTCCATCTCGATTGCGGCTTGTCTGGTCCTGTCCCATTCCGTTGGTCGATGGAACGACTTTCCTAGTGGATTCCAGTCAAGGGGCCTGCCTGGTGACACTAGAAGCAGGCCTCTCGGAGTGTGTGGCTGATCCACCCCATTTCCATTTCTCTTTACGTCCATCCTCGGTGCGGCTTGTCTGGTCCTGTCCCACAGTTGGTCGGAGACGACTTCCAGGACCAGTCATTCCCTGCATGTGACACTAGAAGTGGATTCCCCATGTCCCTTCCTGATTGCGGCTTGTCTTGCCTGCCTGGTCCTTCCAGTGGAAGCAGGCTTGCACTAGAAGCAGGTCTTGTAGCTGATCAACCACCATTTCCGTTTTCTTGATGTCCATCGATTGCCCCATGTCTGGTCCTGTCCCTGATTGGTGATGGAGACGACATCCCTAGTGGATTCAGTCAAAGGGCCTACCTGGTGACACTAAACAGGCCTGTCGGATGTGTGGCTGATCCACACCCCCCTTTTTCTTGATGTCCATCTCGATTGCTCTTGTCCTTCGACGGACATGACTTCCCTGTGGACATATAAGGCCTGCCTGGTGATACTTCAGCTAGGCTTCTCAAGTGTGTAGCTGATCAATTCATTTATTTTCCATCTCATTGGTTTCCGTTGGTCGATGGGACGACATCCCTTGCCCAGTAAGGGTGATACTAGAAGCAGGCTTGTCGTGGGTGTGGCTGATCCACCACCATTTCCTTTTTCTTGATGTCCATCTCGATTGCGGCTTGTCTGGTCCTGTCCCACTGTTGGTCGATGGAGACGACTTCCTAGTGGATTCCAGGGCCTGCCTGGTGACACTAGAAGCAGGTTTAAGAGTGTGACTGATTCTGGTTTCCGTTTTTGAGGTCCATCTTGATTCCTTGTCTGGTCCTGTCCCAGGGTCGATGGAGACGACTTCTAGTGGATTCCAGTCAAGGGCCTGCCTGGTGATACTCGGAACAGTTTATGGAGTGTGTGACATCCATCACCATTTCCGTTCTTGAGGTCCATCTCGATTGCGGCTTGTCTGGTCCTGTCCCCACAGTTGGTCGATGGAGACGACTTCCTATGGATTCCAGTCAAGGGCTACCTGGTGACACTAGAAACAGGCTTCTTGTCATGTGTGTGGACTGATCAATCACCATTTCGTTTCTTTGATGTCCATCTCGATTGCGGCTTGTCTGGTCCTGTCCCACAGTTGGTCGATGGAGACGACTTCCCTAGTGATTCCAGTCAAGGGCCTACCTGGTGACACTCGAAGCAGGCCTCCTTGGGAACACTGATCAATCACCATTTCCCTTTCTTGATGTCCATGTCGATTGCGGCTTGTCTGGTCCTGTCCCACAGTTGGTCGATGGAGCACGACTTCCTAGTGGATTCCAGTCAAGGGCCTGCCTGGTGACACTAGAAGCAGGCTTATGAAGTGTGTGACTGATCCATCACCATTTCCGTTCTTGATGTCCATCTCGATTGCGGCTTGTCTGGTCCTGTCCCACAGTTGGGAGACGATGGTGGATTCCAGTCAAGGGCCTGCCTGGTGACACTCACTAGAAGGATTCAGTCCCCCCATTCCTCCGATTGCCTGTCTGGTCCTGACACTGGTCGAAGACAGGCCAGTCAAGGGCCTGCCTGGTGACACTAGCAGGTCTGTGTGACCGATCCACCACCATTTGATCTATATTGCGGCTTGTCTGGTCCTGTCCCATTTCCGTTTCGACTTTCCTAGTGGATTCCAGTCATCTCGGTGCCTATTGACTGATCAATCACCTGTCCATGTGTTGGTCGATGGGGCTTGTCTGGTCCTGTCCCACAGTTGGTCGATGGAGACTCCTTGTGGATTCCAGTCAAGGGCCTGCCTGGTGACACTAGAAGCAGGCTTTGCAGAAGTGTGACTGATCAATCACCATTTCCGTTTTCTTGAGGTCCATCTCGATTGCTTTTGGCCTGTCTGGTCCTGTCCCACAGTTGGTCGATGGAGACGACTTCCCTTTCTTCTCAGTGGGCCTCAGACACAGAAGCAGGCTACCTGGGCTTGATCCACTACCATTTCTTTTTTCTTTGGAGTCCATCTCGATTGCGGCTTGTCTGGTCCTGTCCCATTTCCGATGGAGACGACTTGCCTAGTGGCCAGTGGGCCGTATGGTGACCCACAGGCCATTTGGGGTTCCTTTTCTTTCGTGATGTCCATCTCGATTGGTGGCTTGTCTGGTCCTGTCCCACAGTTGGTCGATGGAGACGACTTCCCCCTGGTGGATTCCAGTCAAGGGCCTGCCTGGTGACACTAGAAGCAGGCTTGCGAAGTGTGGCTGATCCATCACCATTTCCTTTTCTTGATGTCCATCTCGATTGCGGCTTGTCTGGTCCTGTCCCACAGTTGGTCGATGGAGACGGACTTCCTAGTGAATTCCAGTCAAGGGCCTGCCTGGTGACACTCGAAGCAGGCTTAGTTCTGTGGGATCAATCACCATTTCCGTTCTTGGGGTCCATCTCGATTGCGGCTTGTCTGGTCCTGTCCCACAGTTGGTCGATGGAGAAAAACTTCCCTTGTGGATTCCAGTCAAGGGCCTGCCTGGTGACACTAGAAGCAGGCTTGCGGAGTGTGTGGCTGATCCATCACCATTTCTGTTCTTGATGTCCCATCTCGATTGCGGCTTGTCTGGTCCTGTCCCACAGTTGGTCGATGGGAGACGACTTCCCTTGACCTGGATTCCAGTCAAGGGCCTGCCCATTTTTTTGATGACATCTAGAAGCAGGCCTGCTCCTGTGGTGGTGGATCCATCCCCATTTCCCGTTTCTTCATGTCCCTCTCGATTGCAGGGGAGTGTGTGATCCACCACCAGTCCTGTCCTGTCCAGTTGGTCGATGGGTCCCCTGACTTCCCTAGACGATTCCTTTAGTCAAAGGGCCTGCCTGGTGACACTCAAGCAGGCTTGCGGAGTGTGTGACTGATCCATCCCATTTCCGTTCTTGAGGTCCATCTCGATTGCGGCTTGTCTGGTCCTGTCCCACAGTTGGTCGATGGAGACGACTTCCCTAGTGGATTCAGTCAAGGGCCTGCCTGGTGACACTCGAAGCAGGCTTGCAGGAAGTGTGGTTGATCAATCACCATTTCTTTTCTTGATGTCCATCTCGATTGCGGCTTGTCTGGTCCTGTCCCACAGTTGGTCGATGGAGACGACTTCCCTAGTGGATTCCAGTCAAGGGCCTACCTGGTGACACTAGAAGCAGGCCTGCGGAGTGTGTGGCTGATCCACCACCATTTCCTTTTCTTGATGTCCATCTCGATTGCGGCTTGTCTGGTCCTGTCCCACAGTTGGTCGATGGAGACGACTTCCCTAGTGGATTCCAGTCAAGGGCCTGCCTGGTGACACTCGAAGCAGGCTTGCGGTGTGTGGTGATCCACCACCATTTCCTTTTCTTGATGTCCATCTCGATTGCGGCTTGTCTGGTCCTGTCCCACAGTTGGTCGATGGAGACGACTTCCCTAGTGGATTCCAGTCAAGGGCCTGCCTGGTGACACTCGAAGCAGGCTTGCGAAGTGTGTGACTGATCAATCACCATTTCCGTTCTTGAGGTCCATCTCGATTGCGGCTTGTCTGGTCCTGTCCCACAGTTGGTCGATGGAGACGACTTCCCTAGTGGATTCCAGTCAAGGGCCTGCCTGGTGACACTAGAAGCAGGCCTGCGGGAGTGTGTGACTGATCAATCCCCATTTCCGTTTCTTGATGTCCATCTCGATTGCGGCTTGTCTGGTCCTGTCCCACAGTTGGTCGATGGAGACGACTTCCCTAGTGGATTCCAGTCAAGGGCCTGCCTGGTGACACTAGAAGCAGGCCTGCGGAGTGTGTGGCTGATCCACCACCATTTCCTTTTCTTGATGTCCATCTCGATTGCGGCTTGTCTGGTCCTGTCCCACAGTTGGTCGATGGAGACGACTTCCCTAGTGGATTCCAGTCAAGGGCCTGCCTGGTGACACTAGAAGCAGGCTTGCGGAGTGTGTGGCTGATCCATCACCATTTCCGTTCTTAATGTCCATCTCGATTGGGGGTTGTCTGGTCCTGTCCCACAGTTGGTCGATGGAGATGACTTCCCTTGTGGATTCCAGTCAAGGGCCTGCCTGGTGACACTAGAAGCAGGCTTGCGGAGTGTGTGACTGATCCATCACCATTTCCGTTCTTGAGGTCCATCTCGATTGCGGCTTGTCTGGTCCTGTCCCACAGTTGGTCGATGGAGACGACTTCCCTAGTGGATTCCAGTCAAGGGGCCTGCCTGGTGACACTCTTGAAGCAGGCTTTGCGGAGTGTGTGACTGATCCATCCTTTTCCGTTTCTTGAGGTCCATCTCGATTGCGGCTTGTCTGGTCCTGTCCCACAGTTGGTCGATGGAGACGACTTCCCTAGTGGATTCCAGTCAAGGGCCTACCTGGTGACACTAGAAACAGGCCTGCGGAGTGTGTGGCTGATCCACCACCATTTCCTTTTCTTGATGTCCATCTCGATTGCGGCTTGTCTGGTCCTGTCCCACAGTTGGTCGATGGAGACGACTTCCCTAGTGGATTCCAGTCAAGGGCCTGCCTGGTGACACTAGAAGCAGGCTTGCGGGTGTGGCTGATCCACCACCATTTCCGTTTCTTGATGTCCATCTCGATTGCGGCTTGTTTGGTCCTGTCCCACAGTTGGTCGATGGAGACGACTTCCCTAGTGGATTCCAGTCAAGGAGCCTGCCTGGTGACACTTTCGAAGCAGGCTTGCGAGTGTGTGGCTGATCCATCACCATTTCCATTCTTGATGTCCATCTCGATTGGGGCTTGTCTGGTCCTGTCCCACAGTTGGTCGATGGAGACGACTTCCTAAAATGGATTCCAGTCAAGGGCCTGCCTGGTGACACTAGAAGCAGGCCTGCGGGAACAAGCTGATCCACCACCATTTCCTTTTCTTGATGTCCATCTCGATTGCGGCTTGTCTGGTCCTGTCCCACAGTTGGTCGATGGAGACGACTTCCCTAGTGGATTCCAGTCAAGGGCCTGCCTGGTGACACTAGAAGCAGGCTTGCGGAGTGTGTGGCTGATCCATCACCATTTCCGTTCTTGAGGTCCATCTCGATTGCGGCTTGTCTGGTCCTGTCCCACAGTTGGTCGATGGAGACGACTTCCCTAGTGGATTCCAGTCAAGGGCCTGCCTGGTGACACTAGAAGGAGGCTTGCGGAGTGTGTGGCTGATCCATCACCATTTCCGTTTCTTGATGTCCATATCGATTGCGGCTTGTCTGGTCCTGTCCCACAGTTGGTCGATGGAGACGATCCATTCCCTAGTGGATTCCAGTCAAAGGCCTGCCTGGTGACACTCGGAGCAGGCTTGCGAAGTGTGACTGATCAATCACCATTTCCGTTCTTGAGTCCATCTCGATTGGGGCTTGTCTGGTCCTGTCCCACAGTTGGTCGATGGAGACGACTTCCTAGTGGATTCCAGTCAAGGGCCTGCCTGGTGACACTAGAAGAAGGCCTGCGGGGATTGTGGCTGATCCACCCCCATTTCTTTTCTTGATGTCCATCTCGATTGCGGCTTGTCTGGTCCTGTCCCACAGTTGGTCGATTAGAGATGACTTCCCTTGTGGATTCCAGTCAAGGGCCTGCCTGGTGACACTAGAAGCAGGCTTGCGGAGTGTGGCTGATCCATCAATTTCCATTTCTTGATGTCCATCTCGATTGGGGCTTGTATGGTCCTGTCCCACAGTTGGTCGATGGAGACGACTCCCTAGTGGATTCCAGTCAAGGGCCTGCCTGGTGACACTAGAAGCAGGCTTGCGGGTGTGTGGCTGATCCATCACCATTTCCGTTTCTTGAGGTCCATCTCGATTGCGGCTTGTCTGGTCCTGTCCCACAGTTGGTCGATGGAGATGACTTCCCTAGTGGATTCCAGTCAAGGGCCTGCCTAGGTGACACTAGAAGCAGGCTTGCGGAGTGTGTGGCTTATCCATCACCATTTCCGTTCTCTTAATGTCGATCTTCGATTCCATCTGGTCCTGTCCCATTGGTCATTAGTCTGGTCCCTGTTCCAGTCAAGGGCCTGGTCACTAGAAGCAGACTTCCTGTGGATTTCCATTTCAGTCAATCCTGATTGGGGCTGGTGGTCCTGTCCCACACTCATGGAGAAGCATTCCAGTCAATGGGCCTTGACACTAGGGAGTGTGTGACTGATCCATCCCCATTTCCGTTTCTTAATGTCCATCTCGATTGGGGCTTGTCTGTCCTGTCCCACAGTTGGTCGATGGAGACGACTTCCTTTGTGGATTCCAGTCAAGGGCCTGCCTCGTGACACTAGAAGCAGGCATGCGGAGTGTGTGATGATCCATCCCAATTTCCGTTTCTTAATGTCCATCTCGATTGGGGCTAGTCTGGTCCTGTCCCACAGTTGGTCGATGGAGATGACTTCCATTGTGGATTCCAGTCAAGGGCCTGCCTGGTGACACTAGAAGCAGGCTTGCGGGTGTGTGGCTGATCCATCCCCATTTCCGTTTCTTGGTCCATCTCGATTGGGGCTTGTCTGGTCCTGTCCCACAGTTGGTCGATGGAGATGACTTCCCTTTGGATTCCAGTCAAGGGCCTGCCTGGTGACACTAGAAGCAGGTTTGCGGAGTGTGTAGCTGATCCATCCCCATTTCCTTTTCTTGATGTCCATCTCGATTGAGGCTTGTCTGGTCCTGTCCCACAGTTGGTCGATGGAGACGACTTCCTAGTGGATTCCAGTCAAGGGCCTGCCTGGTGACACTAGAAGCAGGTTTGCGGAGTGTGTGGCTGATCCATCCCCATTTCCGTTTCTTCATGTTAATCTCGATTGGGGCTTGTCTGGTCCTGTCCCACAGTTGGTCGATGGAGATGACTTCCCTGTGGATTCCAGTCAAGGGCCTGCCTGGTGACACTAGAAGCAGGCTTGCGGAGTGTGTGGCTGATCCATCCCCATTTCCGTTTCTTAATGTCGATCTCGATTGGAGCTAGTCTGGTCCTGTCCCACAGTTGGTCATTGGAGATGACTTCCCTTGTGGATTCCAGTCAAGGGCCTGCCTCGTGACACTAGAAGCAAGCATGCGGAGAGTGTGGCTGATCCATCCCCATTTCCGTTTCTTGATGTCCATCTCGATTGGGGCTTGTCTGGTCCTGTCCCACAGTTGGTCGATGGAGATGACTTCCTTGTGGATTCCAGTCAAGGGCCTGCCTGGTGACACTAGAAGAAGGCTTGCGGAGTGTGTGGCTGATCCATCCACCATTTTCCATTTCTTGATGTCCATCTCGATTGGGGCTTGTCTGGTCCTGTCCCACAGTTGGTCGACGGAGACGACTTCCCTTGTGGATTCCAGTCAAGGGCCTGCCTGGGGGACACTAGAAGCAGGTTCAGGGAGTGTGGCTGATCCATCCCCATTTCCGTTTCTTGATGTCCATCTCGATTGGGGGCTTGTTTGGTCCTGTCCCACAGTTGGTCATTGGAGACGTGACTTCCCAAGTGGATTCCAGTCAAAACTGCCTGCCTGGTGACACTAGAAGCAGGCCTGCGGAAAAGGGCTGATCCATCCCCATTTCCGTTTCTTAATGTCGATCTCGATTGGGGCTAGTATGGTCCTGTCCCACAGTTGGTCATTGGAAATGGCTTCCCTTGTGGATTCTAGTCAAGGGCCTGCCTGGTGACACTAGAAGCAGGTTTGCGGAGTGTGTGGCTGATCCATCCCCATTTCCGTTCCTTCAAGTTAATCTCGATTGGGGCTAGTATGGTCCTGTCATACTGTTGGTCATTGGAGATAACTTCCCTTGTGGATTCCAGTCAATGGCATGCCTGGTGACACTAGAAGCAGACTTGCGGAGTGTTTGGCTGATCCATCCCCATTTCCATTTCTTCATGTTAATCTCGATTGCGGCTTGTCTGGTCCTGTCCCACAGTTGGTCGATGGAGACGACTTTGGTGGATTAGTGGATTCCATTTCATTTGTCAAGGGCCTGCCTGCCTGTGACACTAGAAGGTCAGGTTTGCGGGATTCCAGTGTGTGGCTGATCCATCCACCATTTCCGTTTCTTAATGTCCCATCTCGATTGCGGCTTGTCTGGTCCTGTCCCACAGTTGGTCGATGGAGACGACTTCCCTTGTGGATTCCAGTCAAGGGCCTGCCTGGTGACAGAAGCAGGCTTGCGGGAGGGTTTGATCAATCACCATTTCCGTTTCTTGATCCATCCCCCTTTCCGGCTTGTCTGGTCCTTAATTGGTCGATCGACTTCCCTAGTGGTTTGTCATGGTCCTGTCCACTAGAAGGTCATTGGCTGATGACTTTCCGGATTCCATCTCGATTGCAAGGGCCTGCCTGGTGACACTAGACTTCCCTAGTGGATTCCAGTCAGGCCTGGTGATTTAGAAGCAGGCCTGTATGTGGCTGATCCATCCCATTTCCGTTTCTTGATGTCCATCTCGATTGGGGCTAGTCTGGTCCTGTCCCACAGTTGGTCGATGGAGACGACTTCCCTTATGGATTCCAGTCAAGGGCCTGCCTGGTGACACTAGAAGCAGGCTTGCAGGTGTGTGGCTGATCCATCCCCATTTCCGTTTCTTGATGTCCATCTCGATTGGGGCTTGTCTGGTCCTGTCCCACAGTTGGTCGATGGAGACGACTTCCCTTTGTGGATTCAAGTCAAGGGCCTGCCTGGGGGACACTAGAAGCAGGGTCACGGAGTGTGTGGCTGATCCATCACCATTTTCCGTTTCTTGATGTCCATCTCGATTGCGGGGCTGTCTGGTCCTGTCCCACAGTTGGTCGATGGAGACGACTTCCCTAGTGGATTCCAGTCAAGGCCTGCCTCGTGACCACTTGAAGTCCATCTCGATTGCGGCTTGTCTGGTCCTGTCCCACAGTTGGTCGATGGAGACGACTTCCCTAGTGGATTCCATCCCAATAGAAGCAGGCCTCCGTTTCTCAATCACCATTTCCGTTCTTGATCCATCTCGATTGCGGCTAGTCTGGTCCTGTCCCACAGTTGGTCGATGGAGACGACTTCCTAGTGGATTCCAGTCAAGGGCCTGTTTGGTGACACTAGAAGCAGGCCTTGCGGAGTGTGTGGCTGATCCATCCCCATTTCCGTTTCTTCATCTCCATCTCGATTGCGGCTTAGTCTGGTCCTGTCCCACAGTTGGTCGATGGAACGGCTTCCCTTGTGGATTCTAGTCAAGGGCCTGCCTGGTGACACTAGAAGCAGGTTTGCGGAGTGTGGCTGATCCACCCCCATTTCCGTTTCTTCAAATTCGATGTCCATCTCGATTGGGGCTTGTCTGGTCCTGTCATACAGTTGGTCGATGGAGACGACTTCCCTAGTGGATTCAGTCAATGGCATGCCTAGTGACACTAGAAGCAGACTTGCGGAGTGTTTGGCTGATCCATCCCCATTTCCATTTCTTCATGTTAATCTCGATTGGGGCTAGTATGGTCCTGTCCCACAGTTGGACATTGTAGATGATTTACCTTGTGGATTCCAGTCAAGGGCCTGCCTGCCTGGTGACACTAGAAACAAACTTGGGGTGTGTGTGGCTGATCCATCCCCATTTCCATTTCTTCTTGTTAATCTTTATTGGGGCTAGTATGGTTCTGTCCCACAGGTGGTCATTGGAGATGACTTCCCTCTTGGATTGCAGTCAAGGACCTGCTTGGTGACACTAGAAGCATGTTTGCGGAGTGTGTGGTTGATCCATCCCCATTTCCGTTTCTTAATGTTACTCTCGATTGGGGCTAGTATAGTGGGTCCTATGGAGACGACTTCCTTTGTGGATTCCAGTCATGGTGACACTAGAAGCAGGCTCATTTGGTTGTCCATCTCGATTGATTGTCTGGTCCTGTCCCACAGTTGGTCGTGGATTCCTTTGTGGATTCAAGGGCCTGCCTGGTGACACTAGAAGCAGGTTTTGCGAAGTGTGTGGCTGATCATCACCATTTCCATTTCTTCATGTTAATCTCGATTGGGGCTAGTCTGGTCCTGTCCCACAGTTGGTCGATTGGAGATGACTTCCCTAGTGGATTCCAGTCAAGGGCCTGCCTGATGACACTAGAAGCAGGCTTGCAGGAGTGTGAAAGCTGATCCATCACCATTTCCGTTTCTTCATGGTTGATCTCGATTGGGGCTTGTCTGGTCCTGTCCTCAGTTGGTCATTGGAGATGACTTCCCTGGTGGATTCCAGTCAAGGGCCTGCCTGGTGACACTAGAAAGCAGGCCTGCGGGTGTGTGGCTGATCCATCACCATTTCCGTTTCTTGATGTCCATCTCGATTGGGGCTTGTCTGGTCCTGTCCCACAGTTGGTCGATGGAGACGACTTCCCTAGTGGATTCAGTCAAAGGGCCTGCCTGGTGACACTAGAAGCAGGCCTGCGGAGTATGTGGCTGATCCATCACCATTTCCGTTTCTTGATGTCCATCTCGATTGGGGCTTGTCTGGTCCTGTCCCACAGTTGGTCGATGGAGATGACTTCCCTGTGGATTCAGTCAACGGCCTGCCTGGTGACACTAGAAGCAGGCTTGCGCGGGTGTGTGACTGATCCATCCCATTTCCGTTCTTGATGTCCATCTCGATTGGTGCTTGTCTGGTCCTGTCCCACAGTTGGTCGATGGAGACGACTTCCTTGTGGATTCCAGTCAAGGGCCTGCCTGGTGACACTAGAAGCAGGCCTGCAAGTGTGTGGCTGATCCACCACCATTTCCGTTTCTTGATGTCCATCTCGATTGCGGCTTGTCTGGTCCTGTCCCACAGTTGGTCGATGGAGACGACTTCCCTAGTGGATTCATTCAAGGGCCTGCCTGGTGACACTAGAAGCAGGCCCTGCGGAGTGTGTGGCTGATCCATCCCATTTCCGTTTCTTGATGTCCATCTCGATTGCGATGCTTGTCTGGTCCTG
Source organism: Acanthosepion pharaonis (assembly GCA_903632075.3). Taxonomy (NCBI): domain Eukaryota; kingdom Metazoa; phylum Mollusca; class Cephalopoda; order Sepiida; family Sepiidae; genus Acanthosepion; species Acanthosepion pharaonis. Next base: position 146,394 of record CAHIKZ030005523.1, on the reverse strand, counting down.
TCCACAGTTGGTCGATGGAGACGATTCCCTTGTGGATTCAGTCAAAGGCCTGCCTGATGACACTAGAAGCAGGCCTGCGGAGAGTGTGGCTGATCCACCACCATTTCCGTTTCTTGATGTCCATCTCGATTGCGTCTTGTCTGGTCCTGTCCCACAGTTGGTCGATGGAGACGACTTCCCTAGTGGATTCCAGTCAAGGGCCTGCCTGGTGACACTAGAAGCAGGCTGATACCATTTCCGTTCTTGAGGTCCAGATTGTTGTCTGGTCCTGTCCCACAGTGATCAAGACGACTTCCCTAGTGGATCCCATTTCCGTTTTCAGGCCTGCGGGGTCCCACCACCATCTCGATTGCGGCTTGTCTGGTCCTGTCCCACAGTTGGTCGATGGAGACGACTTCCCTAGTGGATTCAGTCAAGGGCCTGCATGGTGACACTAGAAGCAGGCCTGAGGTGTGGACCACCATTTCTTTTTTTTTGATGTCCGTCTGCGGAGCTTGTCTGGTCCTGTCCCACAGTTGGTCGATGGAGACGACTTCCCTAGTTTCTTAGAAGCAGGCCTACCATCTCTGATCCACCACCATTTCCGCTTGATGTCCCTCTCGGTTGCGGCTTGTCTGGTCCTGTCCCCACAGTTGGTCGATGGACGACTTCCCTAGTGGATTCAGTCAAGGCCTGCCTGGTGACACTAGAAGCAGGTCTGCGGAGAGTGTGGCTGATCCACCACCATTTCCGTTTCTTGATGTCCATCTCGATTGCGGCTTGTCTGGTCCTGTCCCACACTTGGTCGATGGAGACGACTTCCCTTGTGGATCAGTCAAGGGCCTGCCTGGTTCTTCCCATCTCGATTGCCTGTCCTGTCCCACGCACTATGATTCAGTCAAGGGCCTGCCTGGTGACACTCAAGCAGGCTTGCAGTGTGTAGCTGATCAATCACCATTTCCGTTCTTGAGGTCCATCTCGATTGTGGCTTCTGGTCCTGTCCCATAGTTGGTCGATGGAGACGACTTCCTAGTGGATTCCAGTCAAAGGGCCTGCCTGGTGACACTAAAGCAGGTCTGCGGAGAGTGTGGCTGATCCACCACCATTTCCGTTTCTTGATGTCCATCTCGATTGCGGCTTGTCTGGTCCTGTCCCACAGTTGGTCGATGGAGACGACTTCCCTTGTGGATTCCAGTCAAGGGCCTGCCTGGTGACACTCGAAGCAGGCTTGCGAAGTGTGTAGCTGATCAATCACCATTTCCGTTCTTGAGGTCCATCTCGATTGCGGCTTGTCTGGTCCTGTCCCACAGTTGGTCGATGGAGACGACTTCCCTAGTGGATTCCAGTCAAGGGCCTGCCTGGTGACACTAGAAGCAGGCTTGCGGACGTGTGGCTGATCCACCACCATTTCCGTTTCTTGATGTCCATCTCGATTGCGGCTTGTCTGGTCCTGTCCCACAGTTGGTCGATGGAGACGACTTCCCTAGTGGATTCCAGTCAAGGGCCTGCCTGGTGACACTAGAATCAGGCCTGCCGAGTTTGTGGCTGATCCACCACCATTTCCTTTTCTTGATGTCCATCTCGATTGCGGCTTGTCTGGTCCTGTCCCACAGTTGGTCGATGGAGACGACTCCCGCTCACCTGATATTGAAGATATTCCTGAAACATCGATTGTTAAATGTCTGCAGTTTTCTAGGTGTTGATCTTGCTTACCCGTCAGGTTTCTGAGTCTTAAATTAGGACCAACTTAACGTTGTTGTTGAAGATCCATATCTTGTAAAGTGAGAGGGTTGTTGCTCTCCACATTGGACGCAGAGTGTTGAAAACGTGTCGAGTTTTGTCTATTCGGCGCTTGACGTCTTCATCTCCTCCATCTTTATTGACCACACTTCCCAAGTACAAACTTATCGGCTTCCTTGATGTCTTCTTGATGGAGTCGATTATATCTATGGGAATAAATCAGTGAATCTCCTCCTGGCTCTGAGTTTAATTACAGTGACCCTGTTTTATACGCAGATGCTAACTTTTTTTTTTAATTTCCCGGATTCAATTTGATATTTTCGATTATTTTAAATGTAAATGAAGAGAATGGTTCCAAACTACAGGCCTTCCTAGTATGAAGAAAGTCATATAATGATTTACAAAACGAATCTTAGATTTGACACAAGGCCGAAAATATTGACCATCCAGGGAGAATCGACCTCAGTCATAATTGATCTCCCGAGATCAGCTTGCTCACCATCACACCAGGTCGAAGTGCTCACAAAGTAAAGATTTAGTTGAAAGAATAAGGACAAACATACTGAAAACGACTGTCTTGAAACTAAAAAAAAAAAAAATAATCAAAACAAAGACCTACTTAGGCCAAATTGTCAATCATTTTCTTCTTAAGTTGGGTTATCAAAGTGATATAGCAAAGTGATATAACAAAGTGATATATATTACGTGTTATCTATGCAAATAAATAAATGTTATTTCCCGAAATGAAATTCGACAAAAAGTTAGTAAATATTTTAGCATGATTTTTTAAGAATATTAAATTTAAATCCGATATATATATATTACATAAATAATTTTTCCATTGACGTCTATTTTATTGAACAAATATTATATTCCCTTTGCTATTGCGTTATATAAACAAATCGAAAGTTTTCTCAACATTTGCATCTGGACTTCCTGGCTTTAATCTTCGTGATTCTGATAAAGATGTTTATGATGTTTTATTTACTCACCTGATTTAATACAGGCAAAACGCTTTATTCATTTTAAAAGTGGCAGCAAGATCTCATCATTTTTTGGCTAGATGTAACCGTAGTTCTATGTTAACAGTTTCTTCAACCACACTTCTCAGTTACGGAAATCTCTTCCAGTTTCTTGCTTTCCAACAAAAAAATTCAATGTCAATCGTTATCTTCTGCCTTCATAATTCTTGTTTTTTATTGTTCTCTCTCCTTAATAGTAGTTTTTTTCTCATATTCTCTAACACTCAATAACCCGTTTGTGTCCTAGTGGCTTTATTGCCTTTGACCTTCATAGATTTAAATGCAATGTCAATCGTTATCTTCTGCCTTAATCCCTGTTCTTTTGTTGTTTTCTCTCCTTAATAATAGTTTTTCTCATATTCTCTAACACCAAGTAACCCATTGTATCCTAGTGGCTTTATTGCCTTTGATCTTCAAAAATTTAATTGCAATGTCAATCGTTATCTTCTGTCTTCTTAATTCTTATTCTTTTATTGTCTATTGTGTTTTCTCTAACACTCAGTAACACTCTTGCGTCCTGGTGGCTGTATTGCCTTTCTTTGGGATGAAATGATGGAAAAAGTAATAGTTAGTTTTCCAATGGACATTAATGGATTAAAAATGAAGAAAATAAAGAAATGCCAATTGAAGAGAAAGGATTTAGAGAGTATTCGACAAGATGAACCGAGGAAAATAAAAAAAAATGAGAAGTAATAGAAAAAAAAACGACAAAGACTATATTGTAAATGAAAAAGAAGAAAAAAAAGGGAAAACTGCTTTCAAGGAATCAAATACATTGGAAAAAAGAGAAATTACGGAAGGGAAGGGAATTAAGAAAAGGTCGCTAAAATATACAGAGAAAGACGTTGGCCTCAAGTAAATAAGCTACAAAAACTGGCCAAACGCTGTATAATAACGATTAGCCCTTTTAGTAATCATTTTTAAGCATTTCACCCCAAGCAAGGCGGGATACCACTATTACGCAGGGGGTTACTGAGTGGGAGCGAGAGTAAGGAGGTGTGATGGAGGAAAGGATGAAGAGAAAGGCAGGGGATAGTAAATGGAGATGTCGATTGACATTCCATTTGAATAGTTGGAGATTATAGCTATCAGGGAAGCAAGTAAGAAGAAGGGAATGTCACAGGCATGGAGGTGCAATACATGAAGCTATTGGAGTAGTCAGCCCCATTTAACCGTTTCGATAGTGAAAGGGTGGGACCGTTATGCCAGCCTAGTAGCACGCTTAAATTCATGCAATCTGGGAACTTACGAAAGTAGCTAATCGGAGCAGTTACCGTGAAAATTATTTGTAGAAAAGACAGAAGAAGGCGACGGCACGTCTGTGAGAGAGCGACTGTAGATTAGGTGCTAGATCAGGATCAATAACATGGCTTATCAGTCTCTGGATCTTGTCAAGGACCTTAAGACGAACACCGGGGGTACAAGACCATATATGGCAGCAGTATTCCATGCAAGACACGAACGGTTTTAGAGGTGTATGTTTTTTATGTTCGCATATGACGGCCAAAATGAATGTGAGACGAAGTATAGTCTAACTTAACATAGTCTGTGTACTGGATGGCTGTCATTTGAGACAATGGAAGAAACTAGCCTGGCATTCCTAGCCAACTGAAGCAATTTCAAGCAAAATAGACTCAAATATCAAATTTACTATGAATTGGAAAAACATTTTGACCTCGCGAACGCAAAAATGAATGAAAGTTAAATTTAATTTTCGAGGTCTCCGTAGATCATTAGAAAATAAGTATTGGCCTGTACTGAAAACAAAAAATACATTCTTGAAGATAAATTGTTATATATGGATACAGTGGACGAAAATAAAAATAAAAAGTTTGAGCAGGAGGTAGAGCTATCCTACAGCGTGTTCTTTTCTGTCTCATTTCTGAATCTACACGCTATTACATAAAACTGTATCAACGAAAAGTGTCATTTCTTTTTTTTTTATATTCAGTTTATTAAGATTGGCAGCTTGGAATCTCAGAGGCAGCGGGTTGACTGATGTCAGACGAACGCATGTTACACGTTGGATCAGCGTCCTCCCGCTGGTGGTATTAGCTGACCTCAAATCTGGGTGTGGGAGGCATATCAACGCTTCAGAATTCTTGAGACCCTCTGTTAAATTAATATTAACACATAAGAACGAATGAATGTACGGAGATGGATAAACTGAATATTTCTGTTTTATCTGTAAAAGCTTGTCCAACTCTGAAGAACATTTTCAGATCTTTGTTATAATTTTCCGGGTTCAACATATTTTCAATTATTTAAAATATAAACGAGAAGAATTGGCCCTAAACAACAAACCTTCCTTGTGCGAAAAATCCCCTATATTATACAGACACAGACACACCAACCCCCATATATATATATATATATATATATATATATATATATATTTATTTATTTATTTATTAAAGACATTTTTTATGTTTAACGTTCTTTTTATAGATACAAGTATTTAAAAAATGTCTTTAATAAGTAAATTGTCGGACTTTGTATATTTCTTAATATATGACATCATTTGTTTACATTTGATACGCCATGAGCAGTTATGAATGTACGAGATTCATGGAAGATTGAAGTTTATAAGCAGTAAATTCGACCTTGTCTACCGTTTGTGGCCGAGACGGTTCCGTATAGGATGCAGGTTCGAATCCTGTCAAAGCACGAAAATTTCTCGGACATTATGGCCGATAAATGTTATTTGATACTGTTTATTATAAACAGAGCATTTACTTAAATACTTGTATCTATAAAAAGAACGTTAAACATATATATAACTTTTTTTTCTTGTGTGTAAAAATTGAGGGGCAGTGTGCAAAATAACGATGACCCGCTCGGTGCCGTGCTAACTTGGTCCTGTTGACGGGTACTGATATCGCTGTCGAAGAGTGTTCGTATATGCAATACACCACATATATCTTCAAGAATGCTTTGATCATTCTAAAAATTATAATTAAAAAAGTGGGGATAATCCTTGTAATAATTCATTAGTCATCGAAAGAGTTTTTTTTATTCGCACTACATCTTTCATTTACATTATTTATGATAGGAATTAAAAGCTTATTCAATTAAATAATTAGATAGTTTTAATGCAGCTTTTTATGTTACAATTCGGGGCATATTTGGTGGAATTTGGTAATAGCTTGATTTAAAAAAAGTAAATTAAAATAATATCTGATGATACTTTGCCTTTAGTAGGACGAAAAAGAAGGTGGCGTCCTGGTCCACAAAAAACTCCATTACATCACATATGGTCAACCAAAATGGCTACCACACAAGTAGAATATCAGTTTAGGAAACATGAAAACGTCATATGGTGCTACGACTGGTGAATAAGGGGGATGTGTTCGCAGTTCAAAGCCAACAACTGGCTGATTCTCGCTACTGCAACGTGAGCTGTGTGAACGAGTGCGTTCTTCGGGATCAAGAGCACAGTTGCCCTCAGCATTCCCTGTTTATTGTCTCGATTGCTTCATTCTGTTGTCTTAATTCTGGTGCATAGTACTGTCTATTAATAAGATTTTCCCATTTTCCATGGAGTCTATAATGATTACGTCTCCAGAAACCGAAAAATACTATAGCCATCACCTTGCCAAGAGAAGCTGCCTACTTGATCTTCTTTTGAGTGGAGGACAAATATTGGCTTTGAATCATTGATTCAGGTTCGAAGTAATTAACCCATGTTTCATCTCGAGTTAATAATATACTGTGGAAATTCTCATGATCAGGCTGGAAACGAATCAGAAGTGTCCTGGAAATGCTAACTCATTTTAGCTTCTGCTCTGGTGCCAGCATTTCTTGCAAACAGCTGGAACTTCCACATATTTTCCCGAAATTGTCAATGTATATGTTCCGGTATATCGTCACATGAAAAAAAAAAAAGAAACTTATCCAATCCACCTTCTGAGTTTACTTTTCTATTTAGCTAGGATCTGAGGTTTAACTGGTTAATCAAGATATACCCACAAGTCTAAATTTAATTCTGATCTTATGTTCCCACCCCCGAAACAAATATGCCAACAACGACTTTCGGGAAAAAAGAGGTAACACTTTGTTTTTAAATTTCCTTAAAAATCATTTCATTCCCAGTTACTTACCATCGCCTGAAGAAGTACAATCATAGTATTGAAACATGAAAGCTTTTATGTAGCGATTTCAAAAAATGCTTTTATTATAATCTCTTATAATACTGAGCACTGTTTTAAAAGTAAATGCTACGAACTGTGGATTTTTACTCCATCTATTCATTCTCTCTCTCTCTCTCTCTCTCTCTCTCACACACACACACACACACACACATATATATATATATATATATATATATATAGAGAGAGAGAGAGAGAATTAGAGTTTTAGGGTGTGCATATTTATGAGATAAAGTACTCAATATCAAAGATAGAACGTATGTAAATATAAAAGTGAAAATTGAAGTCAGCACTCAGTGACAACAGGCCGTTTCATGCCGAACGATTCATGCCTGACGATTGCTTCTAGCATGAAACAGTCTGTCGTCTCTGAGTGCTGATTCAATGTACACTTATATATATATATATATATATATATATATATATATATATATAATAAAAAGGCTTAAATACTAATATTCTATTGTCATAATTTATTCCATTGGAATCGTAAATACGATCCAATTCATCAGATCTACAAATTCAAATTTTTTTTTGAATTTGTAGGTCTGATGAAGGTCTACAAATTCCCAAAAATTTTTTTGAATTTCTAAGTCTGATGAATTGGATCGTATTTACGATTCCAATGGAATAAATTATGACCATGGAATATTAGTGTTTAAGTCTTTTTATTATATCCTTACTCTGTCCTGGACATTGAGTTCTACCTGGATTCTATCCTCTTTGAATTATTTTTATACATATACGTATGGGTATGTATGTATATATATTTATATATTTTGTATATATGATTGCATATGTATGTGTATATTTAACACTAATATTATCTATCTATCTATCTATCTATCTATCTATATATGTGTGTGTGTGTTTATATATATTTATATATAGATGGTTTATCCTTAGGAGGAAAAATTTGATATTTATTGACCGAGCAGTCTATGCTACTGTCGTTGGAAATTTAAAAAAAAAAATTCTCTCAAAACAATTTTACAGGAATATAGAGTTCTCAATTTATTTCACTTTTTTTTGCTGTTTCTTTCTTTGTTTCTTTCATTATTTTTCTATTAGATTGTTTCTTTCACGCTCCCTTTCTTTCCTTATGGTGTTTATATTATTTTCTCCATTTTGTGTAACTTTCTTTCTTTATGACTATTTTTATTCACAATATATGTCCCTTTTGCCTCTCTTTCTACTCTTTCTTTTTTTCTTCCTTTCACCATTTTTGTATTAGCTTCTCACCCATTCTTTCCTTCTCTCTTTCTTTCTCTCGTTCTTTGTTTCTATCTTTGTTACTTTCTTCATTTTTATATTAGATTTCCACCGTTTCTTTTCATCTAATTTTTCTTTTATATTTTTCTTCAGCGAACCTTTCTTTTCTTCTTCTTCTTCTTCTTCTTCATTTGTTTTCTTCCACGATATTTTCTTAATATCGCTTCCATTATTTTTTTCTTTCTCGATTTTTTCTTATCCTTTCTTTCTTTCTTTTAGTATCTTTTTTATGTATATTTTTTTTTAGTTTGGATTTTTCTGTCAATTTTTCTGTTAAATATTTTCTTTTTTTTTCTTACATTCTTTTTTTCCTTCTTTCTTTCTTTTTGTCATTATTTTTGTTTCTTTCTGTTGAACTTTTAGTTTCTTTTTATCTTTCTTTCCTCATTTTCTCTTGCAGATTTTCTTTCTTTTTCCTTTCCTTCTTTCTTTTTTCTTTCTTTCTTTCTTTCTTTCTTTCTTTCTTTCTTTCTTTCTTTCTTTCTATTGCTTTGTTGCTACTTTCTTTCTTTCTTACTTTGTTTTATCCACTGGTTTATTTGTTCGTTTTTTCTTTTTTCTTTCTTTCTTTCTTTCTTTGATACTCTTAATTTTGCTTTGCTTCTATTCTTCCTTTTTGAATTTTTCTCATCGTTTCTTTCTTTCTATCTTTTTTTCTTTTTATTCTTTCTTTCTCTCTCTCTCTCTCTCTTTTTCTTACTTTCTTTCTTTCTTTCTTCGATAATCTCAATTTTGCTTTTCTTCTATTCTTCCTTTTTTGAATTTTTCTCATCGTTTCTTTCTTTTCTTTCTTTTCTTTCTTTCTTTTTCGATTCTTTAATTTTGCTTTTTGCTTTTCTTCCGTTCTTCCTTTTTGAATTTTTCTCATTCTTTCTTTTTTTTCTTTCTTTCTTTCTTTCTTTCTTTCTTTCTTTCTTTCTTTCTTTCTTTCTTCGATAATCTCAATTTTGCTTTTCTTCTATTCTTCCTTTTTGAATTTTTCTCATCGTTTCTTTCTTTCTTTCTTTCTTTCTTTTTTCTTTCTTTCTTTCTTTCTTTCTTTCTTTCTTCGATACTCTTAATTTTGCTTTTCTTCCGTTCTTCCTTTTTGAATTTTTCTCATCGTTTCTTTCTTTCTATCTTTTATTCTTTCTTTCTTTCTTTCTTTCTTTCTTTTCTTTTTCTTTCTTTCTTTTTCTTTTTTTTCTTCTTTCTTTTCTTTCTTTTTCTTTCTTTCTTCGATACTTTAATTTTTGCTTTTTTTTCGTTCTTCCTTTTTAAATTTTTCTCATCGTTTCTTTCTTTCTATCTTTTTTTTTCTTTATTTTTTTTTTTTTTTTTCTTTCTTTCTTTCTTTCTTTTTTCTTCTTCCTTTCTTTCTTTCTGTCTTTTTTCTCACACATGTGCCCCCACCTCAACTTTCCCTCCAATTTTATTTTTTATTCCTTTCTAGTCTCCTCCGTTTTTATTTTGTCGCTTCAATCCAGATATTATCAAACTTAATTCCTTAGTTTATTTTCTATTCTTTCTTTCAACCGAACCGTTATTTTTTTAGTTGATGTGAGATAAGCATAGATCTATGTAGAGAAAGGTCAGTTAGTCTTTGCGTGGGAGGGCGTGCATATGCAGGAGACAGCTGCATTTGTTGCTTTCTGTGTGTGCCATAACCTTTGAGTTTTCTGCTGTTCAAATATATGCAGTTTCTTTAGAGGTCATTCACTCGTTCTAATTAGCCTGGAGCTTTTCCTGCCGTTCACGCATGTCATGTTGAAAGACTCACGGGAAAAGTTGGTAACCTGAAAAGCACAAAATCACGTTTATAAAGATCGAACTCTTCATATTTTAATGATCAGAAATTGTATAATTACTTGTTGTTTGTTCTGACCTTTCTTTTTTTTCGCATCGGCAGACACGTGGCCTGACGACATGAAAAGTTATTGGATCAAAACTAAAGTTCATAGCGTTGCTTTTGTTTCAAATCTGGCGTTACAACGTGTGGTTTTATTTAACATGTGACTGAAATACATGACATATATGGTAATGGTTTTACTTGAAGATTTCTCATAAGGGAATACTCAGCATTCCTTAAACCAGAGTTCGGTCATCTATGTCACGTGTGGCACACGCGGCACGCCAAAACATTTCCAATGGCACACAGCCGAAAAGGACATCACGATGTCCGAACCAATAGCTACTACAATGCAAGGAATATATTTAGCTGTTTTTGTTTGTTCGGTGGACTCCCAATAATAGTAAAAACAAACAAAAACTGTTATATTTAACAATATATATATATATTATAATGTCAACATGAGACAAATTTTAGTAGATAACATCAAAAGAATTTATCTAGGACAGGGTACGAGATTTCTGGAGGCTATTGTAATAAAAGAGAAGCAGTCAATATTAACTAAGGCTGGGGTCGGCAAATTACGGCACGCGTGCCACGCCAAGCAATTTCCAATGGCACGCAGACGTAAGTGGCATCACGAATTCAAAACAATAACTAAATACAACGCAAAGAAGATATTTAGCTGTTTCAATTTTAATATATACTAAAGTATATATTCTATATATTACTATATAAAATATATTGTAGAACGGATATATTGACCATGACTTGGACAAAAATACGCATGCTGTTGGTAGACTGAATGATTTTAAATCCCTAAGTCGGCACATGGTTTCAAAAGGTTGCCGACCACGGCCTTAAACGAGCAGCTATTGCAGATCGTGTTAAGCATTTGTTCTCACTGTACATCATGTCGGGATCAAAGTGTAGTATCTGACCTTGGTCGGATAACCTGCATTTTATCTTTCAATTGTGTCTCTGCCTTCGAACAGTGTGCAACTCAGTTGTGTCGTGGTCTGGGTCTAGTTTGAACTAGAACAGGCTACCCCAGTGAAACTTCCTCAATCAAGCCCTATCATTATCCCACACCGTGTCCTATATATATATATATATATATATATATATATATATATATATAATTATTTATTCAAAAAATATGATTCCAAATCGCTACATAAGAGGTCTCATGTTTCAAAACTAGAGCCGAAAACTTCAATATAATCCTTTAAATTAAATTGAGCTGAAAGTAAAATGGGCTCCGTTCCATCCTCAAGCACAAATTTTTGAACGGACTTTAATTTATTTACCTAACCAGTTCCTTCCTATTTTCTATATTTTCACACACACACACACACATATATATATATATATATATATATATATATATATATATATAATCTTCTGCAGCTTAATTTCAGGGCGTTGAACAAATGTAGTCTGTGGTCTCAGAGCATTATTCTCTCGTTTTTTAACATGTTAACTTCACCAATGGATAAAACTCCAGGAAGAATATAAGTTTTACGTTCTTCTCTCCACTCTGCTACAGTGGCATTGGTCCTCTCCATTGCTTCACTTTTAATTTAGCCTGTGTTACCTGAAAATAAATTCAAGGAAGAATGACGTCAAAATTGAAAACTGGCAAAAGCTGAAACTGTCCCTGGTATTTTTATTCATTTAACCTGTTCACATGTTGGATTTTCGAGACAAGGATGCCATGGAATCAGAGTAGATTTGTACAATCTCCTGAACGTGAGCTGCATAAGAGAAAAGAATTCATTCACACAGTTACTTACATGAGATGTATGTTGAGTGATATATATATATGTGTGTGTGTGTGTAGATAGATAATCGTAAAAGGCACAGGAAAAAAATGAAAAAAAAAAAATTAATTATAATAGATTAAAAAGAAGTGCTTTACCCGTTCTTACATATCGCTGAACTTTCATATATTTCCTTGCAGGGATTAGGCATGAATAAATAAATAAATTCTCCCTCGAATGAACGAGTCAATAAAGGCTGCCGTGTGAAAACATCTTAGCTCTTGTCACGTGATTTATCAACTCGCTAATATCAGAACGAGGCTCAAGAACTAATAATTCTTTTCTCCATGTTTGTTCGTGTTCAGATACTTTCCATCGGTAAAGTTTATAGTTATCGGCTGAAGACATTATTTCTTTCTAGATTTCTATGTCAGTAATTTCTTCCCTTTGTTTTTTATCTACATTTTTTTTCTTTTTCAATTTTTTTTTTGTGTTATTTATGACTTTTGATAGATTTTATTTTGTACAGTCGATAGCGTGTCGGAAACCAGAGAATCGAGTTCGAATTCCAGTCGTTACATTTGCTTATGTACAAAAAACTTTGAAAAAAGATATGAATCCATCTCTTCCCACCATCTATGGGTTAAACAGCAGGACTTGTAATCATTGACTCCCAAAATTTGTTAATGTAATATTCACTCGCATCATAAAGGAAGCATTATTACAAAGCAAAGATTCACGACCATATCACGTTGAAATACCGCTTCCCGTACGATCATTAAAGTTAAGCAACGTTGAGTCTGGTCAGTATCTAGATGAGTGACCGCTTGGGAGTACCAGATGAGGTAAGCTTGGATGTGCAGGTGGTGTAATGAATAATGGCTCGGAATTGTTACTCGGAGAGCAGAGTTCCAATTCCAGTTGGATTCGTTATATTCACATAAGCGCAAATGCCCTTGGGAAATGTATTAATCCGGCTATTTTCCCCCAGCTATGGGTTAATTAGTAAGACGGGTATCACTACATCCTTGATATTTAAAAAAAAATATTTTCTACCTTTAAATAACATGCAAAGAATTGATAAGCCGTATAAAATTAATCAATCTATTATTACAATCCATTATATGCATCGGCTTTGAATAACCCCAAAGAGTCGATAAACCGTTAAAAAAACAAATCAGTCAATACTTCTGACTAGTATTATTTGTTATTGGTGGGTGTCAGCAAAAGGAACAGCCCATCATGCAAACTACAAATTGGAGATAACGAAACCGAGTAGAAACATTTAAACACATGGGATGTGTTCTAACAGAAGACGGTAAATGCAAAAGAGGGAGAGCGAAAGATGCCTGTCAAAAGCTAAGTAAAGTATTAAGAAACATGAAAATTTCGTTTAAAACCAGAGAAAACCTTACTGGACTATTATGTATTTTGTCCTCTTATATGACAATCAATACTTGGCATTTTCCTTACAGATGAAGAATATGAAACAACAAAAATGTGGTTATGCAGAAGGATTCTGTGAATAAAACAAGTCATCCACAACGAAGTCTTAGAGAAGACTAGACTACCGGGGACCCGTTGGTTCAATGACGGGTCAGGTTCTAAAACATTGAAGTTGATTTCAACATTAAAAAGAAGAAAGTTGAAATAAAAATACTTACTGTATAAACAACTCGTATTTTTAAATTTTCTTCACTTAAAATATTTTTTTTTAAATCAGATTAACTGACAAAAAATATTTTAAAATCACATTCACTAGAAAATATCTTTTAAATATGCCAAGAAATATTTTTTAAATATTTAAAATATTGCTTGTTTAAACAAAGCCTAAATATAAATAATTACCCTACAATCAACTGGACGAAGCAGCAAAGCGGCATCTCTTTGTGTCTGTCTTTAACTTAAAAAAATATTTCTATTAAAAAAATATCTGGTTGAAGAAAATTGAAATAAAATACTTACTGTATAAACAATTGGTATTTTTAAATCTTATTCTCTTAAAATATATTTTTTTTAAATCTGATTAATTTAAAAATATTTTTTAATATATCAAAAACTACTTGTGCCTGTCTTTAACTTAAAAATATTTTAATTAAAAAAATTTCTGTTTGAAGCAAGTTAAAATAAAAATACTTACTGTATAAATAACTCATAAATCGTTATGCGCCGGGCGAAGGCACCAAACAAGCAGGAAGGCACAGACTTTTAGTATTATATAAATGGAAACAAAAAGGAAACATCAGAAAGAGAGAGTTGAAAATTACTAGGGCACATAATGAGGAAAGAGGGCTTGGAAAATTTAATACTTACAGGACGCATTGAATTCAATAAGAAAGATAAATCAGCGCATAATATACTGATGAGTAACTACACTATAGGTTGTAACTTCCTATAAGTAAATCAACAGACTACGGAGTCTAGCTGAAATATTTTCAGCTGTGCTGGTAAAACTCTCAGTCTTCAGGCAGAGAGGAAACCGGACGAGGCTATGTAGACCGACCCGATCCCGTTTATGCTGGGTCGACGGAGATTTTTTGGCCGAACCTACAGGCTCGGGAACCCCACATTAAATTCGACCTTGTGCCGCATGTGACTGCGTGGGGCAGTTGTTAGATACCCTAGCTGGGATCTGTTATTCAGATCTTGGTTGTTGTCGAACTCTCTACCTTCGTCTCGTCTGGGGAGATAGACAGACCCGGACCCGTTTATGCGGGGTTACGGGGAATTTTGGACCGAGACTACTGGCTCGGATTGCCCCACTTTAAATTCGGCCTTGTGCCACATCCCAACTCTGCGGAGGCTGGTTAAATGTCGCCTAGTTGGGATCTGTTGAGTACGACTCAGACTTACGCGAGAACTACCGACTTTCCAATAGTAGCACTCACTACTGGATTGACTTGCGACGATCGTACGCATAACTGTTACCTTATTTCTTATTGTACTGTTTTTTACAATAAACCTTTGCTTCTTTTATCCACCGAGTTTTCCCAAGTATATATTCCTATTAGCACGGAACATAAGACATACCTTGACAAAATGGATTGGGAAGCAGGGTTTAGGAGAGGTAAAAAAGACGACAGAATTTACTATAAGGACAGAAGGGATATGATCGCTAACGTCCCAAGGAACGTGGCATTTAGACGTAAATGGGTATTCTCCCATCGGTCTTGTTCTTTCAGTCTTTTAAAAACTAATTGCATATTATTGCTTGTTTTTTTTTGGTTAACCCAAGTGAACATTTCCATTGTATATATGATGGGGTGTGCTAAAAACCGGGTAGAAAGAGTCTAGGTATCAAAACAGAAATCAATACTTTTCTGTCATTGGTAATTTCATGGTTTAAGCGATCATGATGATCGAATAAAATGTAGTTGGTTTCTTTTGGGCGAAGATGACGAATTTCTCATGTTGGGGGTCTGGAGAGTGGAGAACCCAGAAGACATCACCTTTGGAAAGTGAGTGAAAATCATACCATATATATATATATATATATATATATATATACTGGGTGTAACAGCAAAATCCTCCAAATCTTGTAACAGCAATATTGTCCAATTGTTAGATCGAACAGCTGTATCTTACAAATGATTAAAGATATCTTACTGGAATTCTCCTGGATTTTTATAAATCTATTGGACTACATATTGAACAATAAGAATGTATTTAGCTCCAAGTTGAAATGATGATCCCTCTTGCTGGTGTGAGCTCCCGATCCAGTTTTGCTTTCAACTGCTCCCTCTTTTTAAAACTTATTCACCGTTCTCTTGATGGTTCTTGAATGGACTTTGGAGTTGGAAACCAGAGTTTGAATGTTGGTACCATTACTGAAAGCCTGAAGGATCATATTCCTCTCACGTATCGGGAAGACATACTGGAGTTGACGCAAACATTTGAAACTTGTTCTCTATCTAGCTGAATAACTGAAAGGGTTTTTCAGAGATTCTTATGACAAATGGTGTCAAGATGGTTAAATCTCTTATCTGAAAACCCACAAAAAAGAAACTCAATTAGTTTGTTATTGTTTTAGATATCAAACATTTTGTGGGAGGGATAATTATCCCATGCTGTTAAACGATTTGGACAATTTTGCTGTTACATTCGGTATATCACTCTTGGAAGTATTAGACTTGGCTTACTTTATCTTTACCAAAGTTAGATGCAGCCTGAAACATAACAGAGCCATCACTATGCTTAACTATTGGAACCATACATTCATCATTCAGTCTTTCTCCTGAATTCCTTTCTACATACACTCTCGTCTTACTGCCAAATTCTTCAAATTTGGATTCGGTTGGCCACAAAACATTTTACCGATCTTTCAATGTTCTTTTGCCTTTTGCACATAAAATTCTTCTGTTTTAAGCATCGGGTGGGTCTATTATGGTGTGGGGTGTTTTGAGGGTGAGAGGGGGCTGGAGACTTGATTCAATTCAAGGAAATCATTAAAAAAGTACAACATCGTTCAATTTTTCAAAGACATTCTATACATCAGGTTTACTCAGAATTGGAGAAAAAAATCGGCATTCACCAAGGCAACAATCCAAAACATTCTATAAATACCTCGGAGTCCTTTCCAGAATGAACCACTGAAGGTATTACACGTCTCATACCAAAAACAGATGAAACAGATGATCAAACACATTATAGGTCAATAACATGTCTGTCAACCACATATAAACTAATCACGTCGGTCCTAATTTTGTCTAATTTTGCTGTTAAACTTGGTATATATATATATATATATATATATATATATATATATATATGTTAAGACATTTGTATGTTTATACATTCTTTTTATAAATACAAATATTCAAGTAAATGCTCTGTTTATAATAAACAGTATTAAACAACATTTATCGGCCAGAATGTCCGAGAAATTTTTTTATACGAAGGGCGGATTCTATTTCGGGGAGGTAAGCCGACCCCGAACCCGTTTATATGCGTTCAATGGGCATATTTTTAGCCGAGCCCACGGGTTCGGAGATCCCACGTTAAAAAGGCCTTGTGCCACATGACGCCCTCGTTGGGGGGGTGATTGAATATCGTCAATCGCTCAAGTCTTGAACGACAGATCGGTTGAACTCTCTGCCTTCGGGTGGGGAGTAACCCGAAAGAGGCTACGCCGAAGGGAGGAGTCTCTTTTGGGGAGGTAAACCGACCCTGAACCCGTTTATACGGGTTCAGTTGGCATATTTTTGGGCCGAACCCACGGGCTCGGAGATCCCACGTTAAAAAACCGGCCTTGTGCCACATGATGTCCTAGTGGGGTGGGGGTGACTGAATATCGTCAGTCGTTCAAGTGGAGTCAGTCAGTAGTTTCAAGTTGAGTCAAGAGTCGAGTCAGAGGCAGTCCGAAACAGAGTCACGTTCAGACAATTACTGCAAGACATTAGAATAGTGATACTGGTCGAGACTACATTGTACTTTCTACTAAACCTGTTTGTTCATACTAACACTTCTACTTCTCTGTATATATTCCTGTTTGTAATATATCTGTATTATTCCATATCCGTGTTCGAGTTCTTCTTTATTGGTTCTAACTTGGACTATCACCCGGGGTACAAGGAACCAGACCATTACAGTTAGCAAGGTCGAATTTACTGTATTTGAACTTCAATCTTCTATGAATCTCTCACGTACATTCATATCTGCTCATGGCGTATCAAACGTAAACAGATGACGTCACACATTATGAAGGACGAATATTTTCTGTGAAGATTTCTCGGACATTCAAACCGGTAAATGTTATTTAATACTGTTTATTATAAACAGCACATTTACTTAAATATTTGTATCTATAAAAAGAATGTATAAACATAAAAATGTCTTTTTTATTTTATTTTATTTTTTTATAAGCGTTTCACCCCAAGCAAGGCGAGAAGCCACTAGGACGCAAGGGGTTACAGAAAATTTGAAGCAAGATCAGATAGGAGTGATAGAGGAAAGGATGAGGAGAAGGATAGTGGAAAGATCAAGGCAAGTGGAGATGTCGATTGACATTACATTTGAATAGTTGATTATAGCTCTCCGAGAAACTGGAATAGGGAAGGTAGTTCCACAGGCGAGAGGTGCGAGATGTGAAGCTATCGGAGTAGAAGGGGTGGCTACATTTAATAGTTTCGACAATGAAAGGGTGAGAGCGGGATGCCAGCCTTGTATGGCGCTTGAATTCATGATGTCTGGGAACCAGTGAAAGCAGCTCCTCGAAGCAATTACCATGAAAGTATTTGTAAGAAAAGACAGATAGAGGCGACGGCGCGTCTGTGGGAGAGCGACTGCAGAAGAGATGCCAGATCAGGGCCAGTTATATTGCATATCGACCTCTGGATCTTATCAAGAACCCCGAGGCAAACAGTAGGGGCTCCAGACCATATATGGCAGCAATACTCCATGCAAGGGCGAATTGATGATTTGTAGATCTGAAGGATCGAATCCGGGGAGAAAAAAATTTCTGGCGCGGCACAGGGAGCCAACTTTTCTTGCGGTGGACGAAGCAATTGACTCAATGTATTTGTTCCATCTCAGGTCAGCAGTCAACGTGAGACCAAGCAGCCGCAGAGAGGTGCTCTCGAGAAGTTGAGCATCAGACATTCAAAATGGAGGGCAGCAAGAAAATTCGGCCAACTAGATCATGAGAATACTGACGAGACACTTTTGCTTCTAGCCAAAGACATTCAGTTTTCTTTTTTTATATATATATGGCAGCAATACTCCATGCAAGGGCGAATTCTGACTTTGTCCATTTCATAATGTGTGACGTCATATATATATATATATATATATTGACAGTGAAGAGGTTTATCTTGCCATCGTTTCTGTATCTGGTCAATTACATTTTCTTTTGCCTTCTTTTTAAAGGTTTTTACAGTAGCAGTTAGTGTTTTATATTTTACTTGCATTTCTTCACCCACTTCAAAATCCGTTGGAAGTTGTCTTTATTTTTTAATAAAATTTCTTATTTCTTTCATGTTTTTTGACAAAGATCATCATCCAGTCTTCTGTAGTTACTACGTATCTTTGAATGCCGATTTTTGTAGTTTTGTAAGACAGTTCTAGTTGAACTAATCCTCTGCCTTCCCAGTTCAGATGTATCTTTGACACCGATTGTTGTAGACGATCCAACTATCAGCCTTGGGACATATGATGTATATGCGATGGCAAGTGAAATAGTTTCTCGTTTTGGCGTCCATTCGATAAATGGCAGCTATTGTCCAGTTAAGGATGTTGAAACTGTATTGCACCACGGTGGACAGCCCAAGTTTTTATGACTGATACTCTGTCTTTTTTTTTTTTTTTAAACGGACGCACACGTCTGATAGTTATTTAAACATATTTATACGCATTTCTTTGACATGTTTCTTTGCAAATAGCTCTAGTGTAGATTAAGCAGTCACTGATGGCGAAAGAATTTACATTTTTCTGTTCCCATAAAAATGAAAGAAAAAAAAGTGATCGAAAACTGTGCCATTGAAAATGTTTGACAACTTAATTTCTGATCTGACAGCTGCTTCTTCTTATAAAGGCCATTAATTCCCTAAGAACGTTCGAATGAACTATGCAAATAACTCGACCATCTGCAGTAGGATTGTCCTCAAAGTCAAAGTTTTTTTCTTTTTACTCTTTGTGTAATCTTTAAGAAAGACAAAAAGCGGTAAAAACAACCCTCCAACTCTTGGCAGTTTTACGAGTGAACAAGATAATTTAAGGAAACACTGAGAAAATACAACAGAAGTCATTCTGAAAAAAAACAAACAAAAAAAAACACATATTACCCGAGGAAAGCCATACAATTGTCAAAGGTCGTTTATAAAAAACAAAAAGACAAATCTGCACAAATTTTCTCATTGAAATCGCATTAATTTTACATTTTATTTACATGACGTGGAATTTCAACATGTGGATGATCATGATTCTCCACAGCTTCCTATTATGAATTCCTGTTCCAGTTTTCCTCTCTACTGTTCTCTCTCCTTTTTTAATAACTTATTCACCATTCTCTTGATGGATCTTTAATGGACTTTGAAGACGGAAACCAGAGTATGAATGTTGGCATCATTACTGAAGGCCTGAATGATCTTTTTCCTCTAACCATTGCTCAGTTGAATAAAACAATTTTAACCTGTTTTCTTTTTAGCTGAAAAGCTCAATGGGTTTTTCACTGATTCTTACGACAAATGGTGTCAAGATGGCTAAGAAAACACAGAAAAAACGAAATTCTCTTAGTTTAGTCATTTTTTTTAATATTAAACATTTTGTGAGATGAACAATTATGGTATTACACGAGTTGGACAATTTTGCTCTTATATCCTATATATATATATATATATATATATATATATGTTTGTGTGTGTGTGTGTGAGAGAGAGAGAGAGAGAGAGTGAGAGAGAGACAGTCTGTATGGTGTGTGTGTGTCTGTGTGTGTGTGTGTGTGTGTGTGTGTGTGTGTGTGTGTGTCTGTGTGCAAATATATAGAAAAATAGTAAAGAACACATTAGGGTTAATAATCCGGACTTTTTTTTTATTATTATCTTTATATTTATTTTAAAAAAGCAGTGTTCAATACAAAAGTAGAGCCTAAATTATAATTATTTTTTAAAAATATGATTCCATCGCTACACAAGACTCCTCATGTTTCAAAAACCGGAGCTAAAACTTCAATGTAATTATAAAAATTAAATTGAATTAAAGTATCAAGCTCTGTTTCATCTTCAAGCGAAATTTTTGGAAGAACTAATCTTGAAATTTACGCAGCTTTATAAGCATATTCATTCGTAATATTAATTACTATAGAAACGGCTGAAGCATTTATTTCAATAATTAATAGGGGATTCAGTTTGTTGAATCATCTCTCTCACGTGCCAAACGTCTTATGAAATGAATTGCGTCTTTTGAAATTTTGGAACTTTGATCAATAAGAATGTATAATTATTCTCTAAGCTTGACAGAAAAATCATGATGAAATCAATCATAAAGGAAAATGACATGTTCATCATTAATTAATCATAGCTAAGGATCGGAAGCTCATAAAAGACTGAAATAAAGTTCAAATATATTATTCCAGATTAATTTTCCAACTTATTCAAGAGGATCTTCATTCTCTCTAACCTTCTAAGTTTCTGTTTTTGAGTAAAAGGTGCCTCGCAGGTTTCACATACGATTTCATTTTCAAGTCTTTTTTCCCTTCTCTTTGTATTGTCATAGCTGAAACTTCTCTCTCACACCCCAAAAGTCTTATGGATTGAGTTGGATCTTTTCTAATTGATCTCTTTAAGCTGAAATCGTGATCCCTCTTGTTGTTGCGACCTCCTGTTTCAGTTTTCCTCTCTACATTTCCCACTTTTAAAATTAGTTCACCGTTTTCTTCATGGTTCTTGAATGGTTTTTGAAGATGTTAACCAAAGTATCGAAACCATATTAGTTAAAGCAACTAACTTTTCACCCATTACATTCTCTTTTTGACTCTTCTTGTAAAAAAAAATAGTTTTTTCTGGCATCGGTCCTGTGAATGTTAACCATTCCAAGATTCCGTACGTGATTTCTCTATGTGCTGATCTAGGCGTAGTTATGCTATATTCGTGAACGAACATAACTCTCCACAAATTGCTTTCTTTTGTTGATTTAAGTTATGTTGCTCATTAATTCGACCCCTTTTTTGTGTTCTGATATACGAGGTCCGATCAAAATTATTGGTACCTTTACTATAGTAACGGGACTAAAGCACGCAGAGCAAAGCCGATTGGAGTATGCCGTGAATATCTACAAGGTTATAACATCCTTGTTCACTTCCATAATACCTAAAAACAATCACACACACTCCCCACGCGCGCTCACACACACCCGCTCACACACACACACACACACACACACACACACACACACACACACACACACACATATATATATATATATATATATATATATATATAATTATTTATTTATTTAGGTAGCAAAACTTTACCCAAGCAGGTTTTCTCAAATATTTTGTTAATCTCCTAAATGGCAGTGAATGCTGAACAATCTCCTCATGTCTTTCATAAACAACTTAAAGTATTAAGAGATCGGAAAATATCGTTATAAACAAAGAAAAGAGTGCTGAACTGCTATGTAATATCTAATCTCCTATATGGCAGTGAATGCTGAACAATCTTCTCATGCCTTTCATAAACTAAGCAAAGTATTAAGAGATAGAAAAATGTCGTTAAAACAAAGAAAATTGTGCTGAACTGCTATGCAATATCTAATCTCCTATATGTCACTGAATGCTCGACAGTCTCTTCATGCCTTCCATAAACTAAGCAAAGTATTAAGAGATAGGAAAATGTCGTTAGACACAAAGAAAAGATTGCTGAACTACCGCGTAATATCTAATCTCCTTCATGGCATGGAATTCTGGACAATCTCTTCATGCCTTTCATGAACTAAGCAAAGTATTAAGAGACAAGAAACTGTCGTTAGAAACAGAGAAAAGAGTGCTGAACTGCTATGTAATATCTAATCTCCTATATGGCAGTGAATGCTGGACAATCTCCTCATGCCTTTCATAAACCAAGCAAAGTATTAAGAGATAGGAAAATGTCGTTAGAAACAAAGAAAAGAGTGCTGAACTGACATCTAATATCTAATGTCCTATATGGCAGTGAATGCTGGAAATCTCTTCAGAGAATTAAGAGCCAAATTCCTCAAAAATGAAGATGCGTATTTAAGCGGCTATCTGACAATACCAGGGAACGAACAAATGAGAAAAGTGGCTGATGTATATAATTGGAAAGAGATAGCTAAATTCTGTGCAACACATGAGAAATAGTAGGTTTGAGTAATACACGAGGTGTTTCGTGACTAGTTGCTAAAAAAAGAATACTATGACACATATCAATTCGGCATTTTACGTCGTTCGAAGTAGTCACATTCTGAAACCACAGACTTTATCCAACGTCATTTCCTTTGACGGAAGGATTCATGGAACTGCATCGTCGCTCTCTCTTGAGCACTGTTTTTTTTTTAAATAAAAACAAAAATACTAAAGAACTCAGGATTATTTACCTAACGTGTTCTTTTCTATTACATACCCCATATATATATATATATATATATATATATATGTATGTGTGTGTGTGTGTGTGTGTGTCAACTTTGGTCTAGTTTCGATATTTAAGATATAACGAGCTAAAAACTAACCCTTAATTTTAGATTTCTATTAGGTTGGTGCAAAAATAATGACGTAATAACGTCGTTTTTGGACGTATTTTTTCAACGTCAAAAAACGACATCATTACGTCATTATTTTTGCACCAACCTAATAGCTTTAAATCCCTTTTGAGGAAATGCAATCAAAATCGGCATTGAAAATACGTTTTAAAGCAATTCATTTTGGCAATATCTGATTGAAAAATGTTATTATTTCTAGAGTAAATCAAAGAAGGTTATTATTTTAATAAATATCTTTATTACATGGAAACTAATTCAATCGAAATATTTAGTCATATCATGAAAATTGTCGGTGTAAGAGCCTTTAGAAACCAGAGAAATTTCAGATGTCAAATCGTTCTCAGCACTCTGAGAATATGAAGGAAAATCAGGCAAATCTAATTTCGTACTATTCATAAGAGATGCTTGAATTCCATATCCTGAGAAATTCTCATTGCTTACAACTTCACACTTTCAGTTTTCAGATAGATTGGTTAATTCTGACCAATGTGAGGCTTCAAGATTAATGTCTGGTATTTTATTCAATATTTTCTTGGGTGACTTCCGACTTCTGAAAGGATAAAAAATGAATTTCTATTTTGATTAAACAAACCATGCCTATCAAATACTATTTTTCAGCGAACAGAATTTAAAACCTATCCTTTAAATCCAGATAAATTAGTTTATTTCCGTATACTTACCTAACAGATAGAAGAGCCATTTTTCTCTCTTCCAATTCATCTGACTTCATCATCGAATACCAAATATTCTCAACTAGCAGAGAAAAAAAGCGTTGTTTTGGATGTTCTTGAACGCAATATATTGATTTGCTTCAGATTATTTCTTAACCCTTTGCATCCCGTTTAATATATACAACTACTTGTTATGGAATTTGATATCTGTCTTAATCCCCAAACCAGTAATGAAATTAATAACTTTGTGAAGCTTGTCATAGAGTTCTGAAGGGTCTGTACCTCTGGTTCATATACATATTCACCTATTCAGTCTGTTTTGGTCGACCCACTTTTCGCTTCCCTTTTCAAGGGCCTGCCTCCCTGATGACACTAGAAGCAGGCTTGCGGAATGTGTGGCCAATTCATCCCCATTTCCGTTTCTTGATGTCCATCTCCATTGGGGCTTGTCTGGTACTGTCCCACAGATGGTCGATGGAGACGACTTCCCTTGTGGATCACAGTCAGGGGTCTGCCTGGTGACACTAGAAGCAGGCTTGCGGAATGTGTGGACGATCCATCCCAATTCTGTTTCTTTGATCTTTATTTATAACCTCATTTTCTCTACAGATGCCATATCTGTATTTGTCCTGTACAGAAGAACAGATTTAAGGCCATCAAATTCTTTCAAAACACTAAAAGCTTCTTCTGTTAGAACACCACCAATGGCACCTTTAGTTGGAACTATTCTTTGAGTCAGCCATTTCCCAGTCTCAGTTTCTTGAGTAAATGTTAAATGTTGTTCTGGGCCACTTTCTTTTTTTAGCTTAATGCTGCCATTTTCCCCTATAACATACAACAAAGTTTCTTTATTTAATCTTGTCATCGAAAATAGACCGAAATCGACCTCTAAACAGACAAGATTTTTAATATCTTCAGTGACATCTTTCATGTGTCATTATTTTTATCGTGAGCCTTTTCTCTATCCATTTTCGACTTATTATTTATAAAGTTTTTAAGATCAAAACCTGGGTTTCAAAATGCCATAGCCAATAAAACGAAGAGAAAGTTATTAGCTCTTAGATTAGAGGAATCATCTTCCCTATCTTGCGTTTTTCATCAAACGTTTTAAACAAATTTTTTGGAATGAATATTATGTAATTGCAAAAGTACGCAGGCGTTGGCTTTAAGAAATCTTTAATACAAGGTTCACGTATAGTGTCCTTTTATAATCCCAGTAAACACAAATAGCTCTCTCAAAGAGGAGTGTAGCAAAACAAAGGGAGACCACTCTTGATTATTCATAACCTACTTCTCTAGGAAATAATAATATATTAAACTACACTGCACATTTATATTTTACTTAAAAAAATTGCTTTATAAAAGTTCCTATGTAAATAAAAACAAAACGCACGCTGATATATCGGTGTAAAGATAAATAGTCACCCATGAAATTTAAAACCGGCCGATTAAAAATAAAAAGTGAAAGGACGAAATAAAAGGTTCAGTTCGAAATTCTAATTACCTGAAGAAAGCCGGAGCGTACAATACCCGAAACGTCGGGAATATTGCAAAAAATGATGAGGACAACAGTCCGGAGAATTTAAAAAGTGTAAA
Source organism: Acanthosepion pharaonis (assembly GCA_903632075.3). NCBI lineage: Eukaryota > Metazoa > Mollusca > Cephalopoda > Sepiida > Sepiidae > Acanthosepion > Acanthosepion pharaonis. The sequence continues at coordinate 121,164 of CAHIKZ030005523.1, read as the reverse complement.
TAATTTCAATAGATCATCTCAGAAATATAGGCAGATACAGATGTTTTCTTTATGTCTTTTATTAATGGTCTTACTGAATTCATTGTGAAAGAATTTCTTCCTGAACGAAAAATAAATTAATAATAGTTTTTAATTGATGTTAACATAATCTAGGATTTGATTACATCGACATTGCCTTTTTTCAACTGCACGTAAATAATTTGTTTTAAAGTAAAATTTATAAGGCATGTTATTTCTAATAACATAATTATATACATACTATTTTGTATTATATTCACTTTATTTCTTAGCATGGAACTAATCCAGCTTAGGTATTTATTTCAGTTAACACCGCAACAACCTGAGCGATATTAATTTGATTTTAATTACATTGTCACGAATAGAATCGAAATTTTAACGTAAAATAATTTGCGTTAGGTTTAATGATATCATGTCCATATATATATATATATATATATATATATATATATATATATATATATATATATATATATACCATGGATTGCGAGTCTTCGTTTTAATAATTAATTAATTTTTGCTCTGTTATTTGACATAGAGCTCTCTCTGTATTTATATCCTCTTTGGAATTATACATACGGATTGCTAAATATTATCAGTATATATATATATATATTTATATATATATATATATATATATATATATATATAATGGACTCCCTCGTCAAATGGTTCGACGTATGAGAATCTGACAGCTTATTGATTCAGTTATGAAAGTTTATGCGATAATCTTAAGTGGCATTTAAGACCAGCTAGTGATTTACAAAGGAGGCCACATATGGAGCAAGTGTGAGGAATTTAAAATGAGACCACTGTTAGATTGGCTGACCTTTTAGATCTTGATCTCGCTTCTTGAAAATCATTTAGACAAGCAGAGTGAAAATTGCTGAGTCCACTAAAACACGTTGATCTCCATTCTACCCGATCCAAGGCTAAGCGCTCAATTGTGTTATGTGGTATATTGACAACTGACAAGTTACTTTTCAGCTTGTCTTTGTATCTTAGGCATAGGCGTCCTACAATCCTGTAGCCCTGATCTAACTATATATATTTGTGTGTGTGTGTGTGTGTGTGTATGTACACACACACACACACACACACACACATAAACACACACAAATATATATATGTATATATATGTATGTATTATTTATTATAGGATATTAAAACAAAAACATGTTAAAATCACTACACAATAACAATCATGTTTCAACACTACAAATGTATCTCCTCAGGCGATGTCAAACCACTGGAGAACGAAAGATTAATTTCAAAAGCAGAATACTTTAAAAAATAAGATTGTGGCCTTTGCTGTGATTTGTTCTCATATTACATGGATATATATATATATATATATATATATATATATATATATATATATATATATATATATATATATATAAAGTTTTTTTTATTTTTATGTTTAGACGTTGTTTTTATAGATACAAATATTTAAGTAAATGCTCTGTTTATAGTAAACAGTATTATCAACATTTACCGACCAGAATGAGAAGAACGTATAAACATAAAAAATATCTTAAATAATTGTCGGACTTTGTCCATTTCATAATATATATATATATATATATATATATATATATATATATATATATATATATATATATATATATATATATAGTCCTTCAGTATAGAAATGGCATTTTGTAAATATCACATAAACAAAACAATAAAATTTACTAGGTATCTACTTGAATATATACTTATTGAATTGTTTATTTTAATCATTCGACTAAAATACTAAGCGTTGTCAAATAAAATTAGGGGTTCCTGCTGTAGTGTAATAATCAGGAAGCCATTCTCATTTGTTGTAGAGATTTGTTGTGTCTTAGACATAAATATTCTTTATATATATATATATATATATATATATATATATATATATATATATATATATATGTAACTCCCTAACTCCCTATCAAAACTGTTCTATTTAGGGAATATCAAGGTTTGTCAGTACCGCGATTGGTGATGGCTTGGCAATACCAGGTGATGTAATCTTGGATGAGCCCTTGGGGTAATTTCTCAGAATTGTTAATCGTAGAGCCGAGTTCGATTCCCGTTGGGCTCCTTATATTCACTTACACGCAAATACTCCAGGAAAAAGTATGAATCCACTTCTCCCTCAACTGTCGTGTTATTAGTAAAACTTGTATCACTAAATCATTATTATCTAAAAAGTAATTATCACGGTAAATATGGACAATCGTGTGCGCAGTAAGATATAGTCACAAAAAGGACGTTTTTTCCAATGACACCGTTTTTCAATGACACCGTTTTTCAATGGCACCGTTTGTCAGGAATATTTATTGTTTTATAAAACCCTGACCAGAAATGGAATAAAAACTAAACATATGAAAATTAATTCATACATTTTCTTTGTTCTTGAGAAGTGATAGCAAATATGTTAATCACTATTTATTTATTAGCGGTGTCATGAGAAAAACCGTCCTTTTCACAGTCTGTCATATTCCGGGAACTTTATATCATTTATTTAAACGCGCGACTTTTTAAAATTTTAAAATCATGCCTTTCGATTCGTGACTGACTAGGCAAAATATTTTCCCCAGCAATAAGTTGCCATTCTCCTTATGCAATACACTACTTGCCAACCAAGTCTGTCCTGCTATTCAACCCATAGCTGGGGAGAAAAAATTTGGATTGATACATTTTGAAATAGTATTTGCGCGTAAGTGAACCCGATTGGAATTCGAACTCTGCTTTACCAATTCCTCATTCTGAGCCGATACACATTACGCCACAACTCTTGTCTCAAACTAAACAAAATTTCCTTAATTGCAATTTAATCTACGAACATTGAGCACCGTCGCTTTGTAGACGTTGCTGAGATAATCTTGGGAGAATTACATTACGTCTAGATGTTTGCCCAGAGAAATTCAATAACAAATGGAGTTCGTATTATACTGTTCATATTTTGGGGACTTGCGATGGTGGGGGTCCTGTCTGGTTGGCTTTTCAGACAAAGATATATGTTCGAGCGATAATTTGTGTAGGTAGGGACGAAAAGAAAGAGAGAGATGGAAAGTGAAAAAAAAATAAAATAAAATCGGCACAAAAATAAGTCAAATAAATAAGCAAACGAATGAAAAGGCGATAAACGATTTCATTTCGTTTGACAAGAGACAGCCAGATTTGATTCGTTTTCTCCGAAATACTTTTTAATAGAAACCTTTCTGATCTCTTTACATCCGGGTTTTGATAAGCTTATTCTTTTTTTTTTTTTTCTCGTTTTATTTTATTTTCTTTGTTTTAATATTTTGATTTTGTTTTCTTTTTTTTCTTTCGGATGAGATTTCGTTATGCTTTTTTGTTTTCTTGTTTGTTTTTAATCTCGTTTTCATTGTTGCATTTTATTTGGCAAATCTCGTTTCTTTTGTGCCAGTTTTTTTTTTTTAATTTTTTTATTATTTATTTTTATCTTTCCTTTTTTTTCATTTTGCCGCCGTTCATTTTGGTTACTAATGTCGTGATGCGATTTTAATTTAATTTTTTTTCCCTTTTACAAATGTGGGAATTTTTTTTGTTACTTTATTTCATCTATTCTTTCTTTCTTTCTAAAATTTTCTTTGATGTGTTTTTTCTTTTTTTCCCCCTTTTCTCTTGCTCTTTCTTTCTCATTATTCTTTCTTCGATTCCTTCGTTCGTTCATTTGTACGTCCCATTTTATTATCATTTCATCTTTCATTTTTCCTTCCAAAGCTTTTTAAAATCTGATTTCCTTTTTTCCCTCCATAACATTCTTTGTCATTCTTTCTTTCTTTCTTTTTTCTTTCTTTTTTTTTCTTTCTTTCTTTTTTTTTCTTTCTTTTTTTTTTTTCTTTCTTTCTTTTTTTTTTTTATTTCTTTCTTTTTTATTTCTTTCTTTTTTTATTTCTTTCTTCCTTTTTTATTTCTTTCTTCCTTTTTTATACTTTCTTCCTTTTTTCTTTCTTTCTTCCTTTTTTCTTTCTTTCTTCCTTTTTTATACTTTCTTCCTTTTTTCTTTCTTTCTTTCTTTTTTTATTTCTTTCTTCCTTTTTTATTTCTTTCTTCCTTTTTTATACTTTCTTCCTTTTTTCTTTCTTTCTTTTTTCTTTCTTTCTTTTTTTCTTTCTCTCTTTCTTTTTTCTTATTTCTTTCTTCCTTTTTTATTTCTTTCTTCCTTTTTTATTTCTTTCTTCCTTTTTTATTTCTTTCTTCCTTTTTATACTTTCTTTCTTTTTTCTTTCTTTCTTTTTTCTTTCTTTTTTCTTTCTTTCTTCCTTTTTTCTTTCTTTCTTCCTTTTTTATTTTTTCTTCCTTTTTTATTTCTTTCTTTATTTCTTTATTTCTTTGTTTCTTTATTTTTCATTCTTTATTAACCTACTCTATACAACTTAATTCCCTTCTTTTTCTCCCGTTTCTTTCATTGGCTATTCTTTCTTTCTGTCTCACTTTTCTTTTCGTTTTCTTCTTTCTAAAGATTTCATTGATCTGTTTTCCTTTCTTTCCTCCAAATTCGTTCCTTTCTTACTTTTTTTTTCTTTCGATTGTTTTTTTTTTTTTTTGTTTATTTACATATGTCTTACCCTCTATTCATATTAGATTTTTCCCAATTTGTTTTACTTTGAAGTACTTCTCTTTCCTTGTGATAATTGTTCCACCGCTCCTTATAAAAGATCGTCTGTTACATTCATTTTGCTTCCATTAATCGTTTTGTATTGTCTTTTAATCTGTGACATCTTTCTCTCCACTCCATTTTACGCTTTTCTTTTTCCATCAGAAATCACATCATTATTTACATTGGAATTTTAACATCTATCACACGCTCAAAAACCCGTGTATATCTATATACGTAGAAAGTCTTGCATAGCCAGTGTTGGTGGTAATAATAAAGAATTGTTCGATGTAAAATAACGGAGAGAAAATTTATACTACTAATAAATATATATTTGTTTCTCACCGTTCGATGCAACTCTGTCTTTATATATATAATTAGGAGCATTTTCAGCACCCCTCCTATATATATATATATATATATATATATATATATATGATTGTTGTATACATTATAAATTCCAATAATCAAAACAAACTATTCTCAAAAGAGTGCTTAATACAGAGTAGTGCAAATATAATTAATTATTCAAAAATGACATAAATATGTTATAAAATCATTACAAAAATAGGCATTTTGTTTCAACACTTCTGGTGTCTTATCAAAAAAACAAACTTTTATGTTACATTTAACACCATCACTTGATAAGACAGAAGTGTTGAAGAAAATGTTTATTTTGTAGAGATTTTATAACATATTTATGTTATAATTTTCAAATAAATAATTATATATATATATATATATATATATATATATATATATATATATATATATATATATATATATATATATATATATATATATGGAGAGAGAGAGAGAGAGCTTTAATATTTTTGAAATTTCCAAATGTTAAACTGAAAGGCAATTTTGCATCTACTTATTTTTAATGGATACCCGTATGTATTAAAACGGTATGTATCACAACTCTCGGCCTTCGCCCAGTTTATAATAGAATATTATGGACTGTTCATTCATTTATCGAACTGTGTTTTTTTTTTTTTTAAAGAAGGACGCGATTTCGAACTCTGCCCAGAGCTCACTTTCTGTCTAACGGTTTCTTGAGTACGCAGGCTAAAAATATGTAAGACATAATGTTTAAAATAAAGACTAGGCATCTATTTAAAATTATTTTTTATTTCATTATTTTTTCTTAGGAATATATGTATGTATATATATTATTTACTGATTTATTTTTGCATATTAAAACAAAAATATTTGAAAAATCGCTACACAAAATTGCGATCGAGTTCCAATGCATATCAATGCGATCCTCAGGCGATTGTAAATTACTGGCGAGTGAACGTTTAATTTAATTTCAAAAGTAAAATACCTCCTCTTTTTTCGAAGAAAAATGGCTGAGGGCTTTACCCTGACTGACTAATCTAATATGAATTACGTTAATTTAAAACGAAGTGAAAAAGAAATTTTTTTAGAAATGGGTCCTGACAGGAAGTTGAGGAAGTTGTCTTCGAGCAGAACCCAGGCAGTAGCTTAAAAACTGATACATATGGTTACGTTATTTCGTAAAGTGCATACCAGTCAGAAAACCAATTTCACAAGAAATAAAGGCGGAGTGGTTAGGAAGGTAATTAACATAATTGTAATTAGTTATATGCTTTGTGGTGTTCCTACATTTTAACATGATTTTGTTTTAATATCCTAAATGCATATATATATATATATATATATATATATATATATATATATATATATATATATACAGAGGGTGTATCAAAAATATTTTTAGAAACTTTGGGGCGGGATCCTCACGCCAAAACATGACAAACGTTCATATGAATATATGACCACAAATCCTTCGATTTTGACTTAAGAATTTTTTAAAAAATTTACAGGAGATAGCCCCGTGTTGCAATATAGACTACTTTACATTTGTCATTCGTGTATATCCGTGGCTAGTCTGCCTTCGACGTATACAATGCGTAGTATTGAGTTAACTGTTACGTTTAATATATGATTTTTGCACAGGGCCGCCCAAATGGTAATGGGCGCAAGGCTGTACGGCTGTATCAGAATATGTTTCGAGATCAAAGGAAGCCTAGCCATCCAACTTTTGCTGCCGTTTATCGTCGCGTTGCTGAGACAGTATCCGTGGCACTACAATCTACGGAACGCGATCCGCTCGTACGCCAGACCAGGAAGGACATATTCTACAGCCTGTCGGGGACGATGAAGGTATCGGTACACGTCAAGTGGCACTAGCATATCGTAGAAAATTCATATGAATATATGACCACAAATCCTTCGATTTTGACTTAAGAATTTTTTAAAATGGGCGCAAGGCTGTACGGCTGTATCACAATATGTTTCGAGATCAAAGGCAGCCGAGCCATCCAACTTTTGCTGCCGTTTATCGTCGCGTTGCTGAGACAGGATCCGTGGCACTACAATCTACGGAACGCGATCCGCTCGTACGCCAGACCAGGAAGGACATATTCTACAGCCTGTCGGGGACGATGAAGGTATCGGTACACGTCAAGTGGCACTAGCATATCGTAGATCTTATAGTACCACAGGAGGGTAATTCTAGATCAGCTCCTGTATCCGTATCTTTTGTTCTTTCACCCTCTGATCATTCACCACCAGAGAACTTTTGCCGATGGTTTATTGCACAAATTGCCGATCCGTTGTTTGTCTGCCCAGTCTTGTTTACGGATGAAACAACATTTGGTTTGATGGAATAAGAAATTTTATTTCACATCCAATATTTGTGCACGGATCGGCATCTCCACATTTTCCCCGACCTCAGTCCTTTGGATTTTTATCTGTGGGGCCACAGAAAACAACTGGTTTGTGCAGCAGACATTAATAATGCAGAGCCCTTTCATCAACGTGTCATCGGGGCCTGCGAAACCATTCGACACCGTGTGGGAGTATTTGAAAGAGTGCCCGCCAATCAAGTGTATACGTGCTTAGAAGCAAGCGAGGGACATGTTTATATGGACATTATACCTTGTTTTGGTGTGAAGAACCCGCCCCCCAAATTTTGTAAAATTGTTTTTTGAAACACCATATATATATATATATATATATATATATATATATATATATATATATATATATATATGTGTGTGTGTGTGTGTGTGTGTGTGTGTTTCATCAACAACGATATACAACGTTTATCCTGGGCATAAATTGTGTAGAAATTATCCCAATGTTCTGTATGTCCGAGCGCTTTCGGCTATATTTTTTAGCTATTATCAAAGATGGGTTTTATTTTTAATTTTATCTGAATGTATGGATTGTTTTATGTATGTATCTAGAGATATATGAATTTTTCATAATTTAAACACGGTCAGAACATTGTGACCGTGTTCATAATTGATGTTATCGAGTATTGGCTTTTTCTTTTTTTTATTAATATATGTTTACATTAATTTTAGCATTTTTACATGTGGATGAGGCTAATATATTTGTATTGTCAACGAGTATGTTCGGGATAGATTTTGGTTGGTCTCAATGTGTATTTAAATGTAACGTCATTGATCTATGGTTAGTGAGATAAAATGAAAGTCTTCTTGTAAGGCATGTTGTAGCATATCCAATATAATTAATTATGAATTTTATTTGATCAGGATCACAGTTCTCTAAGGGATATGTGAATGCATAAATAATATTGGTTCTCTGTATTTTGGATCTTGCAGGTAAGTTGGTGTAATTTTTTTAATACACAATTAATTTACATTTCTCGTTTTTGTCGACTGAATATATATATATATATATATATATATATATATATATATATATATATATATATATATATATATATATATATATATATATATATATATTTTAGTTGGATTGATGTGAGTTTGTGACCATGGGTTTCATGTTTTGCGATCGTCAGACAAACTGATTAATTTTGAAAATTTTGGATTTATATAGATTGCGTGTATTGGTGTTATTATGGAAGTGGTGGGAGCGGGAATCGTCGTCGTGATGTCACTCATGCGAACGCAAACATAGATGCATGTCCGTACACCCGATGAGGTACGCTGACACACAAACACACTCGCTCGTCCGCCGGGGCTCATACATATATAAACATATGTGGACAGTTTCGGATTTGACATATGTATGTATATGGGTGGTGTTGTGTCTATACATACGCATTTGTATGTTGAAATTCAAAGATCGGAAGTGTAGCAAAAATTTCTCGTGAATGTTTCGTGAATGTATACATGTCAGCAATCAGAGTATTTTTCTATTTTTTTCGCTTAATAATATTTCCTCGCAAGCACGTATATACATGTGGTGGGGGTCTGTGTAAAATTATGATAGGTAAAAATTGCTATTATTTAATAGCTGAAGGCTGATTTGCTTTTATTTTAAAGCTGTTTATTTGCTTGTTTTTGATGACTGCGTATATGTAACTGGTAGAAATTGCAGTGAGTATTTTTTATTGGTTATTTTTATGGTGGTATTAAACATGCTGGGGGGATGGGTAGTTAATGATTATAGCGAGTTTATATGATGATAGTAGATGTGATGTGGTAGTATTGGTGTTGGGTGGATTGGTGGTAATGATAACATTAGTAGCTAATAGTCATTGTAAAATGGTAGAAGTGATTAGTAATGGTGGTGGAATGATAATAATAAATGTAATTATTGCAATGACAGCTTGAACTAAAGAGTGTTGTTTTTTTTATCCGTTTGGTATAAATTCTGATGAATTAACCAAGTTGTCTGACGATCGCAAAAGCGTGAAACCCAGGGTCACAAACTCACATCAATTCAACCAAATATATTAGTTCTATCTCTGATATTGAGTGCTTTCTAATAAGTACCGCGCATATAATATATAAATTATATATATATATATATATATATATATATATATATATATATATATATATATATATATTAAACATTTCACCCCAAGCAAGGCGGGAAGCCACTAGGACGCAAGGGGTTACAGAAGATAGGAAGATCAGATAGGAGTGATAGAAGATAGGATGAGGGTAGTAGATAGATTAGGGCAACTGGAGATGTCGATTGACATTACACTTGAATAGCTGGAGATTATAACTCACAGGGAAACAGGAGAAGGAAGAGAGTTCCACAGGCGAGAGGTGCGAGACCTAAAGCTATTAGAGTAGAAGAGACGGCTACATTTAGGAGTTTCGACAGTGAAGGGGTGAGAGCGGGATGCCAGCCTCGTAGGGCGCTTGAAATCATGAAGTCTGGGAACCAGCGAATGCAGCTCCTCTGAGCAATTTCCATGAAAGTATTTGTAGAACAGACAGAGGGAGGCGACGGCGCGTCTGTGAGGGCCAACCATATTGCATAATCGCTTCTGGAGCCTATCAAGAACCCTGAGGCAAACAGAAGGGGCCAGACCATGTATATATATATATATATATATATATATATATATATACACACTTTTCACACACGCACACACAAACACACACACACACACACACACACATATATATATATATATATATATATATATATATATATATGAGGCAAGTAAGCGATGCTGTTGGATTTAATTTGGGAACAATATTTTACAAGTTCACATATTACAAGTTCACATATTTTTCTATCCTCACTCCAACCTCTTTTTACTTTCAAAACCCAAATCCTTGATTCTTATCAGAGATAAGAATATATTTTCGGACTAAAGAGAGAGCTGGAAAATATAAAAAACGAATTCCACCACCATTATTCTTTCCATGGTGCCATAAAGTCTGGGGAAAACCTCACGGCTTGTTCACTCAAACCTGTTTTCATTACTTTCAAAACCGGCTCCCAGGGCCTTGATTCTTATCAGAGATAAGAATATATTTTCTGACCTATGAAGGGGCCACGAAATTTTTTCAACAATTTTGTAGGGAAAAGTCCCCGATCCTTCGGAGTCTACTAAATATCCATAAATTTGGAGAATCTTTGGCAATTTGACAGTGAGAATTTCGACCACCGTCTGTAAGATCGACGATAAGGAGCTCCTGTCAACTTTAGAACCACTTTCAATCAAAGAAGGACTACCTACTAAAGGGCTGTCGAGAACGAACGTCGGCCCACAATTCAAGACCAATTCAAAGCTGCATACCTTCACCATTCTTTCTGAGGAGCCCATTGGACTTCTGTCGTCGACCTACAAACTCACTCATCTGCAAGATTCCTATATCTACCAACAATTTTCCTACTCTACAAGAACTGTGAGTGTTTCTAAACCTTAACAAAATTCTACTCGCTTAAAGAACTTTTTAGGCGCTAAGAGAAATATTTTGAGCAAGCCTTTTTTTTCTGTTACGAACATTTTCTCTTCCCTTAAATGGCATTTTCGCTTCTCCCATTCTTTCACTCCTAATTGTTCTTTTTTTATCCATTTACCATTTTTTTCTGTATATGTAAAGAAACACTTTCTTCTTTTATTGTTACACACCGAACAGGAGTTTTCTTCTTTATTCGTCCGCGCCAAAAAGAGAGAGTTTCTCCGCTCTAATCTTGCTGTTTTTCCCTCGCGTTTTGTCGCAATTTTTTAACCTCAGCCCTTCGATGCGGGAAAGCCGGGACAGATTTCCTAGCAATGAAAACGTGCCTTCATGAGCAACCTATAAACTTCGGAAGAAATGAAAAAGGTCGTTGAACGATATCAGTAATGCATCACCGTTCAGAGGGACTTTGTCGAAAAGTGATCTATGCATTTGTTCCTTATCAGTGGAGATAATGGTGCTCGACGGAAACAACCGTTACTTTTTATTTACCCTCGTTTATTTTGATTTCGATATGCATATCTGGATAAGGAGCAGTGAACTTTCAAACAACACGTGGGAATAGAATAAGATACAGAATATTATCTTCCCGTATTACATAAAATCTTGGAAAATATCCGTGTATATTATTGGAAGGTTACCGTAGAATGAATATATTATCTTAATTCTTTCATGATAAATTCGCCACACGTTCAACTTCCATCTTGAATATATGTATATATTAGCGAATACATTAAGCTGCACCATACACAAACACTGATCAGGTAGAAGTGAAAGAGATGAAGACAGTCCATTCGATATGTCATTCGAAGCTTACTGTTTCTTTACTTCAAAAGATGTAGAGAGAACGTTCCCCTCTTCGCGTTGTAATTCTTACTCGCTTTTCGCTTGACGCCATTTTTGTCATCCGATCGCCTATTCCTTCTTTCCATCCATTTTCTCCTGGGCTTCGATAAAGCAACATAACATTTTTGAACGGCCGATTACCGCCAGTGACAATGATTTATGTTTCTTGCTGAAAAACAAAAAAATACATTTTTATATTGGCCGATATATTTCTTGTGTGATTTCGTTGTGTTTGTTTTTGTCGATGTCGGTCGGACCTTTACGAAAATGTTTATTCAAACCTCGCTCGTTCTACGCCTTTATGTATGAAAGACTGAATATACACTCATTTTCATTTTTAGGAAAAAACTGATTGAATACAAAGACACGTAGATGAAAAGAGAAAAAAATGTGGTACTTAAAAATCTAAAACTGTTCCTGTTGTGGTTAGAGCATTACACCCTTGTGCAAATTAATTATACAGGAAGATGTGGAAGGCCATGGTCACCTACAACCTTGTGCAAATTAATTATACAGGAAGATTTGGAAGGCCATGATCACCTACACCCTTGTGCAAATTAATTATACAGGAAGATGTGGAAGGCCATGATCACCTACACCCTTGTGCAAATTAATTATACAGGAAGATGTGGAAGGCCATGATCACCTACAACCTTGTGCAAATTAATTATACAGGAATATGTGGAGGGCCATTATCACCTACACCCTTGTGCAAATTAATTGAAGCAAAACGAATAATTCCATTATTATTTCCATTTTTTTTGTATTTTTTCTAATGAAACATTACCCAGTGCATATGTTAGTACTTCATATTTCCATTCCACGACGTCGTTCCTTGCAGATTGGCCACGGTTCTTCGATTGGATTTAAATCAGGAGAGTTTCGGAGCCAATGTATAGTACTTTGATTTGCTCACTAGTAAGGCTTGCCAGTGTGTTCGTGCACCGTTACAATTTTCGTATGCTTCCTTGGAGTAACTTCCATTGCATACAATAGATGTAGGACAACGAATCGACAGTCGAGACAGCAGTGTCTGGGCGTGATGAAAATCTGATGCAATCACGGATGACGCAATATTTTTCAAGGCCAAACAAATTTAATTAAAGACCCTGATATTAGATTCATATTACTGTATGTTAAGTATGCTACTCGTTTCCACATACTTCTCTTTTTGTCATTATATCGTGTGAGTTTCAAATTCTCTATGCCCTCTTTCTTCATTCTATGTTTTTTAAAGCTTTACATATCCCTTTCTGATCATTTCAGTTTCCTTAGAATTCGCATTTTCCTTAAATCTCTCTCGTTGATATTCTACCCATGATAATCACGGTGGGTACTCGAAAATTTGGTCGACGGACACATGGCTGACGGACATTTAGACGAAAATATAGTGGCGTACTTCCATGTATGTCACACTTTTTATCGTAATGGGGTAAATATATTTCTATTTATTTACTGTATTCATTTATAATTTTCATTTGTTTTTTTTAGTTTTTTTTTAAATCTATATATATATTTTTAGTTTTTTTTAAATATATATATATATATATATATATATATATATATATATAAATCTATTTTTTTAAAATCTATTCTGTACATATATTTTACTTCAAATATTACGTAGAAGTATTTTGAGTAAAAGCAGATTTTTGTAGTAAAATTTTCAGTACCCACCATTCTCTACATTCCCTAACTTCGGTTTGGTTAGGTTTGGTTTACGGCAGAAAAACCTCTATGTGTTATTACATGCCAAGATTATTGCTGATAATATTTTTTTCCAAAAAATATATTGCTGCTAATATTTTCTTTTCAAAAATGTATTGCTAGTAATAATTTTTTCTTCAAAAATTCATGGCTGATAATAACCTTTTACGAAAATATATTGTTGGTAGTAAAACCTATGTTTACACTTTTATAGTGTTTTGAGTCCTGTTTGGAGG
>CAHIKZ030005523.1:80000-102500 GCA_903632075.3 Acanthosepion pharaonis | reverse complement strand
ATTCCTCAATCCAAGCCGCTATCCATTACTCCACCGTGCCACCATCAGGTCTAGGAGAAGGACAACTCTGAATTCAAAACCTGCAGAGGGTCGTTTGGTGACCTTGTGGCACTTAGTGCACAAGGTCTCTGTATTCGGCCCTTCAAAAAGTGAGGATGGTCCTGCACGAAAAATTCACCACTTTAATCAAATCTCATGTACTCTTGTCGGGCTGTCGGTTTCCTGGGAACTGATCTGCTTGACCCTCATACGTCGAATTGGACGGGAGAGTCGAGTATATATATATATATATATATATATATAAATCAGACATGTTTTAATGAAAAACTGCTGCTAAAATACACGCAATATATATATATATATATATATATATATATATATAGAAGAATTTTTTTTCAATAAGACATGACTGATTAAATAATCTAGACATGTTTTATTTACTTATTTTTAATAGGATCCTCTCGCAATTACCGAGAAGTTACTTAGTACCCCTATTAAAGGAAAAAATACACAGTTTAAAATATCTAGGCTTTAACTTAGTAGATAGTTTAAATATATCTCGGTTTTAACTAATAGTTTTAAACAGTTTTTTTCTTTTAAAAAAATATTTACACATTTTAATAACTTCTTTACCTCTCTTGAAATTTGTACGTGTGCCTACAGGATAAAATGTTAAAATTGTACAGTACATAACCTTAGCGTTTTCATTCACACGTAACAGGTGAACCCAACAATTGTTTTTGAAAAATAATGAACACAAAAATATTTTGTCTTACAAAAACAAGACACTGATGATGACATTGGGCTAATGTCAAAAGTATGATAAATTGAATATGCATCTACATGTCGAATTGTTGTGGTGAAACCTAATTTAATAGTGGATAACGACGATATAAATATGGGTTGGTACCAGGGAAGACGATAGGATGAAAGAGATCCAATCGAGAGACTCTGCCCAACTGCGATTAAGTCAACCCATTCTGCAGGAACAGTCTTCCCAAGAATATACCAAAACTAACTGTAAATATTGTGTACCTTTTCCTTGTTTCAATACATTTTGTTTACGTACATTTTGTGTTGTATTATTATTATTCCATGCTTATCCAAGCTTCAACAATGGATCTCATCCTCGTCGCCATTGTTGAAGCTTGGATAAGCATGGAATAAGGAAAAGGTACACAATATTTACAGTTAGTTTTGGTATATTCTTGGGAAGACTGTTCCTGCAGAATGGGTTGACTTAATCGCAGTCGGGCAGAGTCTCTTGATTGGATCTCTTCTTACTTACCCATCGTCTTCCCGGTACCAACCCATATTTATATGGTCGGTACTCCACTATATAAATTAGGTGGATCGTACCACAACAGTAATTTTACTTCTTCCTTTAATAAGGATACTAAGAAACTTTTCTGTAATAACGAGAGGATCCTATTAAAAATAAGCTGACAAGACTTGTCTAAATTATCGTTCTTCATCTTCGGGGTAAATTACAAGGACATTGCAACAGCGATAAAATCTGTATTTTGTTGTTTTATTAATTTTAAAAACATTAGTTCAGTTTTACATATCTTACAATCCCTGGTCAGCTTCCTTATATTGAAAGGCTTATTTTGCAAAAAAAATAAAAAAAAGTACAACGGATAAATTTTTAAATTGAAAAATACTATAAAAGAACGCGTTCGCGCATATTTTTAAAGCACTATCACAGATTTTTTAACAAATGCACACATGCCTGTGCAGGCATAATCTAATATGAGCTACTAGCCATTATCTATCTATCTATCTATCTATCTATCTATCTATCTATATATATATATATATATATATATATATAGTTTGAAGGTGTGCTATATTTATGGGATAAAGTGCTGAAATATCAGAGACAGAGTGTATGTAAATATAAATATAAAAGTGAACATTGAAGTCAACACTCAGAGGCAACAGGCTGTCTCATGCTGGCGGCCTCACGATTGCGTCCAGCATGAAACAGACTGTCGGCTCTGAGTGTTGACTTCAGTGTCCACTTGTATATATATATATATTTACACACACACACACACACACACACACACACACACACACACATATATATATATATATATATATATATATATATATATATATCCGACAATTATTGTAATATATTCATTGTTTACACGTTATTTTTGTAGATACAAATATTTAAATAAATCCTCTGTTTACAATAAACAGTATTAACAACATTTACCGGCCTGAATGTCCAAGAAATTTTCATAGAAAATATGTGTCCTTCAACAGGAATCGAACCTGCATAACTCATGAGAAATTTGGAGTTTAAAAGCAGTAATTCAAGCTTGCTAACCGGACGCTACCTCTGTAGCTAAACGATATAGCACGCCAGTCTATATGTCGGTTCCATGTAGGATACAGGTTCGATTCCTGTCGGAGGACACATGTTTTTTCTATGAAATTTCTCGGATATTCAGGCCGGTAAAATGTTGCTAGTGAGAATACTGTTTGTTATGCTTAAATATTTGTATCTATAAAAAATAACGTACAAACATATATATATATATATATATATATATATATATATATATATATATATATATATATATGTGTGTGTGTAAAGAAAACTTAATTATACTGAATAAAAAGGAAGGATGCTTCATGTTGTTACACATCGATTCCCATCTACACATTTCCGTGCAGGGATTAAGCGAAAATAGATAAATTCTGTTTTGAATGAACGCGTTCATAATGGCAGCGGCGTGAGGGCATCTTAAGCCTTGCCACATGATTTATAAAGTTGCTAATATCAGAACGAGGTTCAAGAAATAATCATTCCTTTTTCCCAATATTTGTTCGTGCTCTGCTCTATCCCAGAGGCAGAATTTATAGTTATCGACTCAAGACACAGTATTTTTTCATTTATGTCCCGTAATTTAGTCTTTTTAACTACAATCTTTTCATTCCCTTTTTTTTTTTTTTATTCATAAACACTTAATTTTTGTTGGTTTTCTTTTTACCCGATGGTTAATATATAATCTCACTATACTTTTTCCAGATTCTCTTTCCGGCAATTCGTTCTTTGAACTAATTGCTTATTTTAGCTTGTCTTGTGGCGGGCAGAGTCGTGCATTTCACGTCGCTGATGACTTCCAGTGGCTCAATGATAAATAGTCGGGTTGATTTGGAGTGAAAATAAAGATGTACCCGGAAAAAAAATGTTACCAAGACATATTTTGTTTCTGAATTTTACATCCTGAAAAAAAAAAAAAAAAAAAAAAAAAAACACAATCATCTCTCATCCAAGTTGGTGAATTTTTTACGACCTTTTTTCTGCGCCCCACTTTCTCTGCAAGAAAAAAAAAAACAAAAAAAACAAAACAAAACAGACAAAAACAAAACAAATAAAAAAAAACCCACAAAAAAACGGTGCTTTAAGGGGAAACATGGTTCTTTGGTATTTGAATAGTTTACACTTGTTCGTGGTTTTCATGTCCAGGTCATTTCAGATGTCTTACGAGTTATTGAAATAATATGATGTCAAATTCAATGTCTAGTAATTGAGGTTATGTTTTCTTATTGTGCCATATAATCTGAAACTGCTTCATATATATATATATATATATATATATATATCAGGTCATCCCATAAGTTCTGTCCGAATTTTGAATAAAAGAAAACAAGTGCCCAAATGTTACATTTAATTACAGATTCAATCAACAATGTATTTTCCCTGATTATCTATGACTTCCTTACATCTATTAACAAGCTTACTAATTCCATTACTGTAAAATTCTTTTGGCTTTGATTCGAAGAACTCACAAATGTCAGTTTTAACCTCTTCCTGTGTTACAAAAGCTGTTTCTTCCAAATGATTCTGTAAGCTACGAAACAAATGGTAGTCTGAAGGAGCAAGATCGGGAGAATAAGGTGGATGAGGAATTTTTTCCCAACCAAGTTCTTCGATCTTTTGTGACGTGATTCTTGCTGTGTGGGGTCGCGCATTGCCCTGATGAAACATCACCTCTTTTCGATTCACTAGAGCAGGTCTTTTTTTCCTCAAAGCTTGGTTCAAACGCTCTAATTGCTGACAGTATATTTGAGCATTAATTGTTGCACTAGGTGGTAAGAATTCAAAGTGGATTATTCCTTAGCGATCCCACCAGATTGAAAGAACTTCTGCCCATGAAGTTCCCTTCTCAGCTATAGCTGGGGTCCTTCCCCTTTACCAAGCCACTGTCTACAACGCAAAACATTTCGATAAAAGATCAATTTTTCGTCGCCAGTCACAAGTCTATCCAAAAAAGGTGAAACAAGTTGGCGAGAATGGAGAGAAGAGCAGATGTCAACTCTGGATTTGAGGTTGTTTTCAGGCAATTCATGAGGCACCCATTTTCCAAGTTTAGGAACTTTTCCAAGTTGTTGAAGATGACGATGAATGGTTGCATGGTTTGAAATGAGAACCACTGCCAATTCCTCAACTGATAAAGCAGGATTTTCTTCAAGGGCTGCTTTAAGAAGCTTTTCATCAAACTCAACTGGACGTCCGGTTCGATCTTCATCTTCAACGGTGAAATCTGCACCTCTGAATTTTGCAAACCATCTTCTGCAAGTTCTTTCATTCACACATTCCTCTCCATAAACTGAGTGAATGTTTCTTGCCGCCTCGGCTGCCGAGTTTCCTTTCTTGAACTCATAAAGCATTATGTGCCTCAAATGATTCTTGGGGACTTCCATGTTAGCAGGGTTTTAATCAAACAAAATTTAATTTTATTGTTCTCTGAAATAAAATTTGATCAGTTTAAATGCATCTAAACATAAAAATAATGTTCAGCTCCATTAGACATTATAAAATACTCTTTAAATTTCGTTCATTTTAACAAAAAGTTAAAATTCGGACAGAAATTATGGGGTGACCTGAAAGATCAGGTAGTATCAACTAATAGATAATATTCAAGAAACAGAGACTTATTTGAATGTGGACTTCATTTGGAATGTTATGGATCAGTGAAGTGAATATCCAACCAAGAACAAGACAGAGTAAATGGTAAAGAATTCAGGAACTTTGTTTAGTTCTGATATTTTAACTTTTCTTCTTGAATGCTACTGATGAAAATGTTTCATGTTGTATTATTTATGCTACCGACATATGTATATTGTGTTATTCAGGTTCTAAGAGGAATGCTTTTCTCCAATACAGGTTTAAGAAATCTGAATATCCCTACTGTTCTTGTATTCCTTATGGCTGGGTTCTTATAAGGATGTAGAAGGACGTTACATCCTTGGACGCTACGAGACATATTTTTTTCTTTTTCTTTTTTTTTAAGCGTTTCACCCTAAGCAAGGTGGGAAGCCACTAGCACGTAAGGGGTTACAGAGAGTTGGAGCGAGAGCAAAGAGGAGTGATAGAGGAAAGGATGAAGAGAAGGATAGGGGATAGATCAAGGCATCTGGAGACGTCGATTGACATTATATTTGAATAGTTGGAGATTATAGCTATCAAAGAAACAAGAAAAGGGGAGGGAGTTCCACAGGCGAGAAGTGCAAGACATGAAGCTATTAGAGTAGAAGAGACGGCTACATTTAACAGTTTCGACAGTGAATGGTTGAGAGCGAGATGCCTGCCTAGTTGAAGTCTGGGAACCAGCTTAAGCAGCTCATCGGAGCAGTTACCGGGAAAGTATTTGTAAAAAAGACAGCGTGAGGCGACGGCGGGTCTATGAGAGAACGAATGCAGACGAGATGCCGGATCAAAGCTAATTAGATTGCATGTCCGTCTCTGGATTTTATCAAGGACCTTGAGACAAACAGAAGGGGATCCAGGCCATATATGCGAGCAATACTCCATGCAAGGGCGAATGGTTGATTTGTAGATTTGGATGATCGACTCCGGCGAGAAAAATTTCCTGGCGCGGCACAGGGAGCCAAAATTGGAAAAAATTTTTTTCTTTTTTTTATCTGTTAGTGATTTATCTGTTATATATAAATATGTTTACATAATCTTTCCTAGGATAGGAATTTAGGTTCGGGATTGTATCAATGATTTCTTCGTACAAAAATTTCCCTTCTGTCTCCATCCATCAAACCGTTCTGATATAAAGCTGCACAGACAATCGATGCCAAGGCGATGCGCTTAGTTTCCAGATTTAGGAGGCGTCCACGCCATCATGAGCTTCCTGGGAAGCGTAGGTAGTCTTAGGAATGCTGCTGTGTTAATCGGGTTACAGACTACCATTTACACGGAAAGCTTGGATGTCATACATTTCTTTCCATTAAGGCTGTCTTAAGAGATTTGCGAGAACATTTATTTGTACATGCAGCCTTGAACATTTGCCTTCCCGTCCTGGGTATAACGATAAACTACATCCGCTTCCTGGGTAAGACGATAAACTACATCCGACAGCAAGGCCTCTGATCAGGAGGTTTTGAGGAGCATGGAACCACATCTTAATCACTGGTGTTCCCAGGTCCATCCTGACCCAGGGTGGTAGCACCTGTCAGGGTCCCAGCTTTGGACAAATGGTCAACCCCCTAAACTGGGATCAAAACACTATGAACGTGTAAAAATCGGTTTTAATATCAGCAATACATTTTTGAAGAAAAATATTGCCACCAATATATTATTACCAGCAATATAGTTACCACCATTACATTATTACCACCAATACATTATTACCAGCAATATATTATTATCCCCAATACATTATTACCACCAATATATTATTACCAGCAATACATTATTTTCATCAATACATTATTACCACCAATGTATTATTACCACCAATAGAGTTTTGGAATAAAAGCAAATATTACCAGCAATACATATTTGGAAAAATATATTACCAGCAATAAATTTTATGGAAAAGAAAAATAAATATTACCAACAAAAATCTTGTCGACATTGAATAACCCATTGAGGTCGACATTGAATAACCCATTGAGGTCGATAAAACCAACCAAAACAAAAAGAAACTCAGCTGATGTAGCAGAGGCAGATTAAGGAGAGATTACTTTCGGCATGAAAGAAGAGTTTGCCTCTGTGGAGAATAAATCCGAGCTTCTTGATATTAAACGAACTCTTAAGAGCAGCACATCTGATGCGTTTCAAGATAATTTCGATTACGTGGTGTAAGGCTATTTGCCCGAGAAACTAGAACCGTCTAATGTAGATGAAATAAACGATTCGTATAATATAAAGTGCATGAGAGCAGAACTGATGACATTGGCAAATCTTCAGCACTCGTAAAACGGCAAAGATTGCTCGATACTTTGATGCAAGGACTGAGGAGCAAATCAAGAACAGAAATGTTAAGCTGTTTATTAGTACCGAGATAACAAGGGGTTGGAATTTGTATCTTGTGGTGGTGCGACAAATGCTAAATTTATTTGCAGCTACAATTTCAACTATGCCAAGAGATTGTGCCTAAATTGGATGCTAGAATTGCCTGAAAATCATCCTTGGCTGCATCATGAGTTCTCAGATTACGGGTTTCATTCGCTTCGACACGGTGAACTGGGCCGGCTTATCAACTGACCTCCGTATTGAACAAGACATAATGGCATCCACAACGATTACGTGTAGCAGGTGGCGGAATGCATCAACGAAACGGGAACGCGGTGAGTGACAACGAGGGTATGCCTGTAGCGAGTCGGGTTGCCGAAGTGACGGCGACAGCGAGGAGGGATTAGGTGAAGCTGGTAGGGCTATGATGGAATGTTCCAGTTGGTGCATCAACGAAACGCGGTCACATAGGATGATACTCCTGTAGAGAATCGTGTTGCTGAGGTGGCGGCGATGGCGACGAGGGAGGCCTGAAGTTTAGCGGTGACTTCCTCGTAGTGTTAAAAATCACGGTGGTTGATTTCGGTGGCCTGGCGCTGGTCTGTGTTTGATTCCGTGTGTGAAGATTCGGGTGAGATTAGTGAAGGTTGGGTGTGGTAACTGTTGTATTGAGAGTTAGCGGTCAGGGCAGTGACAGCGCGCCCGCGTGTCGGCAGGTGGCCTTTCGGCCGGCAACTCCGTTAGTCGTTACGGTAGACCAGCTTTCAGGCAGATCTGACAGTCCCCAGTAGCATCTCCTTTTCCGCTGGGAACGTTCGCCATTGGCCACTGTATCGTTTTCCTTGCAGGGTAGGGGGTGCTTGCTTCGCCGGCTGGACGTGATGCGCAGACCCTATGCACAGAAAACGACTTTTCTTATTTTGTGTTCTGCCTTCTTGGCGTTCACACCTAGTCAGCATGCAGAATGAATCAGAAATAAATATAATTGCAGCGGAGTATAACAACCTTCGTTGTCAGTTTGCTTATCAACAAAGAACTTTCAGTATCCCAGTTGTTTAGTCGGCGGCTTGTTGGAATGAGTTTTGTATGTATTTGTTTTGTTCATTCTCTAGTGATACTTTGCTTCTAGCACACTAGACCGTCTAATCATCTTTGAAAATGCCCTATATTTTACTGATCAGATTACCAAGGAGGAAGAGGTTAAAATGAAGATAAAATGATCCTG
Source organism: Acanthosepion pharaonis (assembly GCA_903632075.3). Lineage (NCBI taxonomy): Eukaryota > Metazoa > Mollusca > Cephalopoda > Sepiida > Sepiidae > Acanthosepion > Acanthosepion pharaonis. Next base: position 94,005 of record CAHIKZ030005523.1, on the reverse strand, counting down.
CGAATTTGTCTCTATCAACAGCACTTAAAACCAGGCAAAATTTAATGTTCTCAGCATCAGTGGTTCCTGTGTTATAAAACCTCCATACTTCGTCTGCAAAATATACATATATTACGTGACTATCTTGACATCTCCACACAGTGGGAGGAATATCTTAGCTCAAAATATGGTTTGATTGGAAGGGTTCTAAAATATTTGTCCGAGTGCCACCTCTCTCTCTTTCTATCTCTCCTTGTAAACTGTTTTAATTGTCAAATTCAATTTGACAGACCAATTATCGGTCTGTAAATCGTGGGTGTTTGGTCTGCATACACAAGAGGAATATGGAGCTGGCAGTTCTTTTTTTATGTGTTATCTTTTATGTTACCTAATGTTTAACTGCTAAATAGATGACGACTGATACATGCCAGCTGATAATGGTGGAATACGGCGACGTTTTATTTCATGATCATTATTTCAGATCTGGTTTGTTAATTATACCACAAAACCAAATTTCTCCAGGTGGTGCAAATGAGGACATTGCAATTTTCAAAAGAGGAGCCCATAAAACTTTTGAAAAGTACCGTATTTAACTGGGTAACATTTTTCCCGGTGCATATTGATATCTACCAGACTAAAACCTACTTGGCTTTTAAGAAGTTTCTAGATTTTTAAGAGCCTTTCGATCAGGAGGCTCATTTTCTTTAATATGACGTTCGATGTCTAGGCTGGTAGACATTAATTTCACTGTTTGCAAGACTACGTGCACCAACACAGTTTGAAACTTGTATTTACAGGGGAAAGTAATAGGGAATATAGCGTATTTGTTATTATAAGATATATGGATAACGAATCAACATTGCACAATGGTGGTTAGAGTCATTAACAAGCCATAAGATATTCTGTTTCATTTTACATAAATGCACAATGTGTGTGTATATATATATATATATATATATATATATATATATATATATATATATATATGTGTGTATATATATATATATATATATATATATATATACGCACACGTGCATTTAGGTAAAATAAAACATTTTATTTTTTAGCATTTAGGTAAAATAAAACATTTTATTTTACCTATATGCAATAATGTGTGTATATATATATATATATATATATATATATATATATATATATATATATATATATATATATATATATATAGATATAGATTTATAGAAAACACACACATAATATATATAAAATATATATATATATATATATATATATATATATATATATATATATATATATATATATATATATATATATATGTATATATATAGTCATCCATATACAAGCTTGTTTTGCTGTATCACAGCTCATCAGTGTAGCTAGATGTCCGGTTGTTACAAGCTGGCCTGAATCTCGACCGATCTGGTATCAGTCATAAATCCTATCCCTAAGCTATCAGCACACGGCAGTGAAAGGGAAAATTTAACCTATGATATACGAGATGTCTATAAAACGCCATTATCCAAGAGGGCTCAATTCATAATTGAAGAAGAAATCGTTAAAAGCAAACCATTGTTTATTATTGTTGTGTATGATACACCTAATTTACATAAGACCGACCATATAAATATGGGGTACCGGAAAGATAGTAGAGATTAAGAAATTGAATCCAGAGACTCGCCTGACTGCGATTTAAAATTATGCAGGAACAGTCTTCCCAAGAATATACCAAACTAACTGTTTTGTGTATTTCTTTGTTTCAATATTTTTGTTAACGTACATTTTGTGTTGTATTATATATATTTATAACAATATATATATATATATATATATATATATATATATATATATTAGTGAGGATTTATAAAAACATATATATATATATATATATTATCGCTTTAAACGTTTTTTTAGTGGATTCTCATATTTGTGTAGACTATTTTCCTCTACCGACTTGAATATTTGGGCCTGCGTTCCCCTAGACGTGTTTAAACCTTGCTCGGACAGGAAGAATTTTGCCGAACAGGAAATGCTGAATAATGCCATCAATTTAAATTCTTCTGTTTCATGAGTAAAGGTCTTCGGCGTTAAGTTGGTCTAAAGCATAAGGAAACGGTACGTCTACCCAAATACGAGTATCCCCTAAAAATATCGTTTAAGAAATAAAAATGTGTCGGATAAATAAATAAAAAATGAACGTCATTCTTTAGAACATATATATATATATATATATATATATATATATATATATATATATATATATATATATATATACTGAATTCGTAAAAAATATTTGTTCAATTTAATTTTGATCTCAGACGTGAATTATTATTTTTAACTATAAGATTGGCGGTTTTAAATTGTTTGTAATATATATATATATATATATATATATATATATATATATATATATATATAGTCCCTCCAAAATTATTGGAAAAGCAAAGCCAATTCTATTGTTTTTGTTGTTAACTGAAGGTAAAAAAAAAGATGAATATGAGACAAGAATTCAGAAATTCAGCATTAAGATGCTTTAAACAAATTAAGACATACCACCTTTTGTTTGAACCCACTCATTTTTCAAGTGAGCAAAAATATTGAAACACGTGTCTGAAGCATGTTTCTTGTTGCCTTTATATTGATTGTTTAAATAGCTCTGAATGACTACTCTTGGATTTAATCTTAGGTTTCACCTGTAAAGATTGGGAAGGCCAAATTGGAATTTGCAAGGAAGTACAGAGATGAGAAACAAAATTCTGGGAGGAAGTTTTATGGACTGATAAGACGAAGGTTAATCTCTACAGAAGCGATGGAAAAGCCAAAGTGTGGAGAAAGAAAGGATTTGCTTATGATCCAAAGTATACAAGCTCATTTGTGTAGCATGATGGGGGCAATGTCTTGTCATGGGCTTGCATGGCTTCTGGAACAGACTCATCCATATTTACTGATGATGTATCTCGTGATGCTAGCAGCAGAATGAATTCAGAAGTCTACAGAAACATTTTTCAAACACTTTACAGACAAATGACTCTAATCACTGAAACTGCAAACCATCGTGCAATGTTGATTCATTGTCCATCAACAGACATAGAACAAGAGAAATGCATCGAAATTTATCGGGTAGAAGTTTGTCAGCCAGCAGGAAAATAACCCCAAAACATACAGCTAACACAACAAATTCCCCAGGTTCCGCTAATATGCATAAGTATTCTATATACATAATTATTCTATATACATAGAGAAATAATTTAAAATTAGCCTGTGGTAACCAATAACATCTTTAAGAAAGAGCAAATTTAAATAAAGTTTGCATAAAAAATAATGACTTTTTGAGGAAAATCTTTCATGAACAATAATATCAAATAAATATATTATTACTATCTAGCAGCACACACTGGTGATCGGGTACATTTCATGTGGAACTCTGTGTCAATAAATAAGCTGAAAAATTCAATTAATCTCATTATATTGAGCAGTTTTAACTATATATAAATTCTAACTGAGTAGTGAGTTCGATCCTTCCATGAAAGACAATCCTTATTTATTAAACAAATACAGACAAACTTATATTTGTTGTGAAATTATCACAGCGATGGATTGCATAACCATACTTTAAACCCACTTTAACGAAGTAGACCATAATATATCTGACCACCATTTTGACGTAATAAAGGCTATTTTAATTAGAAGATAAATGAATTCCCTTAGAATAAAACCTATTGAAAGTGTACTGGTCTCACAATTCTCCAAGATCGACCTCAGACAAAATAAAAAATAAACAGAATTCTACTCAGGATTGGCTAATTCAGACTTTAACGGCTTTAATAGGAAAAAAAAAACAAACAAAAAAAAAAAACAGGATTATTACAAGTAAGACATTCTCTTTTCGTCTTCTTTTCAGATTTTTTGTTGTTGCATATATGTGTTATACTTTCTCGACGTGACCAATGTATATATGTGTACATAATTGTGTGCATGATAAAAAAAAAACTCCCTATGAGAAGAAAGCAGGTTTGTCATTTCCTCTCTTTCACCTATTCCGTTCCGTCAGTGAAAGAATGTTTTATAATATCATGGATAGAATAATGCTCATAATAGGAGAAATTTTAACTTTCTTGTACTTCTTTCTTTCATAGATCACCCATTACCTGCTGACTCACCCAAAGTGATGTATTATTAAACCTCATTAATACGTTATTATTTAACCCTCATTAACCGTTTAAACCGACGCGATTATTAACCCCGATTCACTCCAATATGATAATAATATAAACCCGATTAGTATCACCTATCCAGAAAGGCTTGTTAATTTCAGCGAAAGTGAACGATTAATTTTGGAGTCAAATTTATCATTACTGGCATATATAGATTTTCTAAGCGTAGCTTATATTTTGCCCAGGTCGAAAATGTGGGGCACCCAGTGAGAATCGAACTCACTACTCAGTCGTAATTGATCTAGCGAGCAAGCTTACTATTATAGCACGTCATAGTCTCCGGAATTGATTTTCTAAACGTTTCTTAGATGTGGCACAAGCCCCAATCAATACCAATATGTGAATGAAGAGTTTTCTTCGCAAAAAAAAAAAAAAAAAAAAAATACTTCCTATCACTAAGTGCTGACATTTAATATGACGAACAACAACAATAGAAGATATTAAATCTTCCTTTCACTTTCATTTTGACATCAGGATGTTGACTTCAGTGTCGTGTTTCTTCTTTTATTTGGAGTTTAAATGAGAACCCCCCCCCCAAAAAAAAACCCCAACTAGTATCAGCTAAGAAAGAAAACTTTAAAATCGAAACAAATTTCATTTTCATAATTGTGCGAAAGACTAAAACGATTGTTATATATATATATATATATATATATATATATATATATATATATATATATATATATTATTTGAGAGGATAATTTAAGCAAAGCAATCAATTGATTATGATTCTTTTCAAACAAATTGATTTCCCTTGATTAATAAACATTCCTCTAGATTGATAGATAAGTGACAAATGGCAAAATATATAAACTTATATTGGCAAATAACTACGTTCCCTTTAATCTCCTGCGGCATAACATAAAATTAATATATATATATATCTTTAAACACACAAGACCAACAGTTTGGCGTCACCACCTGGATTTCGAATCGTCTAAAACAAAACTAATTTACTAGCTCACTTCGGACCAGACAGTCTTTCTTTTGCTGAAGGGTTTTTATCAGATATTTATTATTATTATTATTATTATTATTATTATTATTATTATTTCCTTTGATTTCTGGCATTTACACATTTCTTTTCGTGTCCCGCCCATGGACCTAAGGTTAGAAATGGCATCATGATACTTCCACTGACAAAAAAAAATACCTAGATAACGCCCTTCATGAAGTGTGGGTTGTACATGTGAGAACAATTTTTATATTTCTTTGAGGCATGGACTTCCAGGAATCCTTCCAAGGAGTCTATTGGAATCTTTTCCAACCAATCCGAGGGCTCCAACTACAACAGTGATTGTTGATGTTCCCATGTGCCACATTTTTGAGATTTTGATTTCAAGGTCCTTGTATTTTGACAGCTTTTTGAATATCTTCAAAGACACATTGCAGTCTGCAGGGACTGCCATATCAATCAGGAGGCACCTTTTTTGTTTGTGTTTTCTAATAACAATGTCTGGGAGGTTGGCTTTGATTGTTCTGTCAGTGTGTATTGTGTAGTCCCATAGAATTATAACAGGTCCTATCTCCGTAGCCTGGTCTGGTTGGTGTTCATACCAATTACTTCCCGTAGAAGTTGCAGATTTTCCAGTGCAGATATTGGCCAACTCTATCATTATGATCGATTGTTTCTTGATATTTATCACAGAATCTGCATTTTGGACTAACACAATATTATTATTATTATTATTATTATTTCATTTGATTTCTGGTGTGTATACATTTCATTCACCGGGTCTCGCTCAGAGACCTAAGTTTAGAAATAGCCTCATCGCAATTTCCACTGACCAATTAAAAAAAACAACAAAAGTATATTTTACATAGATAAAGCGCTTCGTATTCGTGACAAGAATTTTTTGTATTTCTTTAAGGCATGGACTTAACAGGAATCCCTTCAATGAGTCTACTGGAATCTTTTCCAAATAATCCGAGGGTTCCAACTACAACTGGAATTGTTCATGTTTCGATGTGCCACATTTTTGGGTGCTGTTCATACCAGTTATAATAATAATAATAATAATAATAATGTTATTATTATTATTATTATTATTTCATTTGATTTCTGTTGTGTACCCACTTCCTTCGGTGTCCAGCCCTGGGGCCAAAGGTTAGAATTGGTATCATCACATTTTCCACTGAGCAATTATGAAAAACAAAAAAATACACATATTTTACACAGATAAAGCACTCCGTAAGGTGTGGGCTGTACTCGTGAAAGCAATTTTTTTGTATTTCTTTAAGGCATGGGCTTCCAGGAATCCCTTCAATGTGTCTATAGGAATCATTTCCAACCATCCGAGGGCTCCAGCTACAACAGGGATTGCTGATGTTCCCATGTGCCACATTTTTGAGATTTTGATTTCAAGGTCTTTTTTAGGGACTTTCATATCAATAGGGGGGCATTTTTTTTTTTTTTTTGGCGGTCCCTAATAACAATGTCTGGGCGATTAGATTTGATTGTTTTGTGGGTATTGTGTGGTCTCAGAAAATTGTTACAGGTCTGCTACAACAGTATATATATATATATATATATATATATATATATATATATATATATATATATATATATATATGTGTGTGTGTGTGTGTGTGTGTGTGTGTGTGTGTGTGTGTCTCATGCCAGAGAAGATGTAAATAGTTTTAAACAGACCAAGCCGCATATTGTTTCCCTAAAAAGTAACCTTTTTTCGGCTAACACCTTATCAGAAGTAACGTTGGCGTCTCGTAAAATATTAACGGGAATCGCTGAGTGATGGGCATACCGGGAGGAAACGATGACCTACGACTGAAATACAATTTTATATTAAAATGGGAGAAACAAATAAAAAAAGGGGAAAAAACAGAAAAAAAATTTTCCAGTGAGTACAAAAAGGAAATATATAGCCTTACAGACCACCCAGTAAAGAAAGACAAAGAATAAATTTCTCTTTCTGTCTGCACAAAGATGGTCGATGTAATTTAACATATACTCCCTCGCAAGTACAGATGTTTTGCCCACTGTGCTTTGCCCAAACTGGAGAACCACCAATTCGTGTATTTGTTTAGCATTATCTTATCTAAAATGTGTTGCCCAATCGTTGGCACTAGTGTCGTCTGCGTCAGACGTGTATTACGGGTAATAATAACAAGTCTGATATTGCCAGGTACATATTTGTAATACGCGTTTCAAAGAATACAAAGAATAATCTGCACTGTTATTCGACGTAACCTGGCCTCTTGGCTTCCCTCTGCTTTGTTCTATAAATATTTTCATGGTAACTGTGCTGATATGTTTAACTCCATGTTACCTTGAATTTATGAATTCAATCGCAGTGCTAGATTCGCGGCAATGTCTCATCATTTTACAGTTGAAATGGCGGGATGAAACCGTAAGTTCTATGGCAATAGTTTCTTCTATTTTACTTCCTCGAACTCCCTTCCGGACTCTTGCTTTCCAGCCAACAAGGATCTTGACAAAATTAAATGCAACGTCAATTGTTTTTTTTAATCCCTTTTCTCTCTTTTTTTTTCTTTTTATCAATCATTTCACACTTATTTTTGGTATAAAGTTATTATAAAACTATACCGACATCTATATGTATTTTGTCTTACTCGCTCACTATGAAATGAAAAATAAAAAAGATTTCTTGTATTTATTCAGCCATTAAATATTGTAAATATATTCGGTTGTCTCTTGTTTTTATGATTTTTTTTTATCCGAAATAATTTTTACTATTCACTTGAGTGTTTCAACAATTTGATCCCACTTTGCAAGAAGATTTTTTTTTTTCTAAAATACGGTAAATTTAATCAGCGAAAATTGAAAACACTTTATCACTTTATATTTCATTACGAATTTTTTTTTTTGGAAAATAACAATTTTATACTTTGCACCAGAACAGGTAAATATGTTTTCTTTTTATTCTCCTTCAAAACTAAATGTAATCGCCTCATTGTTATGATAATCGAGGAAAAACATTTCAATTGTATTTCATTTAACATAACGGAAAAAAAAATAATTGAATATAAAAGTGAAATACAGGTAAACTATTTTTCTTACAGTCGAACACATTTCAGTCGGGCAGACAAAATCTGTAAAATTACGCTTGAGATGAAGTAATAATTCTTAACATTATCTGTAAGGTCGCTTTTGATATTATCAACTCTCAAGTCGGCAATTCAGGGGCATTAGAGGGGGATAAATATGACTAAACCAAAGGTTTTCAAACGGTGCGTCGCCCCTCATAAATGCGGTGGACGAACCAAACACCTTGGATCCGGCAGGTGTAACCTTCACGGCTAGGACCCGCCATACTACTTACACAGTAGCAAACCACCCACATTCCACCCGTATCCCACCGGCGAGAAATAAGTTCCACTCAGCTTCTTTTCACGAACCACTGCCAGGTGGAACCGATTCTCAAGAGGATCTTTCTCGACAGTATTTACATTAATCGGACTATTGTCCTCATCTTTGTCGCCATATTTGTCACAACGTTTCGGCCGTTGTACGCTCCGGCCTTCTTCAGGTGGTTGGAATTTCGAACTGAACCCTTTATTTCGATCACTGGGGTAGACTGTTCTAGTTCCACGTGTCATGTTTGATGGAGGTCAGTTATCAGTTATCAGTTATCTCCTGCTAAGTTTCCCTCTGAAAGTTCTGCACTGCCTTAACCAGGAATTGAACTCACCTTCTTTGGGTCTGTCACTGGATCTAACCAACGCCTTTATCCACTGTGCCATGTGTCCTTGAGGAATATGGCGACAAAGATGAGGACAATAGTCCGACTAATGTAAATACTGTACATAATACCTCATCTCAGAAATATAGACAGATCTTTCTCGATTACTACAATTTTAACCTATTCAAGTCTAGAGTCAACCGTTAACTTCCCCTCCTATCCATGCAAACTAACCATTAAAAACCCAAAACCTTGTACAGAGTGAACCCTATAGCACAAAAAATGTGATTTTTGCAAATAGGTGTGAGTAATTTGGCACGGGGTTTTATTTTTCGATGATCTGCCGCGTTTGGGACCTAATAAAAATCATACTATATGAAATCTGGTCATCTTTCTATATAGACAAATTAAACCAAGAAGTTTCAATTGGAAATTGTCACTTGGCTTCCGATTGGCTCTAGAAAATATGACGTCGTAAAAGGAGATCTTGCCTTTAAATGTCATATTGGATAGCAGGTGAGGCGGGATGGTTGAAAGAAGATGAATCATTTAGAAAAGAAAGTGCATGCGTTATTCGTATCATGAACAGTTATATATAATCATCGACCCATTTTATCATTGTAATATTTTGGCATATCAAGTATTAAGAATAAGAGTAAACAGAGTCCTCAAATTGGAGGAGAGAGTTATCAATGAAAATGTTCTGACTTCAAATCCGTGGTTATCTTCCTTTAACTCTCCCAGTACTTTTTTAAAAGGTTTTTTATCACATAACATTTGGTGATGAGCGAGCAAATTTTCGTTCCGCCAATGCGGCACAGAGAAAATAACGTTGTGAACCACTGCTCTAGAATACCCTTGACCTGTATAATCTGAATCCTATAAAGACAAACTAGAATTATGCTACACTTACATATATAAAGCATTATTTATATTATTCAGACTAACATCCTCATCTTCATTGCCATATTCACAACGTTTCGGCCGTTGTACGCTCCGATCTTCTTCAAGTGATATGCCAAAAATAAATATGATTTCAAAATTTGAAATATTATCATCGATTACTTGTAATTACATGCATGAGTCCCAGTATAAATAGATATGAATAATTATTGCCCGATTTTATTATCGTAATATTTTTTGCATTATATCAAATATTAAGAATATTGTAATTATGGTCCGCAAAATCGCGGAGAGAGTTATCAATGATTATGTTCTAATTTCGAATCCGCAGTTATCTCCCTTTAACTGTCTATCTGATGTAACTTTGGTGTGGCACAATGTTGAAAGTACAGGGTACCCAATGAGGATCGAACTCATTACTCATTTCTTATTTTTCTAGCGAGTTGCCCTAACTGCAATATTATGACGATTTTCTAAGTGTAGATTAGATGTAGCACAATGCTGAATGTACGGGGTACCCAATGAGGATCGAAGTCACTAATCAGTTGTTATTCCTCTGGTGAGGTGCTCTAAATGCCATATTATGTATATGAAGCAAATATCCAGAAGCTTCTACGGCATTATTTTTCATCACTCCATTCCAAGCAAGGCGATAATGCGACTAAGACGCAAGGGCCGACTAGAACTGAAAGAGAATTAGAAGACTTTAGAAGTAACCGGAAACCCAATCCTTTACAGGAAACATGGGATAGTTCAAAAGACCGTAGAGTTGCGCTGAAGCGGACGATAGGCAAACCTTTCTTTTTTATTAAAGTGCAGTTCAACCGGTAAAAGGCCCGAGGGACATTCGAGGTAGAGGCTTACAGAGTAAGAGACAGAGTTTAGGCGGATATATTGAGATTATAAGGTTAATCCGAGTCCTGAACAGGTTAAGATTGTACTGAACCGCAAGTCATCCTCTTGAGAGTCGCTTCCCCAGTGTCGGAGGAAGAAGCCGCTCGAGTGGATCTTATCACTCACGAGTGGAATAAAAAGGTAATGAAGGTGGTTCGCTGCCATGCGAATGGCAGCGCGGGTCTTTGCCGTTAGAATTGGTGGAAATTGAAGGCAAACTAAAAATAAAATGAAAAAAATTCTGATTTGTTAATATTTTCTTTATTTTATTTTATTCTATTTTATTTTTTTAAAAACCCTCAGTCTTTTCTCTTTTTTTTTTTGGTTTTTTTGGAAAAGCTTTTGTTAGACATATTCAAGGGATCCATGGTACCCCATGCCCTAAAGAAATGGAAAGAAATTATTCTCGCGACTACAGCTCATACCTTACGAAGGACTTTATCTATGTGAAATATGTTTGTACTCTTAGGTTGTTTTATTATTTTTATTTTTTATAAAAGGCTCAGTGGAAAATGTCATGATGCTATTTCTGACCTTTGGCCTTTGATCATGACCCGGAAGGAAATGCGTATACAACAGAAATCCAATAATAATTATAATTATAATAATAACATCAATCCATATCTTGCAAAATATCTATCAACGCTTGTAAATAATACAGTTATGGTCCAGGTCCTTGTACCACGGTGATGGTCCAAGGTAGAACCAATAAAGAAGAACTCGAACACGGATATGGAATAACATAGATATATTACAAACAGGAATATATACAGAGAAGTAGAAGGTTTAGTAGAGAGAACAATGTAGTCTCGACCAGTATCACTATTCCAATGTCTTGCAGTAATTGTCTGAACGCGACTCTATTTCGGGCTGCCTCTGACTCGACTGACTGACTCGCTCGCTCTGACTGACTGACAGACTACTGACGGACTTCTGACGGACCTCACTCCAGACTTCAGACTGAACTCCCTGCTTCCTCTTGGCGCAGTATTTATTACGTATGGAATAGTCCATTATGTTATTATGGGTAAGGTCCCATAACAAATCCCGATGAAATCCCGGATTGGATCACTGAAAGCATTACATATCTCATGCCAAAAACGAGTGCAACAGATGATCCGAAAAATTATAGGCCAATAACATGGCTCTCCACCACGTATAAGATGATTACGTCTGTCCTGGCGAACCGAACTTACTCTTTCTTCGAAGCACACAACATTATTCCACTGGAACAGAAGGGATGCAGGATAGGTTCATATGACTGCAAAGATCACCTACTGATAAAAAAAAAAAATGATCACGGAAAATTACAGGAGACGTTGTAGAAATCTTAGCGCAGCGTGGATTGATTATCGTAAAGCCTCTGATAGTGTGCCACACTCTTGGATCCTTAAAACTTTGGAAATTTATAAAGTTTCCCCTGTGGTATTAAATTTCCTTAAGCACAGCGTGGCAATGTGGAACACAACACTTTACCTAAATCCCACCAGAGGAACTTTCGCCTCTAACCGCCTGAATATCCGACGAGCAATCTTTCCAGGAGACTCCCTCTCATCCCTTCTGTTTTGTTTGTCCTTAATCCCCCTTACGCATGAACTAAACGACAGTAGCTATGGTTACAAACTAGACAAAAAACATGGATGATCTAAAACTCTTTGCCAAAGACGACAATGATTCAATATTGTAAAATGTTTCAGTGACGACATAGTTATGGAGTTCGGATTAGATAAATGTGCAAAAGTAACATTCAAGAAAGGGAGAATAATAGAAACAACCTCAATAGATTTAGATTTTGTCATAAAGATTAGAGAATTACAAGAAGAAGTCTATAGGTACCTAGGAATTAGCGAAGGAGATGGTATGCAACATACCTAAATGAAGGAAAAGTTAAGAAAGGAGTACTACAGGCATGTACGTCTGGTACTAAATACCGAACTGAATTCAATATCAACCATAAACACCTTGGCTGTCTCTGTGGTGAAATACAGATTTAACATCCTTAATTGGACTATAACTGACATTAAGCGAATGGACGCCCCAAACAGAAAGCTTCTCACTTGCTACCGCTTTCATCATCCCAAAGCTGATGTCGATCGTCTGTATGTGCCCAGATCCGAAGGAGGCAGAGCATTAGTTCAACTAGAACTGTCCGACAAAACTACAAAAAGATACCTGAGAACCACAGAAAACTGGATGATATGCGTCAAAGAACATGAATGTAGAAGCGCCTTTATTTCGTAATAAAAGAAGCCAACAAGTTCAAAATGGAGTTTCAAATGGATGCAGAAATACAAGTAAAGCACAATACACCGATTGAAGCTGCAAAATACATAAAAAAGAAAGCAAGAACAAATGCAACCGACTAGATACAGAAACAATGGCAAGATAAACCATTTCATAGCCAATACTTTGCCCTTACCAAACAAGCTGATGTAGACAATACCCGTACCCATTAGTAGCTATGTAGTTAAAACGGAAAGTTTTATCCTTGCTGCACAGGATCAGTGCTTGTTAACTAGAAATTATCAAGCACACATACTAAAATATAGTGTTAGCCCAAAATGCAGGTTCTGTGATAATTACCCAGAAACAATTGATCATCTTGTATCAGGTTGAACGGTATTGGCATCCGCTGTATATAAAACCCGGCATGACAGAGTGGGCCAATATCTGCACGGGAAAATCTGTAACTTCTACGGGAAGGAAACTGAAAGAAACTGGTATGAACACCACCCAGACCCGGTTACGGAGATAGGACCTGTTACAATTCTATGGGACTACACAATACACACTGACAGAACAATCAAAGTTAACCGCTGAGACATGGTTATTAGAGATCGCACACAAAAAAGATGCCTCCTTATTAATATGGCAGTCCCTGCAGACTGCAATGTGTCTTTGAAGATATTCAAAAAGCTGTCAAAATACAAGTACCTTGAAATCAAAATCTCAAAAATGTAGCACATGGGAATATCAACATTCCCGTTGTATTTGTAGCCCTCGAATTGGTTGGAAAACATTCCAGTAGACTAACTGAAGGGAATCCTGGAAGCCCATGCCTTAAAGAAATAGCAAAAAATGTTCTTACGAGTACAGGCCACACCTTACGAAGAAATATGTTTTGTTTTTTTTTTTTCAGTGGAAAGTGTCATTTCTAACCTTAGGTCCCTGAGCGGGACCCGGAAAGAAATGAGTACACATCAGAAATCATAGGAAATAATAATAATAATAATAATAATAATAATAATAATAATAATAAACCCCAAAATGAAAATCCCCCAACTTTTGTTTTTATCACCTCTCACAGACCCCTAAAACCCTTGAGTTAAATTTTATCATGGTTCATTAATAACCCTAATTATAATGGGTTTTTTTTAG
>CAHIKZ030005523.1:40000-75000 GCA_903632075.3 Acanthosepion pharaonis | reverse complement strand
GAAAGCACTGGACGGTCGTTTCGTCCTATATTTGGGACTCATCAGCAGTGCACATCCACTACCGAAAATTGAAACCCGGACACTTGCGTTATCAGGCAAACTCTACAAACGGGCCTCGGTGACGAAGAGGTAACCAATCAGACTCGATATAGCGCCAGTCGATCACATATTCCGTGGTGAAACTCATCCAAGTTTCTCTTTTACCCATAAGACTGTTCCCCCGCGAACCACGACTACTATCCCTAAATCGCTCCATCCAGAGCATTAGAAGCCGGTTCAAGCAAGGATATACAAGTGATAGAAATTAGGACGATTTGAGATAATTTATATATATATATATATATATATATATATATATATATATATATATATATGTATATCATCAAATTTTCGCATTGAATAAGTAGCATAAAAAACAAACAAACAATTAAAAAAACCGATACAAATTTTAAAGTCCATTGTCTAAATAAAAAGTTTAAAAGCCCTACCTAATAATAATAATAAAAAAAAGCTTTATGAAGTTGTCAAAAAAAAGAAATATTAGCTAATTATGACAGTTTTCAGGATAGAAAATAAAATAAATAAATCTCCATAGACACTTAACCAGACTAGACGATGTCATCTTCCGCTTTAAATGTAGACACCCCAACCTTACCCTGACTTAACCTCTTTGAATGTAACTGAGATATTGATACAAATTATTAACCCTTACGCCCCTTTTCTTTAAATAATTTCTCTAGCCGTTACCATAGTAATTTTAATTTTAATAATGAATATGCTTATAAAAACGCGTATATTTCAAGAATTAGTTATTCGCAAAAAAAAAAAAAAAAAAAAAAAAAATTCGCTTGAAGATGAATCAGAGCTGGGTACTTTAATTCAGTTTAATTCAAATAATTATACTGAAGTTTTCGGCTCTTGTTTTGAAACATGAGAACTCTTATGTAGCGATCGAATCATATTTTAAATAAATAACTATATATATATATATATATATATATATATATATATATATATATCACGAACACGCTAGATAACTCGCTCTTTCTCAGAAATTGTAACTTGTAGTAAATTGTAGTTGCAGTATAAACCCACATAAATCTGTGGGTGTTAAATAAACACAAATGTACCATGCAACGGACTGCGCATATATCTGTTTGTAGACCGACAAAGAAAAGACCTACCTCTGATAACTCAATGGTAGTGAAAACGGGCTGGTCACATTTAGTACCTCAAAAACCAAACTAGAACTATTACATCATCGGTCTGAATGCTCTATCACAATGAAAGTGTATTTTCTGAAGGAGTGCCATTCATTTGAACGCTTAATATGGTTAAGCTTTACCCAGACCTCAATTTGAAATCGTATATACGACCCATCGGTAACGATGCGAGGAAAATGGTTGGTTTGCTGTACTCGATTACTTCTATTATGTTCTACCTTGACAAGAGTCAGAGTAAGCCAAAAAAAAAAAAAAAAAAAAAATGGAGCAATGCTCTGGTCTGGAGCTACTTAGTCTTCTCTTTCAACTTAGTGTCCTTAAGCGTATACGAGAAAGATTAATTAAGTTCCACCAATTAGATTTTATTATTTTATTTGACATAAACTACTTAATTTTTTCTTTAGCTAATCAAATAACGAGAAATTTCAAGCGTGCCGGTCCCCATCATGTTACTTATGTATAAGTTGCATTTTATTTACACTGTCTGCGTTTCATTCATTTTCTCGTGTTGATTAGCAGTACAAACTTTTTTTTTTTTCGCAAGACAAGCGATGTTTGTACAAAAACGTGTATTTTTAAACTTGAAGAACACAGACATACGAGATATGGTTAAACATTTTTAAACACTGCGTTTTATTTTCCTTTTCTTTTCGCAAGTAGCGCTCTTCTGTAAGTGTTTCAAAATATTGGAAGGATTACGTTAACGATTTTGTTTAATAACAATAATTTTCCACTGCATGCATCATCCCATGGCTGATGTTCATCGACTGTATCTGCCCAGATCCGAAGGAGGCAGAGGATTAGTTCAACTAGAACTGTCTTACAAAACAACAAAACTTTATTTTAAAAGATACCTGGAAATTATAGAAGACTTGATGATGATCTGTGTCAAAGAACACGAAAAGTAAAATAATTTATTCAGTAATAAAGGAAGCCAACAAGTTCAAAATGGAGTTTCAAATAGGTGAAGAAATACAAGTAAAACATAATGCACATAATGCTGCTTCAAAATGCGTAAAAACGAAAACAAGGACAAATGCAATCGACCAGATACAGAAACGATGCCCATATATAAACTGCTTTACGGTCAATATTCTACCCGTAATAAACAAGCTGGTATAGACAAACCCCGTACCCATCAGTGGCTACGTAGTGCAGGGTTGAAAGCTGAAACTGAAAGTTTTATTCTAGCTGCACGGGACCATTACTAAGCACACACACTGAAAATTATGTCAGCTCAAAATGCAAATTCAGTAATAAATTTCCAGAACCAAAGTAAACTGATATAAAAAATAATTCAATAAAAATTACCTGCTTTTAATCATTCTTTAATAGAGTAAATCTAAAAATGCAAAACAAAATGACGCAGGTTTGTTTTTAATTATTTTATTAAAGTAAATTGTAATGTTTTTTAATCATACTTATTATATAAACCAGGTTGTGTGTGTGTGTGTTCGTTTATATATGGGATCGGATTTCCTACATTTTTCAACTAATTTCAACAAAACTTCATTTTTTTTGGCAGGTAGTGTTTCTTATTGTCTTGCACACTTTTTTCTTTATTTTTACATTCAGAATGCTTTAAAAATTCCATTTACAAGACAATTTTTTATAATAAAATTTTATTCAATCGATAGACTCATAATGATTGTTTTTGTTTGAGTTTGGGTTTGAACAATTCATAAAAAGAAACAAACAAAAAACAAAACAAAAACTAATTAAGAAATGCGTGTCCGTCAACCTTAAAAAATAATCTTTGTCAATTTTATTTTTCAGTCTTTATGATGGTCGATACTTGATCTATCTCTTACTGTTACATCCCCGGGAAACGCCGGGCTCTACTGCTAGCTTTTAATAAAGTAAATCGAAATTCAAAAATATTTCTATAAATAATAATTTAAGAATTTACAATTTACTTTATTAAAAATAATTAAAAATGAAAAAATGGTTCGTATTTTACATAATGCATTTTCAAATGTCTTATTTGAAGTGAAATATTCACTAAATAAAGATTTAATCCCTAATAAATTACTTTTATTCGTTTAAAAAGAGTTATGTTTTTCTGGTGCTGTGTTGTCTCGGTTCTGAGTCGCTCAGTCGGCAGTGTTGAATTGGCGGTGTTGAGTTATCCATTCCCGCTTTCAAGTTCATAGCCCAGTATTCAGGAGTAAAGAAACCAGTGACCCAACTGCTCTCTATCAATTCCAGACAGCCATTTTTTAATAATCAGAAATCAAATCGATGTCAGCAGTGGCCTTTTTGACATAGATCAATGTATATATGCAATCTTTAAATCGATTGCAAGCAGCTATTGTGAATTTTTGCTGGGGCTTTAATGTTTTTTTTTTAAATTCCTTTTGAAGACTATGAATTTTCTAGGTTTGTTTGAAAATAATATCCGATTTTCGAATCAATTTTTTCCTAAATTGATGTATATAGGCAGGGTTCAAATCAGTCAAAATAGGAATCTATACATTTCTGTTCTCATGTTACAAGGTTATTTAAGCCTTTACGATAAAACTCTAAAGGTTTGGACACCAAGAAATCTTTGAATGCCGTTTCTCAATTTTGTTTAGAACGGAATGTCTTTCGGCTTAAAATTTTTTTCAAGATGCTTGAAAATGTGGTAGCTCAGAGATTAGCCTAGTATCATTTGTAGATATAATAATAATAATAATAATAATAATAATAATAATAATTTAGCTGGCCACTCCGATTCGAGGATGCCCGTCTGCTTGTACGGCTAGGCAATCTCTATTGCAGACGCTCGCTCAGACAAATTTGTGTTTGTTCAACACGCACAGAGCCAAACTTTGGTTTATACTGCAATTATGCTGAGCAGACCCTAGTTACAGTTTCTGGTAGAGAGCGTGTTATCTGACATGGCACACAATCTGAACAACGCTAGCACACTCAATCCCTCGGTCACGATGACTTGTGATTTCGTGCTAGCACAGCTATCGACGGTCCACAAGGGTTCCGTCTACCCAATTTCACTTTCAATTGTGGCAAAGCCTGATCACCTTTACGATTGAATTCTAAAGGTTTGGACGCCAAGAAATCTTTGAATGCAGTTTCTGAATCTTCTTCATAACGAAATGTCTTTCGGCTTAAAAAAAAATTGTAAAGATACTTGAAAATATGGTAGCCCAGAGATTAACCAAGTATCATTTGTAGAAATAATAATAAACGTCTTATTAAATGGGAAAAAGTGGCAGTATATTCTAATCGATCAGCTTTTATTTTTTTTTATTCTTATTAAAGTAATTCGAAATTCTAAAATATTTAAAAAAAAAAAACAATTTAATAATCTACTTTATTAAAAATAATTAAAACCAAAAAACTTTTGATTTTGTCGAGGACCTCGAGATGA
Organism: Acanthosepion pharaonis; assembly: GCA_903632075.3. Lineage (NCBI taxonomy): Eukaryota > Metazoa > Mollusca > Cephalopoda > Sepiida > Sepiidae > Acanthosepion > Acanthosepion pharaonis. The sequence continues at coordinate 70,404 of CAHIKZ030005523.1, read as the reverse complement.
ACAGCGGGAGAATCAGACCATATATGGCAGCAGTATTCCATGCAAGGACGAATGGTTTATTTGTAGATTTGAAGGAGGGAGTCAGGCGAAAAAAAAACCTTCTGGCACGACACAGAGAACCAACTTTCCTTGTGTTAGATGAAGCTATAGATTCAATGTAATTGTTCCACATCATGTAAGTGGTTAGCGTGAGACCAAGCAAGCGAGAGAGGCGCTTATGTGGGGTTGGGCATGAGCCATCTTGATAGGAGGCTGGGAGGGTTCTCTATGGTGGGTAACTGAGAACAGTTTCGTTTTAGAAGCATTAAAGTCTACATGTTCAACCATTATAGCTTAGTATCATTTGTAGATATAATAATATACGTCTTATTAAATGGCAAAAAAGTGGGAGTGTATTCCGGTCTAGGTTGCTTCATACTCGAGAGTATAAAATAATAGAGCGTAGAATAACTCCGGGTATACTCTGGGACTGTAGGTATACTCGAGGCTGTTACACCGCTTTGGGGCAAAGAAATTAACTTAGGCCTCTATATTAACGTGCATTCACATTTTGAGACTTTTGCCACATCTATGATAGGCTTAATGGTTAGAAAGCTTGTCTTGTTAGATCATTTACGACTGAGTAGTGACTTTGATCCTCATTGGGAACTCCATATATTAGGCTTTGTGCCACATCTAAGCTACGTTTAATAAATCGCTATATATTAGTGTTGTGGATTCCGAGATGAATTCGGTCTCCAATGGAGAACAAACGCAATAATTAGATATAAGAAATAAAATGTATTTACACAATCATACAAAGGGTAATACTGTTAGTAAATCTTGGAACACGATTAGTAGCAAATACAAATAGATATATACAGTCTCGAAGTAGGACTTCCTTAGAGTCTACGGGCTTGTAACTGACTTCTACAAGAGGCTACCTCACACTATCTCCGTTCGTATATTCTCTCTCTCTTTCCGACTACCCTCACTGACTGTCTAACTCTGGGTATTTAACGGCAGCCGTCCAAGTAACACTGGTAGAGTCCACATATGAAAAAAGGGGTGGACCCCATAACAATTAGCCTGCATCAAAAGTATTAAGTCGTTCGGAAAGAAATATCCGATTTTAGAAACAGCCTTTGTTATCTGTCTATATTTCTGAGATGGGGTATTGTAACTATTTACACGATTTAGCGTAATTTCTCGTAGATAATACGCAGCCACAAATAATACGCACCCCAACAAATGATCCAAAAATTATGAAATATATCTATCCCTATGTATAGTACGCATCTATAAAAAAAAAATTGTGAAGCTGCTTGAAAATATGGTAGCCCAGAGATTAACCTAGTATCATTTGTAGATATAATAATATACGTCTTATTAAATGGAAAAGGTGGCAGTATATTCTGGTCTAGGTTACTTCATACTCGACAGTATAAAATAACAGAGCGTAGAATAAGTCTGGGTATACTCTGGGATTGTAGGTATACTCGAGGCTGTTACACCGCTTTAGGGCATAGAACTTAACTTAAGTCTCTATATTAGCGTGCATCCATATTTTGAGCCTTTTGCCACATCTACGATAGGCCTAGAAAATCAATTAGACATTTCGACGTGGTGTAATGTTTAGAAAGTTTGTCTTGTTAGATCATTTACAACTGAGTAGTGAGTTTGATCCTCATTGGGAACTCCATATATTAGGCTTTGTGCCACGTCTAAGCTACGTTTAATAAGTCGCTATATATTAGCCTACATCAAAAGTATTAGGTCGTTCGGAAAATAAAATCCGATTTTTAGAGACATCCGAATGACTCAAGCCAGGATCGAATCCCAGCCGATTTGGTGTCAGTCAGAACTTCTACCATCTTCACTCGGTAGAGTTACACAGTTAAATCTAGCGTATTGTTGTTACAAATATAAAGAAATGGCAATCAGCCAAAGTGCTCCATTCATTTTACTGAAGAGCTTTGCATTAGCGCAGGTGGCTGTTGTTTATAGAATTAGCTTATCACTCAAAAGTGCTCAATTGAAAAAATACCTTCAAGAGCTAAATATATATATATATATATATATATATATATATATATATATATATATATATATATAATATATATATATATTAAAAAAAAGAGAAGAGAGGTGCCGCAAACGTTTTTGGGTTGTAATGTGGATTTATTTAAAAAAATATTATACTTTGTTTTACATAATTTTACGACACGTGTTTCTGGTCTCGCGACCGTCTTCAGGTAAAAAGTGGAGATTTCCACATATTATTAAAAATAATTAATTTTTCCTTATGTTCAATGTGAAATATTCTCGATATGAGACATTCTCTGATTGTGTGTTGGTAATCCGAATTTCTTTCTTGAATTGGCAATGAAGAGTTCTGCGCGAAGGGTCATAAAACAATTAAGGTTGGTCCAGCGAAATGATGAATTAGTTATCGGAATTTTATCTTTTAATGTTTTACTGACCCCTATGTGTTCTTGGATCTGTTTCCATTTTGGTGCGTTTCTGTCAGCATGCGTGTATATATGCGTGCGTATATTTCCCCTCTATACATATACTGTCTTACTACGAGGAATTAGTAAACTTATTTGTACATATACACGCATACACACACATACGCACACACACACCATCCCACCACAAGGAATCAGTACATAAACATATACACACACACACACACATATATACACATACTTCCCAAACTACATGGAACCAGTATACACACACACCGCGCGCGCGAACATACACACACACACGTACTTCTTAAGTTGTGTGGGATTTGGATGTGTGCTCGTGAGTAGTTACCCTGTTTTGTCAACATCCGCATATACATTTATAAATGTATGTATACACACATATATATATCCTCGTGTCTCCCGTATATGAGTGTGCGTCCATGTATGTGAATGATTTGATCATTGTATTTGGTCACCCTGCGTGCATGTTGTGTGTTTTTGTGTGTGGGGTTATGATCTATTTAGTTTGGGTTTAAATTTGTTTATAAAGTTTTTTTCCTGTATTTGTAGATACGAGTAATTGTCTGTTTGATATATCGGCATGATATTAAATTTACCCTGGTTACAATTGAAAATGTGTTGTGATACAAAAAGTTTTCTGTTGTCTGTCAATTTTATATTTGTGTAGGGAGACCCTGTTGTTCAGTTGTTGGCTGATGCCTATATATGACTTCTTACATTTTGTGCATTTAAGTACATAAATTACATTTTTGGAGTTTCAGTTTAAGTTTTTATTTATTGTGAATGTTTTTTTGGGGGTTTTCAAAAGTGTAGGAATTTCCTTCTATAATAATGTCACAAACCCCACATCTTTTTTTGTTGCATTTTGTGACTCCTGTATTGTGTGTTGGTTATATATATATATATATATATATATATATATATATATATATATATATATATATATATATACGCGCGTGTGCGTGTACTTTTCTACTTAGATGTTTACTTCTATATGACTGATTTTAATACCACGGCTAAATTTTTATAGTGTGTCCTACTATTGTAGCTGTTATGGAGTTAAAATGGACTCAAAGCTGAGCGAATAACGTTTCGTATACCTTATCTCAAATATCTGTTAAAAAATAGTTTACAAATGTACAGTAATTCACAAAAGATTCTTAGATTATATACGATAAACTCTGCGATCCAAATACTTGCCATATAGATAAATCTAAGAAATATATCTAAAACGTATACGTACATTCCAAAGTTAACGCGTCCCTTGTGTTAGGACGCAAAGGTTATTTCTTCCAGATATATACACGTATTCCTGGTGTACTTGATATTATACAATATACGCATGCGCATATCTCTGGATAACGTTTATATGCATTTAGCTTACTCGTCGCGATACCCAACTTGTGATATGATTCAGTCATCACAAAATAGACAATGGCGAAGATTCGGAGAGAATAGTGCACTAAATCACAAACAGTTCGGTAAAAGACAGTATCGGGCATGCTTCTCATTCAACCTATTCCCTGGCCAGTATGCACACAAGAGCTGCGCAGACGATGTATATTAATGATTAGGTATTGATTCCATCGCGTCCCAAACCAACCATCGTTCAGTACATGTCGTCTGCTGCTTTGAAATACAGAACCGTCATAAAAAAAAATATTGTGGAAACCGAAAAGATTTTTTGACATACTCTCGAATGCAGATGAAAAAAAAAAACCTGCTTTTTATAAATTTATGAAAAAAAGAAAATCCAAAATCTACTCAACTATTCAAGAGATAGGATGAATTGAAATATTTCAGTCCATTTCAACTGTCCGTTTTTAAGTAGACATTTACTAAAGTTAAAAAAAGAACCCAAATCAAACGAAAATTTAGCCTCTCTGCAAAACTAGTGTGAATAAAATACGTCATAACGTTTTTATGTGTCGTGTTCTTTTCACGACTTATAATATTACGGCTCTCCATAACTACCAGTGCTATAAGTAACTGTCGTGATGTGGGGTCTGGCAAAACATAGCACTTAACTCGAGAGTGTGAGTCGTTATATAGTACTCAATACTCAGCTAGACAAGTCACTGTAATAGTTTTACTTCTTTTCTTTCTAGACAATTATTCAGGACTAATTATCATGAATGAACTGATTCATTCATGATAGTAAAGAAGGTTGACTGGCTCCTACCAAAACAGTAACATTTTACTCTTCAACATGTTTCTATATCGTTGTGAATAGTGAATCGATCCTATACTAGGTGCTACATAAATTTCGGCCTTGTGCCACACCTAAACTACACTTTAAAACTCACCATTCTACTTCGTCTTTGTTCTTCTAGCCGTTTACGTATTTTTTCTCTTTTTTCATGTTCAGTATCCCTTCGTAGAAGTCCATAGCTCTCCACAACGTCCTGACTTTGAGATCTAAGTAAATTTCTATCCTTTGCAGATCCTCTTTCTTTTTATTTTGACATCCATTAATTTTTCTTCATTTGTTATGTGTCATGTCACCTGAGAAAGTAAAATGGGCGTTCATAGCTCTCCACAAATTCCTGCCTTTTGAAGCACTCTTTAACTATTGACTTTTTCGCATCTCTCTTTGTCTTTGTTCGGCCTCCATCAACGTCTTTTTATGTATGTGTCACTTCACAGTTCCTTTTATGCTCTAAGTAAAGGCTTAGCCATTCCTATATATCATTGTCCCTGCTTTAAAATCTATTTGCTCCGACTCGTTAAGTAGCTTACTCGCAGTTTCACCTTGCCTTTTGATATTTACTATGTTTTTAAATTCCCCAACACACGTTCCTCATTTTGAGTACCAGAAGTTTCAGTTGTACGTTATCGATTGTTAATATCAGTTCTACTTCTATTCTTTGAAAATATTTTGTTACTTTCCATATATGTCCATGATATTCTTTGTCTCATCGGCTGTAGAGAATTTTTCAAGAGTTTATTTCCATATAGGAGATTAGATATTAAATAGCAGTTACGAACTCTTTTCTTTGCGTCTAATGACATTTTCCTATCTCTTAATACTTTGATTAGTTTATGAAAGGCATGTGGAGATTGTCCAGCATTCACTGCCATATAGAAGATTAGATATTACATATCAGTTCAGCACTCTTTTCTTTGTTTCTAACGACAATTTCCCATCTCTTAATACTTTGTTTTTTATGAAAGGCATGAGGAGGAGATTCACTCCAAAGATTACACATAGCAGTTCATATAACGAATTTCCCCATCTCTTAATACTTAGTTTATAGCAGTTCAAAATTCACTGCCATATTTTTCAGCTTTTTTTCTTTGTTTCTAACGACATTTTCCTATCTCTTAATACTTTGCTTTGTTTATGAAAGGTATGATGACATTGTCCAGCATTTACTTGCATATAGGAGATTAGATATTACATAGCAGTTCAGCACTCTTTTCTTTGTTTCTAATGACATTTTCCTATCTCTTAATACTTTGCTTATTTTATGAAAGGCATGAGGAGATTGTCCAGCATTCACTGACATATAGGAGATTAGATATTACACAGCAGTTGAGCACTTTTTTTTTGTTTCTAACCACATTTTCCTAACTCTTAATACCTTGATTAGTTTATGAAAGGCATGAGGAGATTATCCAGCATTCAGGAGATTAGATAGTACACAGCAGTTCAGCAGTTTTTCTTTAATTCTAATGATATTTTACTAACTCTTAATACGTTGCTTAGACTAAGAAAAGCATGAGGAGTTTGTCCAGTATTCAATGTCATATAGGAGATTAGATAGTATACAGTAATTCAGCACTCTTTTCTTTGTTTCTAACGGCATTTTCTTATCTCTTAATTCTTTGCTTAGCTTATGAAAGGCATGATGATATTTTCCAGCATTCACTGCCATATAGGAGATTAGATATTACATAGCAGTCCAGCACTCTTTTCTTTGTTTCTAACGATATTTTCCTATCTCTTGATACTTTGCTTATTTTATAAAAGGCATGAGGAGATTGTCCAGCATTCACTGCCATATAGGAGATTAGATATTGCATAGCAGTTCGGCACTCTTTTCCTTGTTTCTAACGGCATTTTCGTACCTCTTAATACTTTGCTTAGTTTATGAAAGGCATGATGAGATTTTCCAGCACCCACTGCCATATAGATATTCCATAGCAATTCAGCACACTTCTCTTTGTTGTTAATGAAAATTTCTTATGACATTATACTTTGCTTAGTTTCTGAAAGTCATATTTTTTTTTTATTTTTGTTGTTTTGTTCCTGCGCTACCCAAATAGTAAAATTTCAACGCCTGCTTAATATTACAATTCCCAACTGGTTACCTCGAAACCAAGTCTCTCTCCTCTACTGACAATCAGGCAATTTTGTTTTCTTACTGGTAATAAATAGTCCTTTCTTTTTGCTTTCTACTTTCTCTTACTGTTCTTTCAGTTTCCTCTCGTGTAAAACTTTTGGGCCAGCTTAGCAAATTAATTACTTTTGTTAATTGCACCCCAAATTGTAGAGCGGTTAATAGTATGCTTTTCTCAGTAGGTTTTATCATCTTTGGGGATCAAACAACAAGTTACATTTTTTTTTTTGAAAAAAATTGTATGATGGAAGATAGCCCATCGCAAGCAGAGTGCTGCGAGGAAAAGCCCCTGGAAAAATATTTGGGCGACTAGTGAAAAGGTTACCTTGCAGCACTTAAGAAGCATTTTTTTTTTTTTTTTGCAAAAAGTGATTTTCATTATTATAGAAATTTCAACACGTTAAAATTATGGAGTTAGAAATTAGTATCACTGCTCTTGGTTTGAATCTCAATTTGAAGGTCCAGATTTTCTCAGTTGCTTGCGTGTGTGTTTTTGTTGGAGCACTTATTTCTTCAGTTCCCACCACTTTATTTCAATTATAGTGATATCATAACTATATGCCTGGAGTTAATCACATTTTATACAAAAAAATAAAACAAAAATAATAATAATAATAAACGCATTTATAGATATTGCTTCATTTATTTGCTACTTCACGACTGGGTGTCAGGACAGGTTTTAGGAGAAATAGCAAAAAGACAAAATTTATTAAACATTACAAAGGACAGGAAATGATCAATTACGTCCTGAAGGGACACAACACATAACAGAAGATGAATGAGATTGAGTAAATTGATGGAGGAACAAGGTTTAGGAGAAATAACAAAAAAAAAAAAAAAACAATATTAAGAGATACGAAGGACAAGAATTAGAGGAGTTCCATGATCTCCGATGGCTCAAATGTACACGGAACATTATATTCTATCCATTCCACTTTCTCAAGGGAGCGTTTCGATATATTAACACTAAAGAACTGAATGCATAATATTATATCGTATTCTACAATGGTTTGACGATGAAAAACTGGTGATATTAATTAACTGTATATATATATATATATATATATATATATATATATATATATATATATATATATAAAAGGGCAGGATGTGTGCGTGTGTGTGTGTGTGTGTATGTAATGAATGCACGTCGCAATTTTCGACGGATTTGCACCAAAATTTACACGCACATGCTCCAAGTTAGCGGAAAGGCCAAGACCGACTTTGCATTTCCCAACTCCCATCGATAGTGGAAATAATCGATTTTTTCATTCTTCTACGGCAGTTTTCATGTAGTTTACGGCCATTTTCTACTGGCCAGAGTGAGAGCCTACAGCTGGCTACCACGAATAGGCAGGAAGATTCTACTGGCCAGCGTGAGAGCCAACACATGACTGACACGAATGTTAACTAGCATGCAAAAACAATCGATAGCTGCATTCGTCACAGGTGGGAAACATTTAAATCTGCATGGCACTTTACTTCAATTGGCTCATTCGCTTGCTTAAACTCAACGTTGATTCTGATTCCGCAGAACTGGGTTGGGTGTGAAAAAGTATTTGTTCTTAACATTCTTTTTTCATTCGGTTTTTCCAGTTACGAGTCCTTTTTTTTAAAGCTGATCGTTTTGTGTTCATTTTGCTTAGTTCTTTTTTTGTAACAGATTTAATGTTTAGTATAGAGCTTAGAAAACATTCGCAGTGTGAGATAGGCAAGAAGTAAGGCATGTAGCAACATCAGCACGGCAATGGGCACTCCTTTAAAGGCAAGGAAGGGCAAAAATATTGTATATATATATATATATATATATATATATATATATATAATTACTAAGCAATAAAACCCCAAATTACCTTGTACGGGAAAGGCCTATTTCAGCAGACGAAGTTATCGGTCGTCTGTCTTATCAACCCCGGTGTCGACTGAATTCGTGTCTATAAAGTGAAGGAGAGGTGGGAAATATAATTTAACTGTGAAAGCTAAATCGACCAGTCGATAAACTGTTACAGAATTTACCCGGTTTAATGTTTCAGTCAGACGAAATGCATCAGGTGTCAGGGGAGGGTGGAAGGTATTTTAAAGCCAGAAAATATTTTTAGATTCCAAGAATTTTTTCTGGGAGAGTTAATATTATTTAGTGCCACTAGTTACACCATAGCTTCAGGGAATAGATATGGATTCATGCCTTTCCTAAGAGCATTTTCCCGTAAATGAATATAAGGAAACGAACGGGAAAGGGAACTTGACTCCCCAGTGAACAATTCCGAGTCATTATCCACTGCACTGGTCTCACACCCAAACTTACAGAACCAGGTATTCCGAAGCGGACCCCATCTAGAAACTGACCAGGTTCAACGTTGCTTAAATTCTGTGACCGTACAAGAATCAGTATTTCAACATTATGTGCCAGTAATTCTTTTGGAAAATAAATTTCTCTTTTCCACTAAATGTTATCGCCCTTTCGAGGATGGTTAGGGGTTTCCGTCCTAAATTTTATTCAAAGTTGTGTGGAATATCAACATCTTGATCAAGTCATAATATTCTCTTTGATTTGTTCTATCCATTTTAGATTTGTATATGTGCAAGATAGACTCTGCCGAGAAAGATTTCGCTCCACTTCAAGTCAGTTGAAAAGATGAGGCCAAGAGGACGCAGAGAAACATGTAGCGACTTCTTGGCCTTACGTTTTCAACTGACTTTTAAGTGGAACGACTATATCTAATCAATAGCTGCATCTGCTGCTAGGAAAGTTGTGTCACTGTATTGTGTCAGAAATTTTTTTCTCGTCACAGTCCATCTTACACATTTACAAATCTGTCGTTCGTCCGTGTTTTGAATACTGTAGCCATATCTGGTCTGGTGCTCCTGCAATTCATCCTGAGGTTATTGATAGAATCCAAAGAAGGGTCTGCAATGTAATCGATCCTGACTTGGCATCTAGACTTCAGTTACATTCTCACCGACGTGTCGTGGCTTTCGTCTGACTTTTCTACAAATATTTCCATGGCGTCTGCTCTGACAAGCTTTTTTCCCTGGAGCTCCAGTGTTATTAGTCTAGCATCTCGTTTACCGTTGAAAGAGCTAAATGCAACCGCCACTTCTACTCCAACCGTTTCTTTTCTTGCTCTTCCCGTCTGTGTAAATCCCTTCCGTTTCTTTGCTTCCCTGATAACTACAATCTTCAAAAATTTAAATGCAACGTCTATTGCCATCTTATACCTTCTTGAATCCTGTTCATCATTTGTCCTTTCCTCAATCCTCTCTATACTCAGTCTTTTTTTTTACGTTCACACCCTATAACCTACTGCGTACTAGTGGCATTCGAGCCTTTCTTGGTTGTGTAGTACCAATCCGCAAAGTTTAAAGTTGGATGGTCCTCACTAAAATCATTCATAATCAGTAATTTGAGAAGTGGTTGTATAAAGTTAACAGTTTGACTATTTCTGAACGACGTTGTTTCTATATGTAACTTCTATTCTGACGACGCTATTTAATTAGATGACTCACATTTTTAAATCAATATTTTAATTTAGTAGCAAGTTGTTGTGTTGGGTAAAACTGCCTCTAGTACGGCCTATCCTATGTTCAATTTATTTATTTTCCTTTTCTGACTAAAAATTCGTTTATTTAAAAAGAAAATGGACCAAACAGAAAAGAAAGTCTTTCTTCAATCTACGTTAAAAGTCAAATAAAGATAGACTAAAGGCGAAAAAAGTAACGAATAACAAAAGAAAAAAAAAACAGATTAGTAAACGAATAAATACTGAAATGGCGTTCGACTTCTGTCAATAAGTCATGTAGGTTCCTCACGCAACATGGCGTGCCCGTTTTGTGACGTGTTGTCGGACAGTGGCAGAGAGATAGAAAACAAGTCTCTCGTCCAACAGTCAATTTTCTCAAGCACCCAACAATAAATATACTACTTTATATAAAACACCCAAGCCAAAAAAAAAAAATATTTGTTTCTTAGAATGCATTTATTGATCACTCTGCATTCGCAAGTGTTCTATGAAAGAATAAACACGGAACGAAGAAAAAAAATGCATCTTTTAAAATGATAAAGATCTACTTCAATATAGATGTGCTATGATTTTGTGATGTGATTAAGTTATCCGAACGTGTAAACCTCTGTATGAATGGTATTAATTCTCAAGTTTCCTGGTTATTTGAACGCGGGGTAACCATTTGGCGGATTTTAGTTATCATTTCACTCTAAACAAGGCAATAGAGCCACTAAGACGCAAGGCGTTATTGAGTGTGTGAGAATATGAGAAAAAGAAAACCTTATTAAGAAGTGTTGTGTTTAATGAGTGACTAAATTTCCCTACATTTACACCCTTGTGCAAATAAATTGGAACAAAACAAATAATTCCATTATTATTTACTTTCCAATGAAACATGGCCTAGTGATTATGTTAGTACTTTGTATGTCCATACGTACGACTGGAAAGCGCTATGCATTTTGCATCCCGTTTTCTACTACTGTTCCATGAGTAGACGGGCTACTCATAAAGGATGAACGAGTCCGTATTTCAATATTACACCCTTGTGCGAATTAATTGAAACAGCCGTTTTAGTTGCCCTTCTTTCACCGTACGGTCAGTTTTAGACCCCCTGGAGTGACAGGGTGTAATCAATTTCTTTTTTTTTCCTCAGAGTACTTCATTGGCAGGGGTGTGCAATAATATAAATCTATTTTCGGGGTGTATGATGAAATTTGTCCTTGTAAAATACTGTGTCATCCGTGATTGCGTCAGATTCTCATCACCCCCCAAACATTATTGTCTCGACTGTCGATTTTTTGTCCACGGCCATTGTCTGCGATGCACGCCACACCAAAGAAGCGTGCGAAAATTGTAACGGTATATGAACACAATGACAAGCCTTACTAGTGAGCAAATCAAAGTACAATAGACTAGACCGGCAACTCACTTGATTTAAATCCAATTGAGAATCTGTGGTCACTATGTAAGCAATGACTTCGTGGAATTGACAATATGAAGTGCACTGGGTCATGTTTTATTGGAAAAAAATAGGGAAAAAAGTAAATAATGGAGTTATTCGTTTTGTTTCAATTAAATTGCGCAAGGGTGTACGTTCTTGAGTATAACACTCCCGTTCTTCTGACGTTAAAAACAGAATAAATTACGTCCTTGAATGTAATACACTCCGTGCTTCTGATGCTAAAAACAGGGGATAAACTACATTCTCGCGTATAATACGCACTAGTAATATAGCATCTCGAAATTAGGTTAGTGTAGGTTTTGTTTTTTGAATCTTTAGTTTTTCCTTTTCCCAGTAAACTTAGCTACGTTGTGTTTGCTCATTAGCCCCTTTTATTTCTGTCCCTATTTTTTCTTTAGTTTAATTCCCCTTCCCCTCCCTTCGTTAGGTAGTCAGTGATGTCAGTTCTCTGGTGGATGCGGGGAGATTTTTCGTTTTTTTTTTTCGACTGTGTGTGTTTTTCGTTTTCTGTTGTGTTTGAATGAGTGCGTGTCTGTGTGAGTGCTAGGGATGAATAAATGTTTTTTTTATATTTTATAGGCCCGCATTGATTTCGTCCAGTGAACTGATGTTTCAGCCACATTTAAGTATTGTGCGTTTTTTTTTTTTATTACTAACAATAATTTTGTTTAGTTTCTTGTAAATAGATTAATTTATATTGTATATACTCATTGGGGATCTTTTTAATTTGTTGTTTTAATCCCCACCACCACATGCGACGATCTGTACATATGGGGACTATTTAGGATTTTCATAGAGACAATGAGGTATTATGGTGAATGTAGTAAGAAAGGTTAGTAAGTGTTGTTTTGGTGTTAGGAATATTGTTTGTATGTCTGGGTCAGTGTTTGTGGCTAGCTAAGTTTAAAATTAAGACAGATGAAGACCTTCCTTTTCCTATCCCCACTTTTTTAGGCCATGTGCCACATTTTCTGTAATTTATACGAATTAAATATTGTAATATAGCAATCTCTACGTATTTTTTTAAAAGTTGTACCCTATTATCCGTTAAAATCTCAAATCTACATAAATTATCATAATATTCTGTGATTTAAAATTTCGTGTACCAGTGTACACTATTTATTTAACGATATAATTATATCGAGGTTGTTTACAAATCTATTTTGTACAGTTATTTTTAAAAAAATTTTTGTTGAACCGTTTGAAGTTTTCACACTTGATACTTAGTATCAACAAACGAAGGAATATGAAACTACGACCTCTGTGCATGGAAATTACCGCCCGATTTTTAAAGCGAAAACACTCAAAAGAAAAAAGTACATTATTTATACTTTCTGATAAAATTAATGTTATCAAAACATCTTAGCCTTCCTGAGTATGACGATAAGCTACATCCGCGGCCTCTGATCTGGAGATTTTGAGGAGCGTGGAACCAAGTCTTAATTGCTGGTGTTCCCAGATCCATCAGCATCCGGGGTGGTAGCACCGGTTAGGGTCCCAGCTTTTGGCAAATAGTTAACCCCCAAACTTGGGTCAAAACACTATGGAAGAATAAAAATACGTTTTAATATTAGTAATACATTTCTGTAAGAATATTGCCATGAATGATTTTTTGAAGGAAAAATATTTCCAGCAATTCATTTTTGAAAAAAGAAATATTTCGAGCAGTACATTTCTGAAAAAAGAAATATTTCCAACAATGTATTTTTGAAAAAAAATATATTGCCAGCAATACATTTTTGAAAACAAATATATTACCAACAATACATTTTTGAAAAAAAAAAAATATTTTCAGCAATACATTTAAAAAAAAATATTACCAGCAATACATTTTTGAATAAATAAATATTTCCAACAATACATTTTTGAAAAAAAATATTACCAGCAATACATTTTTTTTAAAATATATATTACCAGTAATTCATTTAAAAAAAAATATTACCAGCAATACATTTAAAAAAAAAAATATTACCAGCAATAGATTTTTGAAAAAAGAAATATTTCCAACAATACATTTTTGAAAAAAAAAATATTACCAGCAATACATTTTTTTAAAAAATATATATTACCAGTAATTCATTTAAAAAAAAAATATTACCAGCAATACATTTTTTAAAAAAATATATATTGCCAGTAATTCATTTAAAAAAAAATATTACCAGCAATACATTTTTTTAAAAAATATATATTACCAGTAATTCATTTAAAAAAAAATATTACCAGCAATACATTTTTGAAAAAAGAAATATTTCCAACAATACATTTTTGAAAAAAAAAATATTACCAGCAATACATTTTTTAAAAAATATATTGCCAGTAATTCATTTTTTACCAAAATTTTTGAAAAAAAAAATATTTCCAACAATACATTTTGAAAAAAATATTACCAGCAATACATTTTTTTAAAAATATATATTACCAGTAATTTAAAAAAATATTTCAAATTTTAAAAAAAAATTTACCAGCAATAGAAAAAAAAAAAATATTACCAGCAATACATTTTTGAAAAAATATATATTACCAGTAATCCATTTAAAAAAAATATTACCAGCAATACATTTTTTAAAAAAAATATTACCAGCAATAGATTTTTGAAAAAAGAAATATTTCCAACAATACATTTTGAAAAAAAAATATTACCAACAATACATTTTTTAAAAATATATATTACCAGTAATTCATTTAAAAAAAAATATTACATTTTTTTTAAAAATATATATTACATTTTTTAAAAAAAAAAAGCAATATTTTTGAAAAAAGAAAATACATTTTTGAAAAAAAATAAAACAATATTTTTTAAAAAATATATATTGCCAAATTCATTTAAAAAAAATACATTTTTTTTGAAAAAAAAATATTTCCAACAATACATTTTTTAAAAAATATATATTACATTTTTTTAAAAATTCATTTCATTTAAAAAATATACCAACAATACATTTTTTTTAAAAATATATATTACCAGTAATTCATTTAAAAAAAAATATTACCAGCAATACATTTTTGAAAAAAGAAATATTTCCAACAATACATTTTTGAAAAAAAAAATATTACCAGCAATACATTTTTTTAAAAATATATATTGCCAGTAATTCATTTAAAAAAAAATATTACCAGCAATACATTTTTGAAAAAAGAAATATTTCCAACAATACATTTTTGAAAAAAATTACCTGCAATACATTTTTTAAAAAAATATATTACCAGTAATTCATTTATTTTTGAAAAAGCAATACATTTTTTAAAAAAAATACATTTTTTGAAAAAAAATATTACCAGCAATACATTTTTGAAAAATATATATTTACCAGTAATTCATTTAAAAAAAATATTACCAACAATACATTTTTAAAAAAAAAAATAAAGATTTTTGAAAAAAATATTTCCAACAATACATTTTTGAAAAAAAAATATTACCAGCAATACATTTTTTAAAAATATATATTACCAGTAATTTATTTAAAAAAATATTACCAGCAATACATTTTTAAAAAAAAATATATTACCAGCAATTCATTTTTGAAAAAAAAATATTTCCAACAATACATTTTTGAAAAAAAAATATTTCCAACAATACATTTTTTTAAAAAATATATATTAACATTTAAAAAAAAATATTACCAACAATTTTTTTAAAAATATATATTACCAGTAATTCATTTAAAAAAAAATATTACCAGCAATACATTTTTGAAAAAAGAAATATTTCCAACAATACATTTTTGAAAAAAAAAAAAATATTACCAGCAATACATTTTTTAAAAAATATATTGCCACCAATTCATTCAAAAAATATTAAAAAAATTTTTTTAAAAAATATATACATTTTTTAAAAAAATATTACCAGCAATACATTTTTTTGAAAAGAAATATTTTTGAAAAAAAAAATATTACCAGCAATACATTTTTTAAAAATATATTGCCAGTAATTCATTTAAAAAAAATTACAATACATTTTTGAAAAAGAAATATTACCAACAATACATTTTTAAAAAAAAATATTACCAGCAATAGATTTTTTTAAAAAATATATTACCATTAATTCATTTAAAAAAATATTACCAGCAATACATTTTTAAAAAAATATTACCAGCAATAATTTTTGAAAAAAAAAAATATTACATTTTTTGAAAAATATATATTACCAGTAATTCATTTAAAAAAATATTACCAGCAATACATTTTTAAAAAAAAAATATTACCAGCAATAGATTTTGAAAAAGAAATATTTCCAACAATACATTTTTGAAAAAAAAATTATTACATTTTTTAAAAATATATAATAATTTTTAAAAAAATATATATATACCAGTAATAGATTTTTGAAAAAAAAATATTTCCAACAATACATTTTTGAAAAACAAAATATACATTTTTTTTAAAAAAATATATATTACCAGTAATTCATTTAAAAAAAATATTACCAGCAATACATTTTTTTAAAAATATATATTACCAGTTTCATTTAAAAAAATATTACCATTTTTTTGAAAAAAAAATATTTCCAACAATACATTTTTGAAAAAAAAATATTACCAGCAATAGATTTTTTGAAAAAAAAAATATTAACAGCAATACATTTTTGAAAAAAAATTAACACAATACATTTTTGAAAAAAATATTAGATTTTTTTTTGAAAAAGAAATATTTCCAACAATACATTTTTGAAAAAAAAAATATTACCAGCAATAGATTTAAAAAAAAAAAATATTTCCAGCAATACATTTTTGAAAAAATAAATATTAACAGCAATACATTTTTAAAGGAAAATAATATTACCAACAATATATTTTTTGAAAAAAACAAACATTAGCAGCAATACATTTTTGAAAAAAATATTACTAACAATAAAACTCTTGTCGGCATTAAATAACTCATTGAGGCTGATATGCCGTAAAACAAACTAAACCAAACCAAACGAAAACATAATAGATCTTCCTGTTGTTAAATTTTATCATCATTTTCAGATGATTTCCTTTCAAATTTTCAAATTCCTGTCTTTGATACTAAAGATGTCCAATTATGATGATTCCCAAATATTACCGATGTATCAAATAACTTTTTGTAAACAATTATCAATTCCTTACTTTGTGTTTTAATATCTGCTGTGCTGAGTGTATTTTCAATCTTCCTATTTCAATTAAGATCTTTGTAGTGATATTTAAATGACCACCTAATTAGCATAGCTAAAGCATATGTCAGTGACACTAAAATCAAGCAGGTGCGGAACGTACGAGAAAGGATGATTCGTTGGTAACAAAGAAAAGACTACTGAACTGCGACGTAATATCTCTCCTCCTTTCCGGCAACGAATGTGTGACGGTCTCTTCAAAGATTCAGAAGACATTCGAGGCAAGAGCGATATGTTCTACAGAAGGATGATAAGGATACCATGGACCGAGCGTGTGAGAAACGGTGAGGTTTTGAAGAGGATGCAAACACAGAGGAAGCATATACTCATCAGGAAGAGGCAGGAAGGCTTGGAGAATCTGATACTCACAGGGTTGATAAAGGAAAAGAGAGACATCGCGTGACATATTAAGCAATCGGACAGCAGAAAAGGGTCTGTAGCAAAAGGATAAAACGTATTGAGAACTACAATGGATAGGAGAAGTGGAGGGCCATGATCACCTACGTCCTGAAAAGACACGGCTCATAAAAGAAACGAAGGCATATATTATATTACGTGCTTAAGCGCTCTGTAGAGCCATCCCACCCAGAAATACACCTCATTCAGTAGGGGTGCGTGGGGTTATTGGCCGGTGCCTGAAGTGTCTCCAAAGGGGGAACTGCTGAGGGGGCTTGGATATTTTTTCCTACACTATTGCCGTTAAACCCAGTTTTAATCTCGATCTCGACTTCTGTCACTTCCTCGTAGACGTGATGTGGCTTCCCTCTGCCTTTTCTCCAAGTATTTTCATGACAACTCTCCTGACGAGCTACTTTCACTGGTTCCTCAACTGCATGAATTTAAGCGTGCTAGGTTGGCATCTCGGTCCCACCCTTCACAGTTGGAACGGTTAAATGTAATCGTCTCTTCTGCCCCAACAGCTTCTTCACTTGCACTTCCTGACAGTGGAACTCCCTTCCTCTTACTTGCTTCCATGATAGCTATAATTTTCAAATATTTAAATGTAATGTCAATTGACATCTTCTGATGCCTTGATCCTGATCCCAAGTTCTTCTCTATATCCTTTCCTCAAACACCACTTTTTTTTATCTTGCTCTCAATCTCTGTAAGTCCTTGCGTACTAGTGGCACTCTTGCCTTGTATGGGGTGAAATGCTTAAAAAAAAAAACTTGTATTCGGTCGTGACAAGGGCCCGCTAAAAAATATCCTCGGTATCCGAGTATGGTATGCTGACTGGCATTTGTGTTCAGTCCTTTGTCAATAATATTCGCTCAAGCCCAAGTGGGCGACATCCAACAATGGGGTGGGCGACATCCAACAATGGGGTGGGCTTTTTAGAATTTTTGCTGTGGTCTTTAAATGCGACACTGTGTCACATTCGGCATGGATGTGGGCCCACAGCAAAATCACTGTCTGGGTGTGCGAGATAAACGACAGCAGCTGGACAGAATATACGATAAAAAAAGCACATTTTAAAACAAGGCTTTTTTTTTTTTAAAGCTGAGTGAAAACACTTCTACTTGAGGATGCTGAGGATACCATGGACCGGACATGTGAGCAACGATGAGGTTTTAGAAAAAAATGGAAACAAAACAGAAACTTGCACTTAACATCAGGAAGAAACAGATGATATTTCTGAGGCTCATAATGAGGAAGGAAGGCTTAGAAAATATGATACTCACAGGACATATTGAGGGCAGGAGGACAGAAAGCGCTTAACATACTTGATGAGTTTAAGTAAATGGATGGTGGAACAGGATTTAGGAGATAAAACGAAAAGACAAAATTTAATAAGAGCTACAAAGGACAGGAAGTTGTAGAGAGCCATGATCGCCTACGTCTTGAAGGGACACGACACAGAAGAAAATGAGTTTAAGTAAATGGATGGTGGAACAGGATTTAGGAGATATAACGAAAAGACAAAATTTATTAAGAGCTACAGATGACAGGAAGTTGTGGAAAGCCATAATTTCCTAACTCAACACACATAAATAAGATACATAACAAATTTATCTTATTATCTCCAAACTTATACTAAGATATAGTATAAAATTTATTCTGTAACATTCGTTATTTAATATAAGACGCTATTGTGCGTACCTAGATTCATTTTTTAAAATCTTCTACCCCAAACATGGTGGTGATGCCACTGGTACATACGGAGTTGCAGGGCGAGAAAGGAATGAGAATAGAGAGGACTGAAGAAAAGACAAAAAATGAACGTCATTCAAGAAGACACAAGATGGCGGCTGGCGTTGCATTTAATGTTTTGAAGATTATAGTTCTCTGTGAAGCAAGTAAACGAAAGCGATTTCTACAAATGGGAAGTGCGAAAAAAGAAACTGCTGGGGTAGAAATGGTGGTTGCATTTAACTATCTCAGCAATAAACCGGTGGGAACTAGATGCCAATGTTGTAGCACGCTTAAATTCATGTAGTAGGGATAACAGAAAAAAAAAGATTGTCATCGCATTTGCCATGAAAATATTTGTAGAATAGACAGAGAGAAATCACGTCGCGTCGGTGAGAAAGTAACTGAAGTCGAGATGTTAGGTCAGGATACATTAGATTGCAAATCCTTTTTTTTTTCTTTTTTAGTTTTGGATTTAGTCAAGAACATCGAGATGAATAGCAGGACGACTAGGCAAGATATATGGTAGCAGTATTCAATACTCGTACGAATGGTAGATTTGTAAATATTGAATAAATAACATACAGCATTGATCATGTGGCAAAACTGACTTATTTCTTGTTCTAAGATGAATGTTGCGGAGGGCCTTTCGATTTTCCTCACTGAAATTTTAAAAAAGCATATATATATATATATATATATATATATATATATATATATATATATATATATATATAGATATAACAGTAGGATTGTTTCTTTTCAAGTTAGACGCTCTGTACTGATCATTTCAAAACGAATTACACAGCACGAGAATAACCCTGGGCTAATTGAATCATTATTATTTCAAGTGTCGCCAGAATATATATACTTCTCATGTGCTACGCCGCGCCTAAAATCTGAAGTCAAAATTGCTTAGGCCAGCCATTTCTTTTTGGATCACGACAGCAGAACGTAGTCTTAGTTAAATCATTTTTTATGAAGTTAAACTTTCCTTTACTAAACATTTGCTTTTCTCCAATAGAAAATAACTCGCAAATACTTTCATATTAATTTGAGTAGGCATCATATCGTGATGAAGGCAGCCTTCTTATAACTGGTCTCTCTCGGCGTTAATTATGGGCGTGAAAAGCTTTTTTAATTCTACTGCCTTAGCGGGTAAAGTAATCACGAGAGAAATTCCTGCTGAAAAGATTCTATAGCCCAAGGTGTTAAGGATTTATGCAAAAGAGGTTGAAAAGTTTGCAGGTATTTATATATGACCCTACACGAAAAGAATGTGACACATGGCCGAGTTTAAAGTGGGATTTCGGCTGCCGTTCGAACATTGTCCTACCGTTTCTCTTTCTGGGGGATACCTCAGTGACCAGGTGATGAGTACTTCCCCTTTTTTGAATGAGAGGTAACGTCTGGGTGAATTCTCCACCCCCCAGGTGATGAAGTAATGCTAATTTTGAAACTCGCTTGGCCGAGTGTGACTACACATTAAGTGGCCTTTATATATCCTTATCTAAATAACAATATGGTGCGACAGAGGAGAGAAATGCATATTTGGAGATAGATAGATAGATAGATAGATAGATAGATAGATAGATATGAATAAAGTGAAATAGACAGATAGATAGATAGATAGATAGATAGATAGATAGATAGATAGATAGATCATGAGCAGATTGAGATAGATAATGAATAAAGTAAAATAGATAGATAGATAGATATGAATAAAGTGAAATAGATAGATAGATAAATAGATAGATAGATAGATAGATAGATAGATAGATAGATAGATATGAATAAAGTGAAATAGATAGATAGATAGATAGATAGATAGACCATGAGCAGACTGAGATAGATAATGAATAAAGTAAAATAGATAGATAGATAGATCATAAGCAAACTTAGATAGATAGATAGATAGATAGATAGATAGATAGATAGATCATGAGCAGGCTGAGATAGATAGATAGATAGATAGATAGATAGATAGATATGAACAGACCGAGATAGATAGATAGATAGATAGATAGATAGATATGAACAAACTGAGATAGATAGATACGAATGGATAGTGATCTATATGAATAGATAGATAGATAGACAGACAGACAGACAGACAGATCATGAGCAAACTGAGATAGATAGATGAACACGTGAATAATATATGTTTATATAAAGAACAACACGGTGCAAGCATATACTTGTGTATATAGATAGACAACACGCAGAGAAAGGGGAGAAAAACATTTAATAGCGATATTGATTGTGTGTGTGTGTGTGTGTGTGTGTGTGTGTGTGTGTGTGTGTGTCTGTGTGTGTGTGTGTGTGTGTGTGTGTGAGTTCGCCACTTGGTTTTGGGAAATCAAGTAGTCGGCCTGCCCGAGAAAGGTCATGTCTCGCGGTGGACATAAGTATCCCGAAGCCAAAAAAAGAAAAGAAGAAAAAAAAAAGAGGTGTCAGTCGTTCACTTTTCTAACGCTGATTTCGCCGACATCTACCGGCGGTAAGCGAAATTGCCAGCAATGTCTAGCAATCCAACAGCTTATTTATACAATTACAGTTAAAAAAAAAAAAATCATTTCACACTAAGCAAGTGTGGTAAAATACTGGGAATAGTGACGATTAAAGGAAGGATAAAAGATGAACGAGATTCAAGAAGATAGAAGATGGCGATTGACGTTGCATTTACATTTTTGAAGGCTGTATTTATCAAGGGTAGCCAGTAAACGGAGGGGAGTTTCGTAGGTGGGGTGTGCGAGAAAAGAATCTGTTCGAGTAGAAGTCGCCGGTTACATTGAACAATTTTAACAGTAAAAGGGTGGGAAATAGATGCCAATCTAGTGGCACGCTTGTAGTTGGAGCACTAGGGGAAAAAAAGCTCGTCAGAGCAATTGCCATGAAAATGTTCATAAAAAAGACAGAGGGAAGCCACGTCACGTCGACATAGATCAGTACAATATGGGAGGCATTAATAAAGAAAGCAAGACAAATGATACGAAGTCTTCAACGGCAACGCTAATCAGCAAGCAGGTTATTTTTAAGCTTCCAATTTCACCACAGAAAATTGTCCCACTGTATTAAAGCCTTTCTTTGTGAATTTGGTAAAATAATAATGGTGACTTCAATCTCTCGGCGGGGAAGTGTATGCTCAGGTCAGAAATTATTGATTTCTATAAATAACGGTAAAAACACTGGCCACTCTCCATTTTATAGGCAGAAGCACAAGAATGCATGCTGGGATTTTTTTTTCTAGCAATATAAAATAGGCAGGTTCTCGGTTTTATCTGACTCTGTCCCGATCTGCTGATTCATGTAGTTCGGGCAGACTTGTCAAACTCTCTGCCTTTGGAGAGAAAGAAATCTAGACGAGACTATGCCGAAGGGCAGAGTCACGTCTGGGGAGGTAGAATGATCCTTATTATGGAGTTTTGGGCGAATTTTTGTCCGAGACATTTAGCAATTTCTACATGTTGAACCTCGAAAATAAGATATTTACAGATTTAAAAAAAAACAAAAAAAAACATCCATCTACCTAAGATACGTTGATGATATTCTTATGTTAATTAAAAATACAGATGAAATACTTCAACTTCAAAAACGTTTCCAAAATAATTCTGTCCTTAAATTCACATATGAAAATACTACTAATAAAATTCCCTTCCTTGACATATTGATAAACACAAATAATAACAAATTTTACTATTTCGCTTTCTTAGAAATCTCAATACTAAGCAAATAGTACATAATACTGCTTCTACTAATCTCAAATATATTAATCTCCTATATCGTAATCAAATGCATACTAATTATAAACAAGATGAAAATATACTAAAAAAATTAGTAAATACTAATATATCAACAACAGATCCTAGCAAAAAAATTAAGTTAATCATATACTACACTAAATCTAGTATATCCAACTAAATTCTTCGCAATGATTCTTCTCCCCCGGTTAGCGATTTGCAAAAAACCAACATAGTTTATAAATTCAAGTGCCCTTTGGGAGATTGTATCTCCAACGAATTAAATAATATTTATGTTGGTCACACCACAAACTCCCTTTCACGACGCTTGACATTACATTTGAATGAAAACTCTAACATTTTTATGTATTTAAAAAACATGCCTGGCCGCACACACAATTCCGTAAAATCCTTGTTGAAAATACTTAAACATGAAAACAATAAACAAAAACTATAAATTCATGAAGCTATATAAATAAAACAGTTGAAACCAAACCTAAACAAAATAAGCTATGAAATCTCCACAAATATCCTTAAATGTCTATAATTGGTAACAGAAGCCAATGGTTTATACCAACGGTTTCCCATACTTAATACTTCTCGAATTCACTCTCGCATGGTCATGTGTTCTTTCTTCGTTTAATGATAATGTTATTAAGGGTATCAGACGTCATGAAAAGAATTTGCGTAAAATAAATAGACAACACTTGTCTATACTATTTAATGAAACAGGTATGAATGGAAAAATGTTGCCTAAATACACACAATATATATATATATATATATATATGACATGTACAAACAGGTATATGTGTATTAGCAAACAGATAAAATATCAGTCTATATTTCTGAGATGAGGTATTATGTACATTATTTACATTATTCGGAATATTGTGCTCATCTTTGGCGCCATATTTATTACAACGTTTCGGCCGTTGTACGCTCCAGCCTTCTTCAGGTGGTTGGTATGTCGAACTGAACCCTTTATTTCGCTCACTGGGGGAGACTGTTCTAGTTCCACGTGACATGTTTTTAATGGATGTCAGTTATCAGCTATCTCCTGTTAATTTCCCTCTGAAAGTTCTCCACTGCCACGAAGTGAGTTTCTTTTTTCCAGGTTTTCAGACGAGACGTTTAGCCATCTTTGACACCATTTGACGTCGGAACCACAGAAAAATCCTTTGAGTTATTCAGCTAGAAAAAGAAGAGGTTAAAATCGTTTTGTGTCAAAATATGTAGAAAGAGGTCACATTTGCATGAAAGTAAAAAAGATAGGTATGGGTCACGTTTATAAGACGAGACTACTAAAGGGAGACCTAGGTCATGTTTACACTAGGTCAGGTTGACACGACACTCCTAAAGACTGACAGAGGTCATGTTTACACTAGAATTTAAAGGTTAGATATAAGCTATGTTTACTTTAAAATTAAAAAACAGTCAAAAGTCACGTATAAACTTGAACTAAACGAGAGGCATAGGTTCGGTTTATACCAGAATAAAAATACATATAGATCAAGTTTAGCCATATTTAAAAAATATTGACACTGTTCAGGTTTACGCTAAAATAAGAAAGGCAGACATAGAACCAATTCTCAGATTATATTGGAATTTCGTATATAATGAAGAAATTAATCTCTAGAAGGTTATGATAGACAGTCTTTAGAGACACATCATTACGAAAAATAGTCCAAGCAAGTATTGAAATTGTTTTGTCGATTTCATTTTTCGTCATGGTTTTAATCATTAGGCCAACAAATACCCCAAGCAAGAATTGAACTTGTTTTGCCGATTTCATTTTCGTCATGGTTTTAAATCATTAGGCCAACAAATACCCCAAGCAAGAATTGAACTTGTTTTGCCGATTTCATTTTCGTCATGGTTTTAAATCATTAGGCCAACAAATACCCCAAGCAAGAATTGAGCTTGTTTTGCCGATTTCATTTTTCGTCATGGTTTTAATCATTAGGCCAACAAATACCCCAAGCAAGAATTGAACTTGTTTTGCCGATTTCATTTTCGTCATGGTTTTAAATCATTAGGCCAACAAATACCCCAAGCAAGAATTGAACTTGTTTTGCCGATTTCATTTTCGTCATATTTTAATCATTAGGCCAACAAATACCCCAAGCAAGAATTGAACTTGTTTTGCCGATTTCATTTTCGTCATGGTTTTAAATCATTAGGCCAACAAATACCCCAAGCAAGAATTGAACTTGTTTTGCCGATTTCCTTTTCGTCATGGTTTTAAATCATTAGGCCAATGGTTTTAAATCACCCCCAACAAATAAAGCAAGAATTGAACTTGTTTTGCCGATTTCATTTTTCATGGTTTTAAATCATTAGTCAAGCAAGAATTGAACTTGTTTTGCCGATTTCCTTTTCGTCATATTTTAATCATTAGGCCAACAAATACCCCAAGCAAGAATTGAACTTGTTTTGCCGATTTCCTTTTCGTCATGGTTTTAAATCATTAGGCCAACAAATACCCCAAGCAAGAATTGAACTTGTTTTGCCGATTTCATTTTCGTCATATTTTAATCATTAGGCCAACAAATACCCCAAGCAAGAATTGAACTTGTTTTGCCGATTTCATTTTCGTCATGGTTTTAAATCATTAGGGCCAACAAATACCCAAGCAAGAATTGAACTTGTTTTGTCGATTTCCTTTTCGTCATGGTTTTTTTTTTATCATTAGGCCAACAAATACCCCAAGCAAGAATTGAACTTGTTTTGCCGATTTCATTTTCGTCATATTTTAATCATTAGGCCAACAAATACCCCAAGCAAGAATTGAACTTGTTTTGCCGATTTCATTTTCGTCATGGTTTTAAATCATTAGGCCAACAAATACCCCAAGCAAGAATTGAACTTGTTTTGCCGATTTCATTTTCGTCATGGTTTTAATCATTAGGCCAACAAATACCCCAAGCAAGAATTGAACCTTTTTTGCCGATTTCATTTTCCGTCATGGTTTTAAATCATCAGGTCAAGTGCGCACCTAAAATTATTGCTGAGAAAGCAAATAATAATAATAATAATAATAAGTAAATAAATAAATGAATAAATACATAAAAATGAATAAAAAAAGAAGAAAAATCTATGTTGTCGAATGTGTTAAAAAGAAAGAAGTAATTGAAAAGAAATTCAGCGCCATTGAAAAGAGTTACTATGTTCGCGACGAAGTGGGTGGCGACATAAAATGTTGGTGAGGTTGTGTGGACGTTGGAGGTGTTTAGGCGAAGATTGGTTAAGCAACAAGTGTTTAGACGGTGATGGGAAAACGCGATAACTAGATTATTTCAAACACTCAGCTAAGTGATAAAAAAAAAAAAAAAAATTGAAAAAAGTAGCTTCGTCCCCGCCGCCATTTTTTGATAGAATAATTTGATAAGCGAACAAGAAGAAAACTAAAGAGCCTCATTCATCGACAAAAACTGCTGGCAAGGTCAGCGTACACGACCCAATATAGAGCGTCATCGACCGAGGAAAAGAAAAGGAAGAAAGAATGATAGAAAGAACTATAGGGTGAAGAAAGAAAAAGACAAATGAATAATGAGAGTGCTTTAAGATAAGAAGGGGAAAAATAAATAAAATCGCTGACAAAAAAAAAAGAAAGGAAAAGAATTGGGCTTAAAAAAAGAGAGAGAAAAAGAAAGAAAAGAAAGATGTCGCAAAAAAAAAGAAAAGAAAGAATGAAAGACTGCCTACAGCAAAAAAAAAAAGACAATAGAAAAAATAAAGAGGGTGTAAATGAAGTAAGAAAGAAAAAGAAAGAATCAAAAATTGACGGGGTGGGGGAAAGGAGAAAAGCAAGGAAAAAATAGATAGATAGATAGATAGATAGATAGATAGATAGATAGATAGATAATGAACGGAATGATATATATATATATATATATATATATATATATATATATATATATATATAGATAGATAGATAGATAGATAGATATAGATATATAATGAACATAATATATATATATATATATATATATATATATATATAGATAGATAGATAGATAGATAGATAGATAATAATGAACAGAATGAGATAGATAGATAGATAGATAGATAGATAGATAGATAGATAGATAGATAATGAAAAAACCCAGACATAAAGAGGGTGTAAAGGAAGAAAGAAAGGAAAAGAAAGAAAGGAAGAATAAAAAATTGACAGGGTGGGGGCGAAAGGAAAACAAAACAAAGAAAAAGATAGATAGATAGATAGATAGATAGATAGATAGATAGATAGATAGATAGATAGACAATGAAGTAACCGAGATAGATAGATAGATAGATAGATAGATAGATAGATAGATAGATAGATAGATAGATAATGAAAATACCTAGACATAAAGTGGGTGTAAATGAAGAAAGAACAAGAAACAAAGGAAGAATCAAAAATTGACAGAGGGCCGAAAGGAAAGAAACAAAGAAAAAGATAGATAGATAATGAAAAGACCGAGACAGACAGACAAATAGATAGATAGATAGATAGATAGATAGATAGATAGATAGATAGATATCAACATGGGTTAGATAGATATGAAAAGAATGAGCCAGATAGATAGATAGATAGATAGATAGATAGATAGATAGATAGACATCGACATGGGTTAGATAGATATGAGAAGAATGAGCCAGACAGATAGATAGATAGATAGATAGATAGATAGATAGATAGATAGATAGATAGATAGATAATGAAAAGACCAAGATAGACAGATAAATAGATAAAAGACCGTGATAGATAGATAGATAGATAGATAGATAGATAGATAGATAGATAGATAGCGAGCTAGTTAGATAGCTAGATAGATGATGTAAAGCAATAATACCAAAGAACGAAAGACTGTCTAAAGGAAAGAGACATAAATAAAGATGATGTAAAAAGAGAGAAAGTAAAGGGGTTTTAAAGACAGAAAGAAAGAAAGGCATAGAATGGGAGACTGTCCCCAAAAAAATGAAAGAAGAAAGAAATGAAGACGGCGTAAAAAAAAAGGACAAAAAACGCGAGAAAAGGGACGAGGGTTTAAGGAAAGAAAGGAAGAATAAAAGTCGAAAGGAAAAAGAAAGAAAAATATAAAAAAAGAGAAAGAATCAAATAAAGACGATGAAACGAAAGAGAGAAGAAGAAGAAAAAACATGAAAGAAGGAATCATAGTCTGAAGGCAAATGAAAGGAAATCGAAAATAAATAAATAAATATGGTTTTAGTGGTTAAAGGCGTTGATTAGATCCAGTGACCAGACCCCAAGAGTTGTGAGTTCAATACCAGGCAGTGGTGAACCAAAAACTTGGAGTTGAGTCAAAGGGGAATATTTGAGATATCCGGAAGAGCTATGGCACAAGGGGTTCGGTTCGAAATTCTAATCACCTGAAGAAGGCCCAAGTGTATAACGGCCGAAACGTTGTGAATATGGCAATGAAGATAAGGATAACAGTCCGAATAATGTAAATAATGCAAGTAGTCATAATATCTCGTCTAAGAGATATAGACAGATATAAATGAATAAATAAATACAGATTATGTAATGAAAGTGTCACATTCTAAAGTTCATATCTATCTATCTATCTATCTATCTATCTATCTATCTATCTATCTATCTCGTCTGTTCATATCTCGTCTGTTCATATCTATCTATCTATCTATCTATCTATCTATCTATCTATCTATCTATCTTCATATCTATCTATTTCCCCCTGTTCATATCTATCTATCTATCTATCTATCTCGTCTGTTCATATCTATCTATCTATCTATCTATCTATCTATCTATCTATCTATCTATCTATCTATTTTCCCCCGTTCATATCTATCTATCTATCTATCTATCTATCTATCTATCTATCATATTCATATTTATCTATTTCCCTCTGTTCATATATCTATCTATCTATCTATCTATCTATCTATCTATCTATCTCGTCTGTTCATATCTATCTATCTATCTATCTATCTATCTATCTATCTATCTATCTATTGTCGCATACCTATGGACGATAATGAGTATGTCCCTACTCACATAAATACAGTAGTAAATACTGTATGTTGGTCTACATTTGGAGATTCATAGTGGAATTCACTTGACTCACTTCTAGCAGTTGACTACTTCTATGCGCCCTTCATCCATTGGCATTCATCAGCACGTGAAGGACGTTTAAGGAGACCAGACAGTGTATGTGAACAGTGTTAAGCAACGGATGTAGTAATAATAGTGTCTGGCCGAATGTGCCTGTCCATTAGGGTGACTAGCTTTTTCAGACGCCTGTTTGTTCAACACCCACTGATCCTACCTTAGTGTAGCAGTTGACCCAACTTAGTGTAACAATACGATTTCTCACACATTCTTAGGAGATAAATACATTCTTTTTCCTTTTAAATCAATTTAATTACCAGTGTTTCTTAGGAATCTCGTCTCCATTCCATCTTATAAGTCAATTTAATGACATGTCTTTTCAGCAACCCTGTCTGAGGCCCGCCTTTGAATTGGACATACATAAAAATTTTGTTAATGATTTTAGATAATCATAAAAGTAGTGTTCTTTGAAAAACTGATCACTCAAAAGGCGAATGGGCGTTTTTTCCGGAACATAAGTGGACGGATAAGAGTAGTGGGGTATAAGACGGGCAGTCAGTCAGGAGCAGGTCAGTGAAGAAGAGATCGGCAGCCAGTAAGAAAGTCAGAGTACGCGAGAGAAGGACCAGCTATGAGTGAGTCAGCAGTCGCCGTGACCACGGGCAGTGAATGCAAGGGTTTTTTTGTTTTTTTTTCGTGGCTGGGAGTTAGTAAAATAGCAGTTCACCTTCTCAAAGACGAAGGAAAGCATTGCTGATTAAGTGAGAAATCGTATTTTTTTTTGCTATTTTCCAAGCAATTCTTTGTTGAAATCGGCCACAACCAAAGAGACAAAACTGTGAACATATCTATCTATCTATCTATCTATCTATCTATCTATCTATCTATCTATCTACTTCCCTCTGTTCATATCTATCTATCTATCTATCTATCTATCAATCTATCTATCTCCCTCTGTTCATATCTATCTATCTATCTATCTATCTATCTATCTATCTATCTATTCCCTCTGTTTCTATCTATCTATCTATCTATCTATCTATCTATCTATCTATCTATTTCCCTCTGTTCATATCTATCTATCTATCTATCTATCTATCTATCTATCTCTGTTCATATCTATCTATGTTCATATGTATCTATCTATCTAGCTATCTATCTATTTCCCTCCATATCTATCTATCTATCTATCTATCTATCTATCTATCTATCTATCTCCCTCTGTTCATATCTATCTATCTATCTATCTATCTATCTATCTATCTATCTATCTATCTATCTGTTCATATCTATCTATCTATCTATCTATCTATCTATCTATCATACAACCAATTTTGGATGTCATCACAGTTGTGCAGTCACGGACGTGGCGGAACACATCGTCAATTACAGTTTCTGGAAGAGAGCGCATTCATTATGTGGCGTGATCAACAGTCTGAACACACTAAATCCCTCAGCCACGATGACTTGTGACTTCGTAGTATCACAATCATCTACAACTCCCAAATTGTTCCGTCCATCCAATTTTCACTCAACACGTGG
>CAHIKZ030005523.1:0-35000 GCA_903632075.3 Acanthosepion pharaonis | reverse complement strand
ACCATTTTGCCTGGGAAACTCGCCAATTGTCTCTACCTACACATGATGACGACTTAAGTAGAAAGTCTGGACCATATTTCATGTGCCTTCCTGGCAAAATGACCTTCTTACGGTTTCTGACGAAATTCCCTCCTTGTCTGAGAAGGATTATTCGTAGTCTGGAAAATCGGTCATCAAAATTAACACAATTATATTTGCCTTTATATATATATATATATATATATATATATATATAAAATATTATTAAAACAAATATAACATTTATATATATATAAATGTTATATTTGTTTTAAATAATATTTGCCTTATATATATATATATATATATATATATATATGTGTGTGTGTGTGTGTAAATATACATAACATTTATATATATATATATATATATATTTTAAGACATTTTTTATGTTTATACGTTCTTTTTATAGATACAAATATTTAAGTAAATGGTCTGTTTGTAATAAAAATTGTCTTAAATAATTGTCGGACTTTTAACCTGATTTGTTTACATTTGGATACGCATTGAGCAGATATGAATGAATGAGAGAAAATCATGGAGAATTGTGTTTTATACAGTAAAATCAACCTTGATAATCGAACGATCCCCTGTGGGCCAATCGGTTAAGGCACGTCAGGCTATATGACGGTTCCGTATAGGAAACAAGTTCGATTCCTGTCGCAGGACGCTTATTTTCTATGAAAATTCCTCGGACATTCAGGCCGGTAAATGTTGTTTAATACTCTTTATTATAAACAGAGCATTTAATTAAATATTTGTATCTATAAAAAGAATATATAAACATAAAAAAATGTCTTAAATAATTGTCGGACTTTGTCCATTTCATAATGCATATATATATTTGTTTTAAATAATATTTGCCATTTATTTATTTTTTATATATATATATATATATATATATATATATATATTTTCCGTAATTTCGAGCGCTTTCGGTTATAATTTTAGCCATTATCAAGGATGATTTTATTATTTTTGCTTTTTAACTGGGTGTATGGGTTGTGTGTATGTTTCTAGAGTTATAGGGATGTTTTATTTTCCAAGCACAGACAGAACATTCTGGCCGTGTTCGTAGTTAATATTATTGGGTGTTTGCGCTTTTATTTTTTATTAGTAAGGCTTTTATTATTTTTAATCTTTTTTATATATGGATGAGGTTATTATGCTAGTATTTTCTACTAGTATGCCTCATATGGGGTCTGGTAAGTTTGTGTGTTTGTTCTAATATAGGTGTGGTCGGATGGCTATAACGTAAGGACTCTGGATAGGCATGTCGTCATGTGATCGGTGGAATTATTTATGAATTCAGTTTGATCAGGAACAGAGTTCCTTAAGGGGAATTTGAACTCATATATAATGTTTGTTCGTTGTAATTATGATTTTGCGGCTGTGTTGTCATTTTTGAGGTTAAGGTTTGTTGCTTTAAGTTTTTGTTCGGGTCAGTTGGGGTAGTGTATTTTCTTGTGATATTTCTAATATATATATATATATATATATATATATATATATATATATATATTGTTATGGGATCTTACCCATAATAATAATAATTGACTATTCTATACTTAATAAATACTGCGCCTCCAGGAGTAGGCAAGGAGTCAGTAGTTCAAGTGAGTCAGTAGTTCAAGTGAGTCAGTAGTTCAAGTCGAGTCAAGAGTCGAGTCAGAGGCAGTCCGAAACAGAGTCGCGTTCAGACAATTACTGCAAGACATTGAATAGTGATACTGGTCGAGACTACATTGTTCTCTCTACTAAGCCTGATTGTTCATACTAACACTTCTACTTCTCTGTATATATTCCTGTTTGTAATATATCTGTGTTATTCCATACCTGTGTTCGAGTACATCTTTATTGGTTCTACCTTGGACTATCACCGTGGAACAAGGAACCGGACCATAACATATATATATATATATATATATATATATATATATATATATATATATATGGTGGACTCTCCTACCGTGAACGATAAATGATGGTCAACATTGGATGGTGTCTTTCGTTTTACACTTACGCATGCTAACAGGGGCTATTGTGGAGAAAATCAGGTAAGGAAAAGGCATATTTTATTTGTTCTTTCTGAAGCGTGATACTAGATCAGCCTTGCTGCGGGCGACAAAGCCACACTGACAGATGAAATTTGCAGGATTTTGACGGTGTCTCTGCTTCAGAGCTTGACGAATCAGATCCCGGTGCTTCAGTTTACAGTCAACTGAAAACTATTTAGCTCAATGAAACATCTTCCGCCACTATTTTCGGTTTAATGCTTGGATTTCCCAGGTTTTCTGATCAAAATTGAGACGTTTCAAGTTGTCTTTCAATTTGTCTTTGTAGCGTAAGAATGGACGTCCAACTGAACTCTTGGAGTTTGGCAGTTGTCCATACAGCACCTTTTTTTGGAAGCCTATGCTCATGCATTCTCACAACATGACCAGTCCACCTAATTTGTATCTTTGCTAGAATGGTTTCAATGTTCGTGATGTTGTTACATTTCTTTAGTATTGCATTATTCTTGAGCCTGTCATCCCATTTTATATCATATATGGCACGAAGACAGCGCATGTGAATGGCATCAAGTTGATTTATGTGTTTGCGGTACAGGCTCCAAGTTTCAGCACCATAGACAAGGGTTGATAGAACGACGGATCTGTATATGTCGATCTTTACTCTGAGACACATGTCTGTTGTGTTACATAAAGTATGTTTAAGATTACCGAATTCTGTGCTATTCTGGATTAGATTTCCCTGTTCATTTTTCCATCAGAAGAGACTGTTGATCAAATATCTATCTATCTATCTATCTATCTATCTATCTATCTATCTATAAATATATATATATATATATATATATATATATATATATATATGTGTGTGTGTGTGTGTGTGTGTGTGTGTGTGTGTGTGAAAAGTGTGAAAAGTGTGTGTATATAAATATAAATAAAAATATATATATATATATATAATTATTTATATATTATATGCGCGGTACTTATTAGAAAGCGCTCAATATCAGAGATAGAGCTAACATATTTGGTTGGATAGATGTGAGTTTGTGACCCTGGGTTTCACGCTGACGATCGCTAAAGCGAGAAACCCAGGGTCACAAACTCACATCTATCCAACCAAATATATATATATATATATATATATATATATATATATATATAAACAGACCACTTTAAGGTTTCATGTCATAATTATTTCACCACAGGCCTTTTAAAAGGACTGTGGATCATTAGACTTTACTTCCAAACAAAAAATGAAAAGAAAATTTACACATTTTTGACGGGCCGTATTAAACATATGTAAATTAACGAAGTCAGGAATTGAGGGGGGAGAGAGGAGACATGAGTGAGTTAGCAGATATTGACACATTTAAACGGTTAACTTAACGGAAGTTATATATTGATATCGAAGGGGTAGAGAAGAAAAAACCCATAGAGAGAAAAAGAGAGAAGGAAGTTAAGAGAGAAAAAGATGTCACCAATTTTCTTTGTAAAAAATAGCTAGAAACAGACGCTGTTATTTTGCTTTACTTTGAAAGTGTTAATTTGGGGGTTCATATATATATATATATATGTATATATATATATATATATATATATATATATATATGCGTGTGTATATGTGTATGTTTCTGTGTGTGTACATTTCTTTAGCTATACATGTATATGTATTAAATTCCGATAATATTTTTTTGCCTTCGAGTTCTCGGGATGTGTTGATAGGGATTGCATTCTCGGATCTAATGTACAGAAGGATCGGATTTCTCTTCTGCAGCTGCGCCTCGATTTGGTAACCAGATTAGCGCGGAAATGCAATAGGCTTTTTGAGTCCCAGTACACAGATAATTTGGAGGTTGACCTGAATATTAACGGTTGTCTCCCTTTGATGAAAATGGCTGTCGTCAGCAAC
This sequence comes from Acanthosepion pharaonis, assembly GCA_903632075.3. Taxonomy (NCBI): domain Eukaryota; kingdom Metazoa; phylum Mollusca; class Cephalopoda; order Sepiida; family Sepiidae; genus Acanthosepion; species Acanthosepion pharaonis. The sequence goes on along the minus strand of CAHIKZ030005523.1, from coordinate 31,058 downwards.
GGAAATGACGAGGAAATGAACAGAATAAAATGAAAAATGGAGGGAAAAAAACTCACGAATTGCAGGTAAAAAGGGAACAGTTTCCAGAAGACTGAGAAAATGAGAAGGAAGGACAGACATACAGAATGAGAAAGAAAGAAAGAAAGAAAAATAAATAAATAAAGAAAGAAAGAAAGATTAAAAGAGGTCCTTTGAATGAATATAAGATAAGTGTGTGTTAAAAAGTGTAGAAACGAAGGAAATAAAGCAAGAAAGAAAGAAGAAAAGCAAAAGAAACTAAACGATAAGAAAGGACAAAGGAAGCCGAGATGAAGATAGGCAGAAGAATATTGACTGAAAAGAAAGAAAGAAAGAAAGAATTAAAGAAAGAAAGAAAGAAAAATTAAGAGAGGGCCTTTTGAGTGAATTCAAGATGAAGAGAGAAACCGTAAGAAACAAAGTGAGAGAGTGTGTGTTAGAGATAAAAAGAGTAGAAAAGTAGGAGAGAAAAAAGAAAAAAAAGAAAGAGAGAAAAGCAGAAGAAACTAAATGATAAGAAAGAACAAAGACAACCGAGGTGAAGATAAGCAGATAAATATGAACTGATAAGAAAGAAAGAAAGAAAGAAAGAAAGAAAGAAAGAAAGAAAGAATAGGAAGAAAGAAAGAATAAAGTTTCAAATGTCGGCGTAACAAAATATAGAGAGAGATTAGAAATAAATAGTAGAAAAAGAATGAACGGAAGCAAAGGAGACAAAATAAGAAAGAAAGAAAGAAAGAAAGAAAGAAAGAAAGAAAGAAAGAGAGGCAGAAGAAACTAACGATAAGAAAGAACAAAGAAAGTCGAGGTGAAGATAGGCAGACAAATATTGAGAAAGAAAGAAAGAAAGAAAGAACGAAAAGAAATAAAGAAGACATTAAATGATAAAAAAGAACAAAGAAAGCCGAGGTGAAGATAGACAGAAGAATATTGACTGATAAGAAAGAAAGAAACAAAGAAAGACAGAAACAAACAAACAAAGGTGATGAAAACGGTCGGACAGAAGATGTAGTAGAAAGGAATGGAAGATTTAGAAAAAAGAAAGGAAAGAATTGCTGAAGAGGTTTTTGAAGACTTTGGAACATTCAGTTACAAAAAGAACTGCAATTTGAAAAAAAAAAAGTATTGAAAAAAAAGTAATGCACCGAGATTTTCATAGAATAAAATGTAAAAATCTTCTAAGCCTCAAAGAAAAAAAAAAACAAACATGGAGCTACGTACCAGCAAAAAAACCCCAAAAAAACAAAAAAAAAAAAAAAAACGATGTGTCAAAAATACGGTTTGTGCAATGACTACCTTCTCTCTTAGGTCGATATTTTAAGGAGGAAAAAGTTAAAAAAAAAAGACTAAATAAAATAGGTATAAAATAATAGCAGTGAGTTCTTTTGCATGCCGTGGAACATCATATCTCTCCACATCTTCCTTTCCTTTTTGTTAAAGTATTTCACCGCATTAGCACGCAAGGGGATTACAGAGTGAGAGTTAGAGTAAAGAGGGTTGTTTCAGGAAAGGATAAAGAGAAGGACGAGGATCAGGATCAAGGCATCAGACGATAATGATCGACACTACATTTCAATATTTGAAGATTAGAGTTATCAGGGAAGCAAGTAAGAGGAAGGGAGTTTCACTGTCGGGAAGTACGATTGAAGAAGCTGCTGAAGTAGAATTTGCTGTTATATTTAACAGTTTCGACAGTGAAAAGGTGGGACCGATATTCGAGTCTAGTAGCAAGCAGATTCATGCAATTTGTGATCAGTGAAAGTAGCACGTCATATATACAATAACCAGTATGTCTAAATTATTTAACCACACCTGTTTGAATATATATATATATATATATATATATATATATATATATATATATTCAAACAAGTGTGTTTAAATAATTAGACATAATTATTTAACAACACCTGTTTGAATATATATATATATATATATATATATATATATATATATATATATATATATATATAAATAGGTATGGTTAAAATATTTAGACACCTAGTTATTGTTGTTTTATTACTTTCAAGTCCATGAATCAATTTCTTGGTAAATGCAGAAAATTGATGAAGAAAATACCTAAATTTTCCTAAGTACTTTCAATCTCATCTAATAACATCTTCAGGGGGTTAAATCTTCTGCAGATGTACATATGTATATCTGTAAATTCAAAACATTTTTATGGCTCATTTTAATTCGTTTTTATCATTCGATATCATTTTCAAATTCACGGTTTTTTTTCTCCATGCAAAGGTGGCAACTTTTTTTATTTCTCTATTTCTTTCTTTCTTTCTTCCTTTCTTTTTCTTCTTCTTCTTCTTCTTCTTCTTCTTCTTCTTATTATTATTAATTATTACACACACACACAAACACACACACACACACACACACATATATATATATATATATATATATATATATATATATAACTTTATATAAACATTTAAGAACTTATATGCATATACACATATAAATACATATATATATATACCATGAAGTGATAAAATTACGTTAGATTAAAAGATAAATAATAGATTTTATATATATATATATATATATATATATATATATATATATGCGTGTGTGTATGATATCTCATTTTAAGCGGTATATTTACCAAAAATTTCTTGAAATCCTAGAGTGAATTTTTCAATAATCACGGCCTCCAGAGGATGTCTCAATCTCCTGCAATTCTTCTGGGCGGCGTTGTTTAATTTAGTAAACGCCGCCATAATCCTTTCGTTCAGTTCATCTTTAGTGTTACAAGGAGTTTTGTTCAGCTCTCGCTCAACTACGCCCCTCACATAATAATCAAGGGGAGTTCAATGTGGGGAGTTATGTGGCCAGATGTATTGGATGATGTGGTTGCAGAAATTGTCTGTCAGCCATGACTAGGTTCTCCTGCTTGTGTGGCATGGTGTAGAGTCCTGTTGCCAGACAGAGCTTCTTCCAGTAGCTGTCATCTTGACCCAAGGCAGTACTATCTCAAGGCATTGGTGTAGGCTACCTTGTTGACTTTGAAGCCCTGTCGCGAGATGAATTGTAAACTTCGCCATCGATAGTGATCACTCCAAACTACTTCTTAATCGCCATTAGACCCAGCCAACTTTTTCTCAATCCTCTCCATTGTCCTTAGCTTGAGACCCAAACACTCTGAAATGTTCGTGTTGCAGCTTCTAGTGCCAATGTTTTTAAACTAGAATTTCTAAATCCTTGCTTACATATTAGAAAATTCCTCTTAAGCACATATGAGGCTGGATAAAAAAGTAATTTACATTTATTTAACCCCATGCCGATACATTATTATTTTCTTCTTCTTCTTCACATCCTCCTCCTCCTCCTCCTTCTTCACATCCTCCTCCTCCTTCTTCACATCCTCCTCCTCCTTCTTCTTCACATCCTCTTCCTCCTTCTTCTTCACATCCTCCTCCTCCTACTTCACATCCTCCTCATCCTCCTTCTTCACATCCTCCTCATCCTCCTTCTTCTTCATCCTCCTCCTCCTCCTTCTTCACATCCTCCTCCTCCTTCTTCTTCACATCCTCCTCCTTCTTCTTCTTCTTTCACCTCCTCCTCCTCCTCCTTCTTCACATCCTCCTCCTCCTCCTTCTTCACATTCTCCTCCTCCTTCTTCACATCCTCCTCCTCCTTCTTCACATCCTCCTCCTCCTTCTTCTTCACATCCTCCTCCTCCTTCTTCACATCCTCCTCCTCCTCCTTCTTCACATCCTCCTCATCCTCCTTCTTCACATCCTCCTCATCCTCCTTCTTCACATCCTCCTCCTTCTTCTTCTTCTCCTTCTTCACATCCTCCTCCTCCTCCTTCACATCCTCCTCCTTCTTCTTCTTCTTCTTCTTCACATCCTCCTCCTCCTTCTAAACATCCTCCTCCTTCCTTCACATCCTCCTCCTCCTTCTTCATATCCTCCTCCTCCCTCCTTCTTCTCATCCTCCTCCTCCTTCTTCACATCCTCCTCCCACCTCCTTATTCACATCCTCCTCCTCCTCCTCCTTATTCACATCCTCCTCCTCATCCTTCTTCACATCCTCCTCATCCTTCTTCACATCCTCTTCATCCTCCATCTTTACATCCTCCTCCTTCTTCGCATCCTCCTCCTTATCCTCCTTCTTCACATCCTCCTCATCCTCCTTCTTCACATCCTCCTCCTCCTTCTTCTTCTTCTTCACATCCTCCTCCTCCTCATCCTCCTTCTTCACATCCTCCTCCTCCTTCTTCTTCACATCCTCCTCCTCCTCCTTCACATCCTCCTCCTTCACATCCTCCTCCTTCTTCTTCACATCCTCCTCCTCCTCCTTCTTCACATCCTCCTCCTTCTTCACATCCTCCTCCTCCTCCTTCTTCACATCCTCCTCCTCCTTCTTCACATCCTCCTCCTTATTCACATCCTCCTCCTTCTTCACATCCTCCTCATCCTCCTTCTTCACATCCTCCTCCTTATTCACATCCTCCTCCTTATTCACATCCTCCTCATCCTCCTTCTTCACATCCTCCTTCTTCTTCTTCTTCTTCTTCACATCCTCCTCTTCCCTTTCTGTTACACCCAACATCGTGCGTTTGTTTATTTATTTTTGCAAATGATAATTAGGTTTTGAAAAAAAAATAAAGCTTTAAAACCTCATCTGATAAAAATCGCCTAAGTATACTGTAATGTTGCAACCAAGTTAGCGGATTCAACTGACCTACTGATTTCTAAAGTATATATATATATATATATATATATATATATATATGAACATTGAAGTCAATAATCAGCTGGCTGTTTCATGCTAGACGTAACCGTCAGACCGCCTAGCATGAAACAGCCTGTCGCCTCTGAGTGTCGACGTCAATGTTCACTTTTTATTTATATTTACATACGCTCTCTGATTATTCCATAAATATAGCACACCTTAGAACTATATTTCTTCATATATATATATATATATATATATATATATATATATATATATGTGTGTGTGTGTGTGTGTGTGTGTGTGTGTGTGTATGTATATTATATCCCTGCCAATAATTAACGCTACCACCTAATAATAACAAATTCAAGTTTCTGTACCAATAAACAATTAATTAAATATTATATAAATAACTCATAAAGTATAAGTTATTTTAAAAAAATGTTTAACTCCAGCACAATTTGCAATAATTGCAACCATTCTGGCATGTGATGATTCAATTAATTGTCTGAGATAATTGGATGTTTTCACGCTACGCATCTTGGACCTTTTTTTCGAATCATTGCTTTTGAAGTTATTTTCATTTTGCCCAATTCGTCCTGCAATGTAGTCGAAACAACTCCAACTGGGTTTGTAGCAAATGATTGTGGGGGCCATGGCATAACTGTAAGTCCTTGTTGCTGAAACCAAGCCTTTACTACCTTAGCTTTAGTGATTGGAGCATTATCCTGCTAAAGAATGGAATTAAACTAAACAAGGTCATTCACAGTAAACCTTTGAACCCTGACCACCGCTTTACCGGTTGTAGAAAAAATGACGTAATGCCCAGCTACCAGTTGAACGGTGGCTAAACAATTGTAACTATATTTATATCTATCGTGAAACATTACATACCAATTATTTACGAATTTTGACTCAGGGGGTCTAGTAGAAGGATTAAAAATGTTCAGAAACGCAGTGCGCAAAGGTTTATGATTGTTCTAGAATAGTTGAATGTATCCAGCAGAATTCAGAAGATTAGCAATTTCCACAAGATGGCCACCCCAAAGAAACAACCCCATTACATTATCTTACCTGCTTCATTGTGATACATCGGTCTAATCATCCCTGGTTGAAACGTATCTTTTTTTTTTTTAGCAACGGGCATATCAACGTTGCTTTCTTTGAACTTCATCAGTGAAGAACACATTGCGCCATTAGTTGACAGTCCATGTGCTATGTTCCCTCGACTAAATTAGCTTTTTTTGTCTTATTGCAGGCTGAAAACATTGGTGTCTTTTTCGGAACTCTACAACGAAATCCAGAGGACATCATTCGACTGCGTGTAGCACTTACAGAAATATCTGTGGTTTCTTCCATTTTAAATTGCTGAGTAATTGCTCGAGAACAAGCAGTTGGTTGACCACGCTGCAGCGTAGGAAAATGTCGATCATGGCGGGTAGCAGGGCTACGACTACGACCACTTCTAACAGCCTCTTAAAATTTGGAGTTTATGCGAACAACAGTTGAGCGTGCAATATTATATCGCTTTGCAAGATCGGTAAGAGATACACCTTCATTGTGTGGGACTCAAATTATGATTCTTTCAGCTAAATCAGATCTCATGTTTTAGGAATTCTGTAAAGAGAGGGATGAAATGTCTAGAAATGACATTATAATATGATATGTACAATGGTTATATAATAAATAATTCATTTAATTCTATAGGCTAAATGTGATAGGAAAACTAATTTTTATTATTATTAGGTGGTAGAGTTAATTATTGGGTGTCAGAGGTATATATATATATATATATATATATATATATATATATATATATATATATATATATATATATGTATGTATGTATGTATGCATCTCATATATAAAAGAAAATGCATCTGATAATTACAATGTATATATAATAAATCATTAAGTAATGAGTTAATTCTATTGTCTTAATGTAATTGGAAAACTGATGTTTATATATATATATATATATATATATTTGCAGACACAGTCACACACACACACACACACAACACACACACACACACACATATATATATATATATTTAAATGTGTATATTTAGGCAGCATTTTCTCATTAATGTTTCACGCTATTTAGCGATCGTCAGACAATCGGTCGCTTAAAGCGTGAAACCCAGGGTACAAACTCACATCTATCCAAACAAATATGTTAGCTCTATCTCTGATATTGAGCGCTTTCTTAAGTACTGCCCATATAATATATAAATAATTATATATATATATATTTATTTATATTTATATACAAAAAAATCACACACACACACACACACATATTCGGATATATATATACACATATATATATATATATATTTAAATTGTGTGTATTTAAGGCATCATTTTTCATTAAGATGCATGTTTCTGTCAAATAATATAGAGAAGTTTTGTCTATTTATTTTAAGTAAATTCCTTCATATTTTCGAATAAACTTTTTAGCATTATCAAACATATTTATATTTATATACATACACATTTTTATATATATATATATATATATATATATATATATATATATATATATATATATATATATATATTTATATGAGACAAAGAAAAGAGTATTGAACTGCCATTTAATATCTAATCTCCTATAGCAGTGAATGCTGGACAAAAATAACCCTCATGCCTTTCATAAACTAAGCAAAGTATTAAGAGTTGGGAAAATGTCGTTAGAAATCAAAGAAAGATGTGCTGATCTGATATGCAATATCTAATCTCCTATATGGCTGTGAATGCTGGACAATCTCCATGCCTTTTATAAACTAAGCAAAGTATTAAGAGATAGGAAAATGTCGTTAGAAACGAAGAAAGATGTGCTGATCTACTATGTAATATCCAATCTCCTATATGGCAGTGAATGCTGGACAATCTTCCCATGACTTTCACAAACTAAGCAAAGTATTTAGAGATAGGAAAATGTCGTTAGAAACAAAGAAAACAGTGCTGAACTGCTATGTAATATCTAATGTTCTATATGGCAGTGAATGCTGGACAATGTTGTCATGCCTTTCATAAATTAAGCAAAAGTATTAAGAGATAGGAAAATATCGTTGAGAATAAAGAAATGAGTGCTGAACTGTTATGTAATCTCCTATATAACAGTGAATGCTAGACAGTCTTCTCATGCTTTTCATAAACAATGTATTAATGAGAAAAATATAGTTAAAAACGGAGTTTTTCGAACAACTAAAATCTTTATTTCTATATAACTGCAAGCTTTCCTAACAGATGAAGATGATACTTGAGGCAACAGTTATATATTTCTTTGGAATTAATGTGAGAATGCAATAGACTACATCAAAGATTTAAGAAAATATACAAAGCGGCAGGACAGGTGTACCTAAAACTTGAAAGTGGGAGTTGAAATTTCTTGAATACATAATAAAATGTCTTGGAGGCACAGAACATATTGAGGAAATAATGGGTGACCTTCCTAACGGCCATTTGCAAATTGATGGCGGACCAGGGACTGTCAGAGAGATTTAATAAGGAAAGGTGATATAGGGACAGGCGGACAGGGACAAACACCGAATAACCAATCCACCGACTTTGTGTGAATGAATGGCAGAAGGAAACAAAGGTTGACGGCAAATTGTGAACGGATATTTTGAGCAATAAAAGACAGGATATTTTGGCGAGCCATTATTGCCAACATCCTAAAAGAACACGTTAAATAGAAGAAGACGTAGAAGTGAATGGATGAGAGAACAAGGACAAAAAGCCACTTTGAACAACATATAAGAGGAAGTTATGGAGTGTCGTGATCGGCAACTCCCTGAAGTAACCTTACACATAATATAAGAAGTAGTAAATGGATGACGGAAAAGATACAAATGGTGATGGTAATAGGTGCAAATTGACTTAAAGCAAGAAAAGACAAGAAGTTGTGGAGGGCCGTGATTCTTCACAAGAAGTTTTGGAGGATCACGGTACATAAAAGAAGAATTGAAAGGATATCAAAAATGTTAAAAGAATTATGATGAAAGCTGACAATTTAAAAAGCAACAAGAAACAGGATGTTGTGGAGACCTATGGTCGCTCAAATTCCCAATGTATATAAACGCAAAAGAAGAATTAAATGGATGTGGGAAGATTGTAAAAAAATTACTGATAAATCGTTAAAAAGAAACTGAGAATAAAAAAGGCAGGAAGTTGGAGAGAGCCATAACTGCCACGAATTGAACGGACAGACCCCATGAAATATTAAGAATTGCATGGATAGTAAAATAGGAATAGAAAAGGATACTAAAGATTCATATGATACCTAAATAATAAACGGTAGGAAGTTGTGGAGAGTCATAATCAGCACCGTCCTGAAAGGTACATAAATAAAAAGGAAATGAATGGATAGCAGCAAAGTATACAGAAGTATACAAAAATGTCAAATTTTACTAATCACCCACGTTATTCATGAAAATGGCATATAAAACAAGTAAAATGACTCAGTGTCAAGGCGATAAAGCCACTAAGACACAATGAGTTACTGAGCGTGAAAGAATAAAAAAGAAATATTATTAAGGAACAAGAGAAGAGTAATCAGAAGGACTGGCATAGCATTTAAATTTTTGAAGATCAAAGTTGGCTGTAAAGCATGGAACAGCAAGAAAGATATGCGAGAAAAGTAACTTAGAATTGAACGTATGGTTACATCTAGTAAATTCAACTGTGACTTGATGAGACTTTTCCGCCAATCTAGTACTGCGCTTAAATTCATAAAGGTTGGGTACCATAGTGAAGAGTTCATCTGAACAATTACCATGAAAATATTTATAGAAAAGGCACAAGGCGGCAGTAGAAAATTGATTGAAGCCGAGATGCCAAGTCAGAACCAACAATATACCTTACTCTTTGAATTTTACCAAGAGTTTCTAAATATAACGCTGAGACACATGACCATATATGGCAGCAAAAGTCTAAGCATGGACAAATGGTAGACAGATTCAATAAAGATCAAATATCTCCCACAACATAGTGAAACAATTTTCTTAGTAGCAAAACTAGCAATGTATTAATTATTATCTTTCCACTTCATGTCAGCCGAGAATATAAGCTCGAGAAGGCGCAACCTGTCACTTTCATGGTGTTTAGTATCAGGCAGTGGGGTCATTCAGGTGATTGACAGATACCAGTTTCGATTTGGAGGCGTTAAAATTAAAAAGCCATTCCTTGCCCCATTTAACAACAGACTTTAGGTCATTTTTTTTTTTAGATCAGTGGAAATATTTTACTTGTATTATTTACATTATTTGCACTGTTGTCCTCGTTTCTATTTGTACGCTCCGGCCTTCTTCAGGTGATTGGAATTTCGAAACGATCCCCTTTATTACAAAAAATGGTTACTGAGACATTAGGTTTATAAGTCACAGAAATTATACACAGATGTTCTCAAGGACACATGACCCAATGGATAAAGACGTTGGTTAGATCCAGTGATTGGATCAAAAAAGTTGTGACTTCAATACCAGGTCACAACAGTGGTGAATCAAAAAAAAAAATGGAGAGTTGATTTAAAGGAAGAAAATGCATGGAGATATGTGGGAGATATTTGATCTTTACTGAATCTGTCTACCATTTGTCAATGCTTAGACTATTGCTGCCATATATGGTCCTTTTTGGATGAAATAAATGGTTTGGTTCGAAATTTCAATCCGGCATATGTATATAGCAATGAAGATGGAGATAACAGTCCAAACAATGTAAATAATACAAGTAAACATAATACCTCATCTCTGAGACACAAATCACATGAAGACGGACGGAGCGTATAACGGTCGAAACGTTGTGAATATGGTAATGAAGATGAGGATAACAGTCCAAATAATGTAAATAATCCATTTAATCATAATACCTCATCTCAGAGATCCTATCATCTGAAGAAGGCCGGAGTGTACAATGACCGAAACGTTGTGAATATGGCAATGAAGATGAGGATAACAGTCCGAATAATGTAAATAATCCAAGTAATCATAATACCTCATCTCAGGGATATAGACGGAAATATTTTATCAAATATTTGCAAGTCAAAATAGTTAAAGGATTTCTTCCCTGAACATTGTAGACATTTTGAGAAACCGTTATACTCTTTCTGGGCAGCTTTGTTTGAATTTTTGAAGTGTTGCTGTTTTTCGTTCATTTCTTATTCTCCTGTCAACCTCAGGTGGTCGGAACATTTTGAATCGTAAAATGTGTTGATAAACTTCGGCAATGAATGCAAAGTGTAAAAGTAGTGTCCATCTTCACCAAGAAATAATGTCCAATATTTCTTCTTCTTTTTTTTTAAAAAAAAAACAAACAAACTGACTCGATATGATAACGGTCCCGGAGTTCAGAGTATTTTGTTCTCAAGAGATGCTCAAATGTTTTCGTTTCACACCTAAAAACTGTTGGAAATGAGTCTATACGCTAAATGGTAACGAAGAACCTCAAGTGTTCTCTGTAAAAATCAAAGCGTTTATATAAAAGCGAAAAAATCGCTTCCAAAGTAACGTGGAGATAGCACACTGAAACAAAAAAGAAATTATTTCGCATTTAAATCGTAAGATTTTGTCAGCAAATTAGGATGAAAAGTTTTAAAAGGGGTGAAATTTAGATCAAAATTCCTCTTTGAGGCCAGTTTTAGTATTCTCTCTGGTCAATCAACCCTTGTACTTTTGAACATAAATATATTTACCTCATATTGATACAAATTTCATTAGGCTTTATGGTTTAAAATTCGTTTAATAGTTTTGGAGACCTTAAATATCATTGTCCTGGGTATGACGATAAAATACACCCGACAACAACGCCGCTTATATATTAACAGAAATACATTTGACTTTGAAAAAAAAAAAAACTCTTTACAAAAATACGTCAATGAAACCTCATCTACAAACTGATTAGAATACATAGAGTGATCCCCCGCCTATTCGCGTTTCAGCATTCACGGCTTCACTCATTCGCGGCTTCACACATTGTTCCTTTAGAACATATGTATTTGTTATTCGTGGAAACCCCGAATATTCGCGTGTTTTCCGAAGAACATACGTACAAATTATTCGCTGAGAACTCCCTCGATTCGCGTATTTTTCGATAGAACATATTTAAAATATTCTTGTATTATTTTCATGTTATTTAAGTGACTTAAAACATATAACAGTCCATTTTTATGATAAAAATTGGCAGAATTGTACATCATCATTGTAAAAAACAAACAAAAACATGCGTAGTGCTTGGGCTTTGTTCTTTGTTAGGGGCTCCGACTGGGTCCTTAATAGTGGTTTATGCTAAGTCTGGGGGCATCGTCACAATTCTGTTTTTAGAAAATGTTTTAAACTTTATATTTTATGTCTTGCTACACATATTTTATACAGTATTTTCAACGGTTGTATCGATCTATACGTAATTAAAAACGGTTATTCTACATATGAAAGAAAATTTACGCTGATTGTATGGTCACCAATACTATTTTTCAAAAATGTTTTAAAAGGTGTCTGAAATGTTTCTTAAAATGTTTAGGATGGAAGTTTAAGGCAAATGGGGTTTTAACAATCAAAATAGGTACTTATAAGCACTTTTAGGGGGGGTTACAAGTATTCGCGGATTCTAAATATTCGCGGCCTGTTCTGGTCCCTAAACCCCGTGAATATTGGGGACTCACTGTATTGTATTCATATGAACCTATCCTAATAATCTTGTCGGCATTAAATAACCCATTGAGGTTGATATGTTGTAAAACAAAATAAATCAAATCAAACCTGACTCTCGAGAAAAACCCTCTTTATGAAAATACGTCTATGAAACCTGATCTACAAACTGATTTCTTACAAAGAATATATATTCTATCCATAGGGAACTTTGATAAGAAACCTGACGGCATTAAATAACCTATTGAGGTTGATATGCCTTAAAACAAAATAAAATTAACAAAAACTTAATTTTCAATACAGATGTAACTATGAAGAAAAATATTTTTATTCATTTTGATACCAGGTTCGTTATTAAATATTTTTTAAGGGTTTACGGCCATATCAAATTCAAACACCTCTTTTCATAAGCTCACCGGAATTAAGTAAAGTCTAGCCTGGTCAGTACTTACATGGGTGACCTCTTGGAAATGGCATGTGCTATAAGCTTGGATGTGTGGGTGGTGCAATGGATAAAAAACGGAATTGGAACTCGGAGAATCGATTTCCAATTCCAGTCAGATTCGTTATATTCGCTTACCAAAAAATATTCTTGGGAAAGGTATACGTCGACATGTCTTTTCATTTGCTTTTACGGGCTGAAGTCCATATCATATTGAAACACCGGTTCGCGTAGCATCATCAAACGTATGGTTTTGGGCAGAACTAATCGCAGTGAAGCTGATTCTATGTTCAGTTTCGTTATCGGCCATTCTTTGATCCATATCAACTAAGCCCTAATATAGAAAAGCCAAAGAAGAATGTTGCCTTCGTTGTGATGACATGTTTTTTTAAAATATAAGTTCTCAACGTTAGCTAAACTTTATGAGGCCCACGAGCATATCTATTAATGTTCAGTTGTTCATGTAAAGTTAAAGTTTTTCCTTGAGTAAGTTAAAGTTAAAATTTCCACGAATATAATTATATCTTTTTCCCACAATTTTCTAAAATAATCTCCATTACAGATAAGGATGACTTAAAGCTAAAGCACATTAACATAATTTGTCGTAATGCAGTTCCCTTACGAAAATAATTGTTGAAAATATCTATTTATTTATTCTTTTTTTACTATATATATATATATATATATATATATATATATATATATATATATATATATATATATATAATATTAGCGTTTTATATATATATATATATATATATATATATATATATATATATATATATATATATATATATATATTTCCCAAGGGATAGAATCCTGTAGAATTCAATGTCAGGACAGAGTAAGAATATAATATAAAAAAAAACACTAATATTCCATGGTTATAATTTATTACATTGGAATCGTAATCACGATCAATTCATCAGACCCATAAATTCAAAATCAAGAAATCAGAAAATATTTTCCGATTTCTTTTTGAATTTGTACTTCTGATGAATTGGATCGTGATTACAATTCAATGTAATAAATTATACCCATGGAATATTAGTGTTCGAGCCTTTTATATTATATATATATATATATATATATATATATATATATATATATATATATATATATATATATATATATAAAAAGAAAGAATATTTACAGAGTATCTCTCAAAAGTATACAGACATCTTTAAATTACTGTAAATGCTTACTGATTGACAAACAAGATTAATTATTAAAATTAAGTAAAATTATTTTTTATTGAATTACAAAGATTAACAGTTAAAATTTTCACATTTTGCATTGATTGGTTATTATCACTACACCTTATATAAAGAAACTTTGGTTAACAATTGCATTTTATATTATTTTGTTAGATCTATATGTTTAAATAATTTTTCTAGATCTATAAATTTGAATAATTTTGTTAGATCTATATGTTTAAACTTTTAACTTGTTTCTTAAAAGGCCTGGTTATTTCCAACTATAAAATATTTGTTTTTTTTAACTCACAGTCATTGTAGTTTGTCGAGTATATATATATATATATATATATATATATATATATATATATATAATTCGAAATAAGATCCTATTAGTTAATAATCATTTTCACCCGTGAATTTTAAATTTAGATTTCACAGGATTCTTTAAACTGTCAATGGTTTACTGAAATAGAAATTTTCTATTTCAGTAATCTACAAAAAGCACCATAGAGTTTCAAGAAAAGTAGATTCATACATTTGGATGGAGAAAAACGAATGCATTTTTCATTCCTTTGTATCTTATTTGTCTGTTTTGATTCAGAAATCGATGATACCTGTTTGCCTTAATTTAACATTGAGTGAGATTATTCTTAAAAAATTTTCGGAATTGAAAATGCTGAAAATTCATTCTTTAAGTTATTGGGATACTTTATCTTTTATAATAAGTTATTCTAGCCTGAAAATGTTTAAGATTGTTTTTACTTTGCCCTGGCGTATCTCTGTGCGTATTTGTCCTATTTTAAGAAAAATAGAAATTATCTGTACTGAGAAAAAGTAGTGTGATATGAAAAAAATGGACTTGATTTTCAGATTCAGCGTGAAAAAAAAAACCCCAGTAACATGTGCCCATTGCCCAACAACATTTGCGTCGAAAAATGGTTAACGGTGTTATTTATATATCTATCTATGTCTCTTCATTATCTATCTATCTATCTAGAGGTCGAAAAGCGTCACATAAAAACTTTTCCAGTTTATCATGATTTTTCCCTTAAAATTATTCTTGATATATGATAAATTTATATATCATCCGTCTCTTCAGTATCTATCTATCTATCTATCTATCTATCTATCTATCTATTTCACTCTCTTCATTATCAATCTATTTATCTCGATCTCTTTATCTATCTATCTATCTATCTATCTATTTCACTCTCTTCATTATCTATCTATTTATCTCGGTCTCTTTATCTATCTATCTATCTATCTATCTTCATTATCAATCTATTTATCTCGATCTCTTTATTTATCTATCTATCTATTTCACTCTCTTCATTATCAATCTATTTATCTCGGTCTCTCTATCTAACTATCTATCTATCTTCATTATCAATCTATTTATCTCGGTCATTTTATCTATCTATCTATCTATCTATCTATCTATCTATCTATCTATCTATCTTCATTATCAATCTATTTATCTCGGTCTATCTATCTATCTATCTATCTATCTATCTATCTATCTATTTCACTCTCTTCATTATCAATCTATTTACCTCGGTCTCTTTATCTATCTATCTATCTATCTATCTATCTTCATTATCAATCTATTTATCTCGGTCACTTTATGTATCTATCTATCTATCTATCTATCTATCTATCTATCTATCTATCTATCTTCATTATCAATCTATTTATCTCGGTCACTTTATGTATCTATCTATCTATCTTCATTATCAATCTATTTATGTCGGTCTCTTTATCTATCTATCTATCTATCTATCTATCTATCTATCTATCTATTTCACTCTCTTCATTATCTATCTATTTATATCTATCTATCTATCTATCTATCTGTGATAACATCCAATGGGCATACTTACTCACTTATATGGATAATTCCCAACAGTGTTCTTAGCCTGGAATTAAAATGCACGAATCTAGCTTTCTAATTTCTATAAAATTGTTCTGTGCGCTCAGGGAAATAAAAATTTAAAAAAATACTGGAATAAAACTAAATTGGAATTTCCTATCGTAATAATTATCCCATCTTTTAGCGGCTAACAGTCCTTTTCCGAAAAAGAAATCCTTCTTTCCTCTTAATATTTCTGAATTTCTCTTTTTCCCTTTAGTGTACAAGCTTGCATCGCAAACAAAAAAAAATGGAGGTATATTAGATACTGCGCATGTGCAGAAAGACGAAAACCGACGCCATTATTACCACATCAGTTTTAAAGAAATATACAGAACTGGTACGCATACATATACACACACACATATATGCACATATATAAATAGTAAGTCGCATATACTTACATATTAAAGTAATCACATACACATACATACAGAAACAAGCAATCACACACATATTCGTCCAGAAATTAAGCATACATACACAAAATCACCGACAAAAAAATGTTCATTTGCATAAAATTATGTGCACAAAAGTAATTTTTTTTTTTGATCCGTCTCGTTTCAGGACATAGGCGATCATGGCCCTCCACTTCCTCCTATCCCTTGCAGCTCTCAAAAAGTTCAGTCTCTCTGCCACCTCTCCCAGACCACGTTCTGTCATCCAATTGCTTAAGCCCACTAGGTATGTCATGCGTTGTTTATCCTTCTCTCTCTCTTCCTCTGTTCGACCTGTGAGTATCAGATTCTCCAGGCCCTCCTTCCTCATTATGCGTCCCAGACATTTCATTTGCCACTTCCTGATTTTAATTATAATCCTCCTACTTGTTTACATCCTCTCTAAGACCTCATCGTTACTGACACTCTCGGTCCATGATGTCCTTAGCATCCTTCTGTAGAACCATATCTACATTGGCTCGAGTCTCTTCTTCATCTTTGAGGAGACCGTCCAACATTCTCTGTCGTAAAGGAGGGCTGATATCCCTTATTGAAAAGGGATATCAGCCCAGGACAGAAAGATAAGAAAGTAAGGTTACAGAGGGCGAAGATTATATTCTGGATCGCAACAGCATCATTTCAATTTAGAGCTAAATACATTCTTATTGTTCAAAGTAGTGTTACAAAAGACCTCGGAGAATTCCAGTAAGATATCTTTAATCATTTCTAAGTTACAACAGTACAAACCTTAATCAAACAATTGGACAATTTCGCTGTTACACGATTGGGACAGTTTTGCTGTTACACCCTCGATATACGCCCACAGTTACACATTATGCATATACACATGAACACACAGGTTCATGCGTAAACTTGCACACACGCACATATACACCCATGTATATGCTCATGCAGTTTTACGCAGACATTCTCAAAGAGGCACGCTCACCTAAATTGACTCTTACAAAAGCTCACGTCAATACACACTTTTGCACAGTAGCTCTTTGAGCAGGCTATCGATTTTATTGACTACCTTGACATTTAACGTTTAATTAAGACGCCGTTGAAAGAAAATCTGTCTTCTCTAAACAATTTCTTTTGCCTAAAACGGAATATAATTTCCTTTGATTTATTTTTTTTTAAGGAGCATTTTGCTCCTTAAGTATTCATGCGTTTTCGAAAATGGACTAAGGCACTGGAATTTATATCGAGCTGTCTAAATGTTCTTTGAAAAAAAAAAAAAATAGCGACACACCATCAATTTTCCGGCAACTGATGGTCCAAGACTTCGTTTAAATTACGAGGAGTTATTTGAATTCCACGTGATTCTCATCCTTCTGTGTGCGTCGTTCCAAACAGAACGTGGGCCACATGACTCTCCACAACGTCCTATCGGCTGTACTTTTCATTTTGCCATCCCTCCAACCCCTAGTTCCATTTCTATTAGCACAATCTCGTCAGATAGGTGGCCTGCTGCACCTTTTTGTTAATTTAGCCCTCGATATGTCCTTAGAGTGTCAAATTCTCCAGGCCTTCTTTTCTCATTTGTTGTGACCAAGGAATTGGTTTAGGAATAACAAAACAAGAGGTTGCAGATAAATAGTGTATTGAACAGTAAATACAACAGAAGTGAATTACACGACTTGGGAGTGTGTGTCGGTTGACCAGCGTTCAGACTATACCAATGTTAATATATAACAGCCCCCCTCCACGAGGGATGTATGTGGCAAAAGGCCGAGTTTGCCGTGGGTTCTCTGGGCCCTTAGGCTCGGCCAAAAATATTCCCTTAGAGCCCGCATGAACGAGTTCAGGGTCTGTCTACCTCCTCCGGACTAAACTTTTACCTTCGGCAAAGCCTCGTTCGAGTTCCTCTTTGCTCAAGGCTAAGAGTTCGACAGTAACGGTCTATATTACTGTTAATATTTAACAGCCACCCCCACAAGGGATGTATGTGGCACAAGGCCGAGTTTACCGTGGGTTCTCCGAGGGCGTAGGCTCGGCCAAAAATATTCCCTTAGAACATAAACGGGTTCAGGGCCTGTCTACCTCCCCCGGATGAAACATTGCCCTTCGGGGCAAAGTCTCGTCCGGGTTCCTCTCTGCTCAAGGCAGAGAGTTCGACAGTAATGAACAGTTTATATAACTGTTCCTCGAGGTTTACTTTCCTACTAATTTTATAGTAAGTGGAAGAGTCCACAATAGCCGTATTAGATGGAGAACGCCACAGCAACATTATACTCACAAGAAATTTCAGCTGTCTCTGATTCTGAGTGTGTGTGTCCATTTTGTTTCCATTTATCGTAATAAATCTTCGTTCATGGAATTCTCATCATGTTTCTGTAGCACCACAAAACATTTAGTAATAATAAATTAATATCACTTTCTGTCAGTTGATGATGGTGTTGCCTTGTGAGGGAAGCGTAATTAGTAGATTAGTGTTGTATTGTTAATTAGTAAATACGTAAAATTACATGGGCATGTTGCCTAGTGTTTAGAAAGTTCGCAGTCTGACCATGAAACCCGGGTTCAAATCATGGTCGATTTGTCAGGTGGAGACTTCCTGGTATTATCGGACAGGGTGGGGTGGATCCCAGCGTGCAGCACATTTGAAAAGTGCCTGAAAGCCATACCACAGGTTGACACAAGCCTTGTGAATGAAATTAGGTAAACAGAATTCTTGGGGCCGTCGTTAGCGTTGCTAGCAGGAATTCACAAGTCATCTTGGCCGAGGGCTTAAACGTGATGCCCTTGTTCACATCGCTGGTCACGCTAGGTAACACGCTCTCTGCCAGAAACCGTAACTAAGGTCTGCTTAGGATAGCTCCAGTATAAACCAGAGGTTGGCTGTGTGGTGTTGAACAAACATATAATGCGCCTGAGCAAGTGTCTGCAATAGGGATTGGCGAGCCGCTATAGTAGACGGGTATCCTCGAATACGATTGGCCAGATATACGTGAAATTTTTAGCCTGAAACAGGTAACACGCCATTTTTTTTAACAAATCATATATACCGGAAAATCGGTGGTAGATGATATGATAACAGAAGGTAAATATTTTGTTTATTCCCGAACACGATTCGGTTTTCGGGTGGAAAACTTTAAATAAATATTCGCACTTATAATAATAGGTAGTAATTCTTATGGAAGTTAATATCGCATCTGTGTCATGGCTTCCCTTTTGTCTTTTCATGGCAGGGTCGTCTTACTCGCAGATATCTCTCCCGAGTAAGACCCCCATAAAGGAGAACATGACTAACATGTGTGTACGCTATCCTGTGCAACTTCGGAAAGAAATATAAAGGGGAGACAGGCCGCCTCCTTAAGGTAAGCCTTCAAGAACACCAGAAAGTTGTAACACGAGGGGAAGTGAAAAAGATCAGGCGTGTCTGACCACATATGGAGAGAAAAGGGAGATCACCACCCTCTGTGGGATCAGTTTAAGATCATAGACAAAGAACACCATTGGAAAATTCTTAATCTTAAGGAATCAGCACATATGCTAGGCCAAAAATATCTCCTAAAATATGGGAACTAGCAATAAGGAGTGCCAGAGAAAAGCGAGAAAAACAACAAAAATTGCAATATGAGAACTGGTAAAAAATGATTGCTGAAGATATTAGGTTTATAATACCCAGAAATTCATACGCAGCTGTCCTCAAGGACACATGGCACAGTGGATAAAGGCGTTGGTTAGATCCAGTCACAGGACCCAAAGAGTGTGAGTTCAATACCTGGTTAAGGCGTTGGAGAACTTGGACAGGGAAATTAACAGATATCCATTTAACATGGCAGGTGGAACTAGAACAGTCTAACCCAGTTAGAGAAATAACCAACCAACTGAAGAAGACCGGAGCGTACAACGGCCGATACGTTGTAATAAATATGGCGACAAAGGTGAAGGCAAAAGTCCGAATAATATAAATAGATATTCTTTTTATTATGATATCTCCTCGCCAAAGCTTTGACATTATCTTTCACTTCTAGTAACCATTTGCGACTTAGTGACATTACTGTATTGCTTCGGGTGAAATATTTAAAGAAAAAGTTATTGCGACTGGCCACTGCTAAAAATTTCGAGAATGCTTCAAGTGCAGTTATCTGGCAATATGATATTGGTTCTTGAGGATATAAGCATTTATACCTTCTCGCGACAACAATAATCAAATTAAACACACCAATTTATTACAAAAGACTAAAGAATCAGATCCCGAACTACCCCCAGTCACGATGAACCGGTGTGGCCTCGAGGAAGCCCCATGCCTCGTAAGGATATTGGGCTCACATCCGACCTCAAATTGAATTCCTATATACGATGGATTGCTAAAGATGCAGATAAAATAATCAGATCTCTGTATCCATTATGCTACCTTCAGAAGATTTCGGTCAATTGATTTCCTAACGCATATATATATATATATATATATATATATATATATATATAAGACACACAATCTCTGTGGTCTGGTCATCGGATTCGATAAGGTAATTTGATTTATGAGCACGACTTATCCTCAGAGATACCAAGGCATTTTCGTTAAATACAGCTTCGGCTTTCTTTCATTCTAATCTGAAAAGCAGGAGAGAGCAGACGCTGTCGGTCAAACGCGTCGTTTACATCTTTTCCACGTCATCTCATTATATATATATATATATATATATATATATATATATATATATGTATATGTGTGTGTGTGTGTGTATGTCTATAAATAAAAAGAATGAATAGTAAGATATATAATCCGGTGTTCTTATAGATATTTTTATTTTTACAAAATAGTGCTTAATGTAAATTTACAGAGCATAAATTTAAAATTCGCTTGCGGATGAAATGGAAGTAATGTCTCTTATTTAATTACAAAATTAAATTCGGGGCTTTTAACTTCCATTTTTGAAACATGGTTAGAACTCTGTAGCGAAAAAAAAACCATATTTTAAATAATCAATTAATTTATAATATATATATATATATATATATATATATATATATATATATATATATATACGTGTATCTACAAAAATAATGCATGCACACACACACACACACACACACACATATACATACATATATATATATATATATATATATATATATATATATATATATATATATAGTAAAGGTATCCCGGAATACAAATTCAAATCTCCATGATATAGGTTTAATTTAATTAGCTACTATAATATTTTCATAATATTCAATCCCCTCTAAAACTGTTGAAATTTTAACTAATTCTATTTTTTAATAATTATTTCCCCCTCTATAACCTTTTTATATTATACTAAATATAATTTATGAATTTCCCCTACCTCACTCTCTTTCCATTAATCCCTTATATCATTTTATGTATATATCTTTTCAATCCCTCTTTTTTTTTTGTTCCTCTTTTAATTTTAAATTAATATTTCAGCCTTCATATAATCCCAAATGAATGTCATAAGGTTAATATTCGGGTTTAATTTTATAAAGCTTTTTCCCTGTAAGTCAAATATCTTCCACCCTGCCACCTGACCCCTAACTCATGCCTTTCGTCTGACTGAAACATTGAAACGGATAAATTCTGTATTAGTTTTTCGACTGTTTATTTATTTAGCTTTTACAGTATTTGTATTTCTGACACGAGCTCAGTCCACTACTCGGTTGATAAGATAGACAACAGATATCGTAATAGGCTCTTCCCCAAAGTGAGTTGACCTATTAAATAGGTTAATGTCTGATCCTTACCCCACCTTTCTCACTATTAAGTATTTAATAAAAATAAATTTTAAAACATTCCTATCTCTCCCTTCCCTCTCTAATTTCGACCATGTCTGTCACACTGTCTCTCACCAATCTCTATATCACCTTACATCAACTTAAAACTACCCTTCAAAAGTGTAAAAAATTATAGGTAAATTTAAATTTATTTTTTCACCCTGGGAAATGTGGTCTGATGAGACATGGAAAATGCAATTCCTCGGGGAAATAAATTATAACCATAATCCTTAAAGTTGTCTGTTTTATTAAATTATATATATATATATATATATATACAGGGTGTCCATAAAGTTCGTGTTTACGTTCAAAATTTTATAACTTTATTTGTATTTGCGATAGAAATAATTGGTAAAAAGGATTAGAAAGAAGTAAATCTATATTTGTAATTGAAATTTTATTGAAATTTCCACATGTCTTCCATCATTAGCAATCCAAAGGGTAATACGATTTTGTAGTTCACGGAAAACATTTGCCAACTGATTTACAGTAATGCCTGAAATCACATTAGTTATTTTAGCTCTACTTAAAACTAGGTACATTAAACTTTATCACATTTTTTACAGATTATTTCTATCACAAATACAAATAAAGTTATAAATTTTTAAAGTGCACATGAACTTTATGGACACACTGTATATATTACACTTTGTACATATATAGTATATTTTTGTATGAGAGGGACATAATATGCACACGCACACACACACACACACACATATATATATATATATATATATATATATGTATATGCCATTTTTAATTTTTTTTTTAAGCTTTTCACCCCAAGCAAGGCGGGAAGCCACTATGACGCAAAGGGTTACAGAAGATTTGGAGCAAGATCAGATAAGAGTGATAGAGGGAAGGATGAGAAGAAGCATAGTGGATAGATCAAGGCAACTGGAGATGTCGATTGACATTACATTTGAATAGTTGGTGATTACCTCATCTATTTAATTAGCCTCAACTGCTTTATTATGAGATTTGCTTTAGAAAGGCCAAATGCCGCGTCGACTAGACTGTTTTCCTTGATTTCTTTGCTTTGAAGATGTGGCGAATCCTCAGTAAAATTTCCCTGAAAATAGAATTCCTTCATACTACCAATACCAAATCTGAAAATATCAGGCCTTAATTGATCAATACCGATCTGGTTAAAGAATAAAGAGTTCTTCATATAGGTTTTTTTTTTGTCGGAAATATAAATGATGATATCGTATAAATTTTATTTGACGAGCACAAATAAGATCCTGATATTGGAGAAAGTATTACAAATAACCTATTTAAAGATGGTGGACTCGTGCATAGTTATACTGAACAGACTTATGACGGATGATAAGTAGATTTGCAGACTTATGAAATAAGTTTTGAATAGCAAAGGAAAACGTAAGAGACATAGAGTAAATTAATTTCCTTTCAATACTGTGATCGTTGCTAGATAAGTCATTAAACCAATCCTATAAGACAATTTTTAGGCCAGAAATTTTAATGAAACTGATATCGATGTGAAGTAAATATGTTTATCTGGAAAATTACAATGGCTGATTGATTTATATATTGATTAAGTGTGCAGTCCTATAAAAATATATATTTTTAGAGTTTCTGGCATCAAAATTAAGTAAATCTATATGTGTCAGTTTGCGTGTAAAAAATTCAGATAAAGTATATCTGTAAAAGGAGAAAATGAAAGATGAAAAAACAAAAACTTAGGATTTTATTTGGTAATAAGTATTTATATGCAGTAGCAAAATGTTATTGCTTTTTTAAAAAAAGAAATTGGTATAGGAGTGTCCATAATGTTGATGGAAGTTCGAAGTAGAAAGGTCAAGTTCATGTGATGGGTCAATACCTTACATTTCCCTTGATAAAGTCAGTAAGTTTTCCTTCTTTAATCATATATATATATATATATATATATATATATATATATATAGAGAGAGAGAGAGAGAGATTTGGTATTGGTATTATGAAAGAATTCTATATATATATATATATATATATATATATATATATATATATTATATATGAATATATGTATATATATATATATATATATATATATATATATATATATATATATATATATATATATATATAGAGAGAGAGAGAGAGAGATATTTGGTATTGGTATTATGAAAGAATTCTCTCTCTCTCTCTCTCTCTATATATATATATTTTTTTTTATTATATG
This sequence comes from Acanthosepion pharaonis, assembly GCA_903632075.3. Classification (NCBI taxonomy): domain Eukaryota; kingdom Metazoa; phylum Mollusca; class Cephalopoda; order Sepiida; family Sepiidae; genus Acanthosepion; species Acanthosepion pharaonis. Next base: position 6,776 of record CAHIKZ030005523.1, on the reverse strand, counting down.
TTTACTCTGTCCTGGACATTGAGTTCTACCTGGATTCTATCCTCATGGAATTATTTTTTATACAAGTATATATGTATGTGGATGCATGTATGTATATATATTTATATGTTAGATATATGATTGCATATGTATGTGTATATTTACCACTAATATTATCAATATCTATCTATCTATCTATCTATCTATCTATCTATATATATATATATATATATATATATATATATATATATACTAGCTTACATGCAGCTCTATCTGGTGGCATTTAAGCTATCTTCTGTGGAGTGCACTTGATTGTGACTTCATAGCGAGGATAATTGCGATTAGGCGAACATAAACTACAGAACATGAATTAATATTTAGGCTTACCTTTTAAATGTTCAATAGTAATTTTTCTGTCGCCAATTATTTTAAAGACAATTTGATGTAAATAGGTCCTTATATTCCGTACAAACAATTACTTTAATTTCATGGCTGACTTTCGCTGAAGTAAAAAAAAAAGTTGCCGAAAATAATCCGCAGTAATTAAAATTTGAGAATCCAAAATTTCGGGATTGCTGTTCCGGATCCGGCCAGGAATATTTTTAATTTACTCACTGGATCGGCCGGATTCCAAAATGGTATGATATGTTAGGCTACGTCTTCTAGAATTATAGTTGAAAACGCACACAATTTTATTTCGAAACACTGTAATTTGAGAAGAGCAATTTTTTCATTTGAAAATGAGCTATTGAAAAGTAGAGAGTTGTGTCCCTTGAATTGTTTTTTTTTTATCAAGGAAGCAAATAATCGTATTAAAGAAAACTTGTGAATCTAATCACGGAGTCGACTTGATTCAAAATGTTATATGTTGGGCTACGGCTTCCAAGAGTAAATTTGAAAAAGTGCGACACAGTGACATTTGCATATATATATATATATATATATATATATACATATATATATATATATATATATATATATATATGCATCATATATTTTATGTATTCCTGTTTTGTTCATATTCCTTAGTATGAGATGTCACATAAATGAGAAGTATATATATGTATATATATATACACGCATATATATATATATATATATATATGAATACACACACACACACACACACACACACACATATATATATATATATATATATATATATAATTATAATTATATTGAAGTTTTCAGGCTCTTGTTTTGAAACATGAGACTTCTTATGTCGCGATTTGGAATCATATTTTTAAATAAATAATTATATTTATGCTCTACTTTTGTATCGAGCACTATTTTTAAAATAATAACAAAAATACTAAGGGACTTTGGATTATTTACCTAACCATTTCCTTCCTATTTTCATTATATTTTCACTTATATATATATATATATATATATATATATATATATATATATATATAATGTATATTCGGGTAGCAACCATTTATTCAAAGATATTTTTGAATATGACAGAAATTTAATGAGTTTTTATTGAGTGTTTGTATTATTTGGGGGGGGGAAGTTTGTGTAAAAATTATCCGTAGTGTCTATTATCCCAAGCATTTTCGGCCACCCCTCTCGCCATTTTTAAGGAGTTTGTAGTTATTTTTTTTACACGTTTGTCTTCTCAGATGCATCGGTGATTCATATAGTATGAAAATAGCGATTATTCCGAGGCCAGCGAAAGGAACGTGACTGAAAGTAGTTTTCCTTCTATTTAAAAAAATGTGTACGCAGATTAATACCGTAGACGGTACTGCTGATAATGCTTTACTTTCCTTTGCATATATATATATATATATATATATATATATATATGATGCAAGAAATTAGGTTAGAAGATAATTGTTTTTTGTTTCTTTGTTTTGTTTTAAGGCATATGAATCAGCTTAGGTTATTTAAATTCAAGAGTTTTTATTGTTGGTAAATTTTTTTTTCAAAACTGAATCGCTGCTAATAGTTTTTTACAATTTATTTCTAGTATTAAAACCTGTTTTTACACTTTTATAATATCTTGATCCCAGTTTGGTAAGGGTTAATTATTTGCCCATAGGTGGAACCCTAGCAGGTGTTTCAGGTCAGGGTGAACCTGGAACACCAGCAATTAAGAGATGGTTTCGCACGCTCGTCAAAACCACCTGATCAAAAACCTTGCTGTCGGATGGAGTTTAGAGTCTTACCCAGGACGCGGATGTAGTCCATGGTCATACCCATTACGGTAGAAGATATTCTAGAAATTATAATGAAACAGATATCGATGTGAAGTTAATAGGTTTATCTACAAAATTAGAATGGCTGATTGATTTAAATATTGATTAAGTCTGCAGTCATACAGAAATATTTTTAGACCTGCTATCAAAATTAAGTAAATTTATTTAACGTCAAAATACATATGGTAGATTGACGAACAATTTGTCCATTTATTCACACACACTCACAACCATACAAACACCCACACTCACACTCAGACACACACTCAGACACAGAGACATACACAGGCACACACACACACACACACATATATATATGCATATGTAGGTAATGAAATGGATTATGTCCGACAATTATTTAATATATTTTCTGTTTAAACGTTATTTTTAGGGATAAAATTTATTCAATTAAATGCTCTGTTTCCTTTTAATTAAACAGTATTAATTACTGAATTTTCGAGAAATATTCGTAGAAAATAATCGTTATATATATATATATATATATATATATATATATATATATATATGGTTCATCTGTTACAAGGCCCGGTGACCACTTGAGATAAGGGTCAGGTTAGGAGGCAATTTGTGCGGATAGGGAGGTAATAGTTCGCCTTAGCCTCGAACAGGTTAAGATTGCAGTGACGGGGAAGCATCCTCTTAGGTGTCTGTACGCAGGAAGAAGCTGCTCGTGTGGAACTTCCCCAACGATGGTGGAAATTAGGGTGATACGATACTATGTAACTGGCATGGTCTATAAATGTGTTTGCGTATATATATATATATATATATATATATATAAACAGAAAACAAACAGAAATTTTAATTTATTTGTAACAAACAGTTATTTCTGAAGAAAGATTGAGGTCAATCTGAAATATCAAATATATAAATAAATAAATACTTACGTAAAAAAACATTATTATTTTGCAACTTTTTCTATATATACATATTAAGAAAGTATACGTGGCTTCTCATTATATATATATATAAATATATATATATATAAATGTGTGTACATTTATATATATATATATATATATATATATATATATATATATATATATATATATATATGTGTGTATATTTATATTTATAAATTCATAAATCATTCATATATCTCCTCGTGGGGTAATGTATAACATTCTAGGTTGATCATTATTACTAAGTAGTGTGTTTATACCGATAGCTAATAAAATGATAGGCTGATTCTTATATTTCAAGCTCTTGTCAGAATATTTTTAAGCGTACAACTAGATTGATAACTTATCGTTTTACTGTCGAAATAGCTGAGGGTGTTGAGAATGCCATAGACCGAACATGTGAGCAACGAGGAAGTTCTAGTGACAATATGAAAAAAAGGTCACATATCTTGTCATCAAGAAGAAACAGTTGGAATTTCTACGGCACATCATGTGGAAAGAGAGCTTGGAAAATTTGATACTCACAAGACCGATTGAAGGTAAGAGAGGCAGAGAAAAATAACAAGGAGGAGAACTCATTTAAATAATTATCATTAGACTATTTATAGGAAAGACAGAGAGAAGCAACGGCACGGCGGTTAAAAAACTGAAACCGATATGCTAGATCAGAACCGATAAAATCACGGAGCCTTGTTCGTAGTTTGACGAGAATCTCACGATATACAGCAAAAACACCAGATCAGATATGGCGAGATCAAACAAGAAATAATTATCGTTGTACGATGTTTCTCGTTACATTTGTCTTTTTGAAGGCAAATTTCAAATTTGAAACCGACGGAGACATCTCTTTAAATATTCATTATATGCCGATATAAATCCTTCTTAATTGAGCGTTTAGTGTTTGATAATAAATACGTGTGATAATTCGATATAAATAGTTCGGTTTATCTGGCGGGAAAATCTTCGTAATTTATAACACGCAGAAAGCGGCTAATTAACCAGGCGTCTCTGGCTGTCTTAAAGGGATGAATAACTACTTGCACAGGAAGTGTAACGAGAAATGTGTATGCTTCTGTTTTGCTGCTAATTTTAATCTCGACCGGGTGCCGGGATGTGTGGGTGGTGTAATGGATAACGGCTCGAAACTGTGAATCGAAGTTGCGGTTTTCAGTTCCAGTTGTGTTCGTTATATTCACCTACGCGCTAATACTTCTCGGAAAGGCATGAACCCAACTCTTTCCACCAGATATATGTTAATTAGTAAAACTTGTCTCACGGAACCCGGATTGCAGCATTATCTCATCCCTTACCTCCCCCCACCCAAAAAAATCTGGCTTTAAATAACAAGTAAATAAAAAGATTTACTGCGTAGAAAACAAAGCAATCAATCAAAAAATAATTTTTCTCCCAGCGGGGAGATAAATTATTTTTTGATTGATGGCTTTGTTTTTTTTCTCTCTGTCTTTCTATCTCTCACTTTCTCTCTCTCTCTCTCTCTCTCTCTCTCTGTCTCTCTCTCTCTCTATATATATATATATACTAGTAGACATACCCAGTTGATCGATCAGAAAAAGCGTTTAATTAGAATGTAGCTAAAACAGCATCAGGTTTAGATGCAAGTGAGTATGACTTCTTTTATTTATTTTAAAGTTTCTTTCATTAAAAAATAATTTGAATTAATGCAGTTACTGATATAAAAGAAGTAGTGTGTATTTATTTAATAGACTTAAGCTGAGGACATGAAAGGGTAAAACAGATCAAAACCACTCCAGACCCCAATCATTTTGGGGGTTTTGAAATTCAATTTGTCAGCGTGCTAACAGAAATAAGAAAGAAACCAGTAAAACTCACAATTTTTCGCTATTTACGAGGCTTTTCACTATATTAGTAAACTCAATTACCAAGTTAGATTTTATGAAAATTGGGTTTTAGTTTAAAATTTGTGTTGAAATCGATTTTTCGTTTTTTGAGGTTTTTCGCTAAACGCAGTGACGTAGAAATAAAAAATGAGGTATCGTTGAGCTCGTCATGATGTAAGTGACCTACATACCGAGTTTGAGCGAAATCGGAGGAAAAAGTGAATTTATCGATTTCTCACTGGATTATTGATTTTTTAAAAATTATCAATTTTTTACGCTAAGAACCTATCTCTTACATTGTACAATGCATGTGCCAAGTTTGGTCAAAATCGTTTGGATGGATCTCGATTGAAAAGGTATCATACAGACAGACAAACAGGCATCCTCTGTTTTGTATTTATGAAGTAGGTCTGAGTGTGTTGGGTACGTAAGTATTGAACATGATATTATATATATATATATATATATATGATGGACTCTCCCGTCGAGTTCCACACATGAGGTTCCGACGACCACGAAATAATTATCTGCATGCCTATGACGGACATGGCTTTTGAGACCAGCTCGAGAATTGCACAAAAGACAACAAACAGAACAGGAGAATGTATTGTATGCAAGTGCAGCAGGAACACTGTTAGATGTCTTATTTTGCTTTCTCGTTTCATTTAGTCGACTGATGGGTACGTCTCAGTGCAGCTATATCAATGTTGTACTTCTTTAGCTCCAATGCGACAAGAGCTGTTTTTCTTTCTGGTGCTGAGTTGTTGTCCTGGAGAGTTCGAACATTCCAAGTGCCAAGATGAAGTTGTTTCGTAGAGTTTTTCACAGTAGCCGGATATGTGTGGAACTAATTAGATGTAGTTGTCACAAAACCAACGCAATGATTTGTTTCAAGGGGTGAAGGCTTGTGTAGGGCCATCCACACTTTTTGGATCCGTCGATAAAAATGTAACGGAGCAAAAGACTTTCCACGGAAACTCCGAACGACAGTCCTCAGGTGTTATTATCGCGGAGTTTAACCTCTCCGGATCACAGTCAATATCAGCCAGTACACGCCTTTCGGCAGACACATGAAATATAATGACCGGGTTAAGCTGTCATGAGTTTTCCTTCTCATCTGAAGTCGTTTTATCGGAAAACCAACACTAAAAGGATTGCTAAACAAAGCTCAGAGAGACTCCTTTCACCCTCATAAAGGGCAGCTAGTCTGCTTCAGATCTCAGCCTGGTACTTTATATAGCTCCGCGGGACATATATATATATATATTTTACACTAGATTCCGGAAAAAAACAGATCGTCATCAATGTGCCAATATGTTGCTGTTTTTGGTTGTGATGTGGAATTTTGAAAAATATATTATGCTTTATTTTCCATAATTTTGCTACACGCGTTTCCGGTCGCGCTACCTTCATCAGGCAAAGAATGGATATTATCAAAATGAATTAATGTTTCTTATGTTTTTCGTGTGTTAGTGACACAAATGTCTTCCTTGGCCTGGCAATGAGAATATTCTTCTGTATTAAGGTCCGAGAAAAAGTGAGGAAAATATCTGTATTCTTATGTTTTTATGACCTCTGTGTTTTATATATATATATATATATATATATATATATATATATATATATATATATATGTGTGTGTGTGTGTGTGTGTGTGTGTGTGTGTGTGTGTGTATTGATATGTTCAACTCTTTAATCTCCTTTCATTCTCACTGCGTGTCTTCCTTTTACTTCCAATGATTTCATCATATATTATGGCAATGTATACATAGAGCAGGACCATTGTGAGGCAATATTTATGCGGTGAG
>CAHIKZ030005522.1:1667500-1790136 GCA_903632075.3 Acanthosepion pharaonis | reverse complement strand
AATAGATTTCTCCCTTATTTAACATTTCCTATTGCTATTCTATTATTCAACAACCCACCTAAAAGCATTGAAATACTGAATGCATTGTCAATTCTTTCTGATAGTGCTAGTGCCTCACTGGTTAATATACTTTTTACTATTCTCTTCATTTTGCAGGATTGCCATGATATTGGATTCATTTTCTGATTATCTCCTTTCGTGGTTATAAAATATATTCTTTGGCTGCCACCGTTATTCAAATTTTCAAATGATGTATCCATAAAAATATGTATTTCTATGTTCTTGCCCAAATTTCAATACTTCAAATATGGTCAGATTTTACTTTCTTGATAATCTTATTCAATCTTTTCAAATCTTCATCTGTACTTGTGTTGATTCTACTAGGCAGATCTGTCACATGAAATGCAATATCAGTGCATGATTTTTTAAAATTTACAAGAGCTGACCAAGCTTAGCTCTTAGCAGAGTCTTGTCATCCTCAGATAAATGTGCTGTTTTCTCTCTTTTGTCTAATTTCACTTCTTTTATGTTGTTAATATAATCCTTGTGTTAACACGATATACATCTCTTCTTGACTCAGATTCAGTCCAGTATATTTGAATGAAATTGTTGCTTCTTTTCCAACTTGAAATATACTTCTGATTTTTGACATTATGTCCTGAAATCTATCACATCCTGCCCATAAAAAAATTATCAATGTGCATGGCAGATATTCTATACAGGCCCTTATCAAACTAATAAAATATTGCTGGATCAATCTTAGATATCTGTCCTTTGAGTCTTAACATAGTTGTTTTTACCTTTTGATACCATTGCAATGATGCATCTGCTAAACCATAGAAACACTTCCTTAGTTTTCAAATCTTTTTCAGTATATGCCTCTGATGGGAGTCCAATATAGACATCTCATTTAATTTCTTCACCTTGCAAGAATGCAGTCTTTATGTCAATAGTATTGACAGACCAATTATATTAGGCAGTGACTGATAATACTGTTCTTAGAGATGATTTGTTGATTGTTGGTGAATTTTGGGGTATTTCTTTGAGACAATCTTCCTCAAAGCCTTTTTTAGATTTTAACTTCATCTAGTCACCATCATTTTTTGCTGTATTTACCCACCGAGATGACATGCATTTTTGTCCTTTATCCTCTATTTCTAAATAAACTTTCAGTTCTTTCCATTTTCTCAGTTCATCTCTCTTTGCTTTTAAAAAAATCAAGAATTCTTCTGTTGGTATTTCCATTTGTTTGATCTTTGAATTCTTCGCAGTTGATAAATCAATAGACATACTTATTCCTTTTATGTCATTAGGTTTTATATATTTAGTACTGTACCAGTTTTTTGTCTGGCCCATCCAAGAATTTTAGTTTCACATCCTTTTCTATTTTGTGTAAGTTGGAACAGAATTATATGATTTTTCTGAACTTTATTAACTCTGGGGTTCACTTGTCTAACAGATGCTGAGCTATCCTTCTCAATGTTGGCAGTAACTTCGAACTCTTAATCTTCTGTTTCAATGTCTTGATGTGAATCTCCAGGAAAGTCGTCATCGTTCTCAGTACCATTTCCCACAGCGTCTGTATTTTCCTTGTCTTCAGCTTCACTGTCATCACTTTCTATATTATTATTGGTTGTTTTATTATGACTTGCTTTTGATTCTAAAGGTATCAAGAGCTTACTTTCACAAACATGTGCCTCCATATCTTACTAACACAACTACATTGTCTTTTCTTATAATCCAACCTGGCCCTTTCCATTCATCATTTCTTAAGAACATCTTTTCACCTTGTTTAACGTCTTTTCCCTTAGGTTTTATTTGTTTTCTCAGTGCTCTTTGGATTCTTTCTGATGATTTTGCCACCAGATCAGGAGGTCAAACCAGGAAGAGGGATCATCATTTCAACTTAGAGCTAAATAAGTTCTTATTGTTCAAAGTAGAGTCCAATAGTCATATGAAAACCTTGTAGAATTACAGTAAGGTATCTTTAATCATTTCTAAGTTACAACGGTTCAAGGCTTAATCTAACAATTGGACAGTTTTGCTGTTACACAACTGGGACAATTTCTTTCTTTCTCTCTCTCTCTATATATATATATATACACACACACACATACAAAGAGTACACCAGGTAATTGAGAACAAATTAAAATAAAATATTTTATACAAAAAGATGTACATAGATTTGTACACATATTTAACTTGGTGTGTGTGTGTGTATGTCTTTCTCACTCTCTCTCCATGTTGCAAGAATGGCCCTAAATGACACATCCCTTGCCAGAGGCCACTGGTTTGTTCATGACCTTGGACATGAAAGACCTGATTATTTTCAAGAAGATGCCTATCTCCGAATTACTGTTGTTGGCAACTAGTGCCATGAGCATGACAAGCCTTTTCTTTGCTGTAACAGACTTGAAATTAACGCTCTCAATATGTCTGAAAGTGAAACAAAGATGGTAAACTATGGCAGATGCTGTATAACATTTATACTTCACTAAAGTTATATTCTCAAAAGTCTAGTGTACACTATTTATGCATTAGTTTTAGTTTATTTGTTTTAATTCATAACCCATAACGGTTAAAAGATAAAGAAAAACACATTAAACAATTCTGTAACAAATGACAAACAACTTTCATTTCCCTAAAACACAATCTCTGATATTCTATATTAATTCAAAAGGATTGGCTACTAAAATAGACAATAAAAACTCTATATCTCTCTTAGTTATTCTCTGTATATGTTAACCTGGATTTGTTTCACCTTTTGAATAATGATGGAAACAATATGCAAATAACACTATCTCATCAAGTTAGCAAAAAACACACAATTTTTGCAATAAAAGCACAGGTAGCAACTCTAAAATAAGTTATAAAAAATTTTGAATCTGTTGGTGTATAATATCTGGACTAAAGTTGCCTTTAATAAACTCAGTACATACTGAATAATAGACTGAGAAGACAAAAGATAACTTACTCTTTGTACACTCCCATGTCCCACAGTTTCTCCATCACAATTGGCTCAAAGGTGTTGCCTAAGAACAAGCCCACCTAAAAAGAAAACATATTATATATATATATATATATATATATATATATTATAATAAAGAGAAAGAATACTAAGATATATAATCTGGTGTTCTTATTAATTATTTTTATTTTTACAAAACAGTGATCAATGCAAATCTACAGAACATAAATATTATAAATTTACTAATTTAAAAATATGATTCCATTGCTACATAGGAATTACCATGTTTCAGAAACAGAAACTAAAAACTTCAAGTTCAACTATAGAATTAAATTAAAGTCCCTAGTCCTGTTTCATTTTCAAGCAAATTTTGGAATAACTTATTTTGAAATTTACTGAGTTTTATAAGCACATACATTCATAATATTAGTTTCTAAGGATATGGGGAAATCCAATTATTTTAACAAGGGGTGGTAAGATATTCATTTTCACTGACAACTATTGTATCAACATATGAGTTACTTTCGAAAAGAGATTAAGTTAAGGTTGGGTAGGGGTGTCTTTTCCAACGATAATGATATCCATTCAATGAATGTCATCTGGTCTTTATGAATGACAAAAAGTTTTTTGGCACTTTTTTTTCACCATTAAATTTTACTTGTATGCATAAAGATTTTTTTCTAAAAGGGTTGTTTGTATATAAATACATTGTATTGAACTACAATTTTAAAATATTATTCTTAATCTTAATTACTAATAGACTAAACTTCTTTTAAAAGAAATAAATGTAACAGGATTACTTAAATTATTTAAAAATTATTATTAAATATCAAATATAAATATGTATATTTCATTTATCAGCTTTCTTTTTTTTAAACATTATTTAAGGAAAATTTTTGACAATGTCAGCAAAGCAAAGAATATCTTTGATTAAATAAATTTTTATTTTTTATAAACTTAGTAAGATATAGTTTCTCATGTATGCACAAAGGACATGGGTCATTTAATGACCTACATATTCTAGCTTTTCTTATTAATTTCCATTTTACAGTAGGTGTTTTATTGATTTCTTTTGTGCCAGAAATATTTCGATAGGGATGCCTGATTTTGGTATTTATTTATCCTAAAAGAACTTTGATGTTGGTTGAACTGCTTCTTGAACTCGTGTCTTGTGTATCCAATGTAGACTTTGATGTTGTCTGGATCCTCACTAGATGAAATATTGCATTGTTACACTGATGATTCAGTGTGACATTTATTATTAAGAGAACAGTTATGAGGATTTCTACAGTTACATAATTTTTGTTTATCTTCATCTCTTTTTATTATTATACTGTCTAATTTTTTGGGGTCTTGGTCTAAGAGTTTACTCAAGATATTAGCATTATGTTTCTTAATAATTTTTTTCAAGTTCTCAGTACAGCTGTAACTTTAGGGTATTTTTATTGAAAATAGTACTGAGTTTACTATATTTAGGAAAATGTTTAATGATTAACGCAAGGAATTTTTGTCCTAATTTGTTCTTTACCATTTGGTTGTATGGGGGTGTATACAAAATTATTTTTCTACTTCTGCTTTTTCTGTGCTTTCCATTTTCATTTTTTATGTAAGTTAGTTTTAGGCTTTTGTAGCCACTATCTTTTAGAGCTTTATTATAGAAATTAATATGTTCATAGAAAATCTTCTCATTTGCTTAATTTGTACTTATTCTCTTTTCGATAGATAAAGGTATATGCTTGAGATGATGATCAGATTTAGGGTGTATATACAAAGGATTAGTATTGGATTTTTTATAAGATATGTATACATTTTTCATTAAATCTAATGTTATATCAAGGAAGTTCACCTTTTTCAATTTAGTGCTTACTGTAATTTTTAAGTTCAGGCCTTCAAAGTCTCTATATATCTTTTTAATTTTATTGATTTTAATGGTTTTAAAGATATATATATATATATATATATATATATATATATATATATACAGTTGCGGTCAAAATGTTCAGAACGGCATTGTTTTCGTCAGAAAAGTAGGTATAAGTTTTTATCAAAGTTGTTTTATATTCTATAATTTTCTCAGACAATAAATACGATATTAATTGTTATTGTCTGAGATTTTGGTGTAATTTGAGAGGATAATACAACAGTTATGGATGATTTAGTGATTTACTGCAAAACCCATGGCGGCCAAAATGATCAGAATGGTTGAAAAAATAACAAAATAATAAAAAATGACAGAGAATACTGGAATTATTTAATATTTAGTGTGAAGCCCTTTAGCTTCAATCACACTTTGACATCTTCGACTGCATTAGGAAATTAAATTTTCAATTTCTTGCTGGATGATCTTATTCCATTCTTCCTGAAGGGCATTCCATAATTGCTCGGTTGTTTTAGGATTTCTGGCTTTCGAACATTCTTCTAGAATTTTCCACACATTTTCAATAGGATTGAGATCTGGGCTTTGAGCAGGCCAATCCATAACAATAACCTTTTCAGCCTTGAGGAAGTTCATGACCACCTTAGCCTTGTGACATGGGGCATTGTCCTGAATGTATATGGATGGTCACTTAGTTGAATTTCTCAGCACAGGCAAGACATGATCTTTTACAAGTTGTTTATAAACTCCTGCATTTACCTTTCCATGTTATCGCACCAAAGGACCCACACCATCTCCAGATATCATCCTCCAAACCATGACACTTCCTCCTCCAAATTTAACACTAGTCTTAAGGCATTTAGGTGACAATTTTTCACCTACTTTTCGACGAAAGTACCTTTTCCCATCTGAGCCAAATAATATAAACTTAGATTCATCACTGAAATGCTCCATTTGCCATTTTTCTTGAGACCATAACACATGTTCGGTTGCAAAGGTAAGACGACACTTTTTATTCTTGAAGCTGATCAGTGGCTTCACTGCAGGTGCTGTGGCTTGTAGGTCATGTTCAACTAAACGACGAGACACAGTTTTTTGAGATAAAGTTTTCTTTAGTACAATGCTCATTTCCCGAGAAACAGCAGCAGCAGTTTTAAATACGTCCTTTTTAACCAACTTTACCATAGCACGATCTTCTCTCTTGGTCGTTTTTCTTGGCCTACCTGTAGACTTTCTTGCTTCACATGAACCACAATCATCGTAGACCTTAAGAATACCGTGAACAACACTTTTTGACTTGTTAACAATCTTTGCAATAGACCCAATACTTGAATTATCCTTCTTTCAAAGCTTAATAATCTGCTGACGAATTGGTAACAGAGTAAGTGGCATTATATTAACAAAGTACACTGCAGATATTCTTACTAATGTTTAGTAAACGAACCGTCATGTAAACAAATTAAAAAAATTAGAGTTCGCCAGTTAAATATAATAAACACAAAGTAAAAGCAACCATTCTGATCATTTTGGCCGCCATGGGTTTTGCAGTAAATCACTAAATCATCCATAACTGTTGTATTATCCTCTCAAATTACACCAAAATCTCAAACAATAACAAATAATATTGTATTTATTGTGTGTGAAAATTATAGAATATAAAACAACTTTGATAAAAACTTATACTGACTTTTCTGACAAAAACAATGCCGTTCTGAACATTTTGACCCAACTATATATATATATATATATATATATATATATATATATATGGGACGTATTTCTGCTGCACCTGTAGTATTTAGTTATATATATATATATATATATATATATATATATATATCTCAGAGTGCTGAGGACAACTATCAAAGGTGGTAGGGCTCAATATTTCTTCAGTCTTTTGACCATTTATGTAATCAATAATGCCACATTACACTTCACCAGGATAAAACAGGTCTTGCAGATGACTGGAAGTATCTATAATAATAACCTTGATGAGAACAATAAATCAGTATATAACGAAGTGTATAAGCATTTAAATAATAAATATTAAAGTGATTATTCGATACTTTGGGCATGTGGCTGAGTAGTTAGAATGTTCTCTTTCTGAGCATAAGACCCGGGTTCAAATCTCACCATAGTCGTTTTGTCAGGAAGGTGACTTTTTGGTGCTAATAGCTTGGGAAAGTGATACCAGCCTGCAGTACCATTGGAAAGTACCTGAAAGCCATACCACAAGTTGACCCAAGTCTTGTGATTGAAATTGGGTAGACAGTATTGTTTATCAATAGTTGTGCTAGCACAAAGTCACAAGTCATTGTGACAGAGGGAGTGAGTGTACTGGCCTTGTTCAAACTTTTGATCACATCAAATTCTACCCTCTCCTCCAGAAACTGTAACTAGGGCCTGCTCAGTATAGTTGCAGTATAAACCACAGCTGGGCTGTGTGGGTGTTGAACAAACGCAGGCATCTGTGAAAGGAATTGGCTGTCCTAGCAGACAGGTATACTCAGAAATGAGTGGCCAGCTATTATTTGATACTTTGATATGCAAATCAATATTTATTGACATAGATTTTATTTAAAGATAAAATGCAAAAAAAAAAAAAAAATCAATTTGAATTAAAAATGTTTAGTGACATTCTTGAGCAAAAAATGGATGGAAAATAATTGATGAAGTAAGAAATTTTAACAATTTTTTTTTTCAAAAAGATAATAGTTTACTTGGGAGGGAAAATTCATTTAGGAGCAAGAATTTTTTTTTTATTTTAATCATTTCACCCCAAGCAAGATGAGAATGCCCCTAAGATGCAAGGGGTTACTGGGAATGAAACAGAAGGAAAAGACTTTAAGAAGGAGAAAAGACAATAAAAGAACAGGATTTCAGAAAGACAGAAGATAGCAATTGATATTGCATTTAAATTTTTGTAAGAAGCGGGAAAGTAAGAAACTGGAAGAGAGTTCCCTAAATGAGAAGTGCATGAAAAGAAAGTATTTGAATATAGTTAAATAATCAAAATTCAGTAATAAAATAAAGAGCAAATGAGTTAATAATGATTTAATGAAAAAGTGCAATTCTTACTCACCGTTGTTTTTGTGCTAGATGCTATAATAATGCCATTGTGATCAATCAAGAAAACTGTGTAATTTGACTGAAAAAGAAAAAAAGTATTAATCTAACAAGCTTGGCCTGTGGAAGTTTCTTGTAATTTGAATCTCTAACCTGAGGATAAGCTTGCAAATGGAATATTTATTATAATATAATTCTGTTGCTTGAATATACAGGAAATAAAATTTATGTCAGAATTTTTTAGATGAGAAATTATTGCTCTATGTCTTATTATTCAAACCAGCATGTTTATCTTGATTGTTATAGTCAGGCCTTCTTAAGATGTCTGCCATCATACTTTGTCATCTTCTCTGAACCTTTATCTGAACCACAGGGATGAGTAGATCATTTTAAGCATGGGAAAGAATGAGAAAAATCTATATCTGTTGATTGAATAAAAGGACTGATTTAAAATTCCAAGACAATTACTGACAGATACTGGAAGAAAACAAGAAGCAACAATAGGCGGAATGTTGAGAATATAACAACCGAAAGAAGAGTGTTGGTCCACATGATAAGGAATATGATATTGAAAATAAAAGTTAAGAGACTTATCTATGGTTTGTAATTATTTGAATTAGTCACTTATTTTTTTTCCCAAATAATGTTGATGTGTTAAATTCATTTAACCCTTTAGCATTCAACATGTTTGAACCAGCCATGTAAATAGCTCTCTCAAAGTCTTGCTATTTGTGGTCAAAGTCTTACTGTTTACATGATTTCCTATGTTATTTGCAATGGTGTTATCATATATTTTGGCAAAGTATACATAGAGTGGGTTAAACATTGAGAGCTGATATTTATGAGGTGGGTCTGGGTGGCTTGAATGCTAAAGAGTTAAAACAATGAAAACTAAATTTAACATTTAAAAATAATGACTAATTCAAATAAAAAAAGTGAAAAAAACTTAACTTTATAAGTTAAATTCAGTGCCAGTAAAACACTGGCTTAATGGATATGTCATTTGCCTGCTGAACTCTAGATTGGAGTTTCAAATCATAGCAGGATTTATGTAATTAAATTTTAGAGTCAGAAAGTGTAATATTTGTACAGATAAACAAGCAAAATATTTGTTTTTACATTTTTAAGTATAAAATTTGAATGCAGTAGGGGACAAAAAGAATATTATATGAATTTATTTACTATAGTTACAAAATTTTTATTTTCATTATTAAAATCATTCTAGTTAGCAAACAAAAAAAATCATTTTTGAATATTTAAATCTTATAATTTGTTATAATTTTAAAGTAACAAATGAATCAATTAATAAAATTTGCAGGGTTTCAGTCAAAAAATAAATAAAAAGTCATCTGTGTTCTCAATTCTAATTTTACTTACGTTATCACTGTTATATATTGGACAGAATTTTCCATCTGGACATCCAAAAGTTTCACTAACAAGTTCATCAAACTTGTGGAAAGGCATTTGGTAGCCACTAACAGCAGACACTATATAATTTCTTGCATTATCACATATGATAATTGGGACGCTGACAGTAACTGCAGTGATATTAAGGTTCATGTAGTCATAAACTTCTGTAAAAAAAAATTAAAAAAAAAAAACACTGAAAGAATATTTGAAAAATTGAACTGAAAAAATTTCTTACTACAAACTTTCTTTTTTTATTAGATTTTCAAAATCATTTTTACTCTTTTTATATGCTTTTGTGTTTTACTGTTTTTTATATGCTTTTGTGTTTTACTGTTTGTTTTTACATTCTTTTCACAACTCTTATTACACTTATCCATTACTTTATCTTTTATAAAACTAGGCAACAAACATTTTTCTACTTGGATAACAATATTTTATATTAAATGAATGCTGAAATACATATGAGCATGTTAGGATTTTGTGTTAGTCATTTGGGTAAGATTGGGAAAGCTGAACAACAAAAAGTTTTTATCTACTATTCAAAAAGAGATTGTATTTAACTTAATTGACTATGCTGTTTCTGAATCCATATTTAGAATTGTTCAAGCACATCAGGATTTTGTATTGTGTGCATTGCACATGATTGGGGCCAACTTGTCTTATATCAATTACAATGGGTAACAAAGATTTTTGTCGCCATATTTATCACAATGTTTGATTGTTTTATGCACACACACACAAACACACATATATATATATATATATATATATATATATATATATGTGTGTGTGTGTGTGTGTGTGTATGCTATAGTATGCATTATTTCTGTTTGGTGATTGTCTGCATGTTTGATTTGGGATGTTTATATGTAAACATTGGTTGTGGTTGATAAACATACATTAGATTCTCTAAGAATGAATATAATTAAAGTTGATGTATAGTACTTTGATGTGTGTTTATAATTTTTATCAGGACTCACCTGAAATGTTTCTTTATTTAATGTGTTCTTTATCCTATTATTCTATTGGTTTCCAATCCATATTTGATCCCTATATATATATATATATATATATATATATGGGATTGCAAAAGTAGGTATACAGTAAGTATTATACCAGTATTATAATAGTGATTCTAAGATTCATTTAATTCATTAAAATCATTTTTAATATTTTTATTTTCATCATTTTTGTTATAATACATTTATTATAACTTTCAGTAAATAATAAATTTTTTGCAGGTAAATAGGCATGTGTGAATGAGGGGGGGCAAACAATTTGAACATTTGAGGGATTGATATGTTCATTATTGATATGCTTGCATAAACAATGTTTTATGTGAATGTTTTGTTTTTCAGTACTGTATACCTACTTTTGCATCCCTACTAATATATTCTTGGATGTGTGGCTTGCGTAAAAGGAATCAGCACATAGAGTTCAAGTTGTGGCTTAGTCTGCTGCATACATTCTCACACAAATGCCCTTGGGAAAGGCATGAATCCATCCCTTCTCTCCCCAGTTATGGGAAGATTAACAGACAAGATCAGTTTCTTTAGCCTTGAGTGGCAACCACTCTAAGTGAATATCTACTGTCTATTAAACAAAGTGTGGAGAAGATAACAAATCATGCTTATCCACAGATAATAAAGAAAAGGAATCTGTGGAAAATCATGATTACCTCAGTCCTGAAGGGACCTGGCATTTAAAAAGAAAAATATACTATCAATAGGATTTTTATCTTAAAAAGAAATCATTGTCATTGGCAAAACTCATTGCTGACTATTGGGATGTTCATAGACATTTCTTTCTGTGTGAAATGTATGCTATATTGGATTTTTGAGATGTTCACAGCCACTGCATGGTAGTATAGGTGGGTTCAGGAGATGGAAAACTCTGGCTTTTTTTGAGATTTTTCCTCCTTTCTATTTGTCTTCTGGTGTTTTTGAAGGATGTTTTTTTTTGTGGACTGTTCTTCATCAATTCTTTCTGCAGCTTTCCTCTCCCAATTGACTGGATCAATTTTTGCCCTCAGCAAAGTGATTTTGAGCTGATCCTTGAATTGATGATTTAGAGCTCCATGTGGTCTCTTGCTAGATGCAAGCTCTGAGAAGAGGATTTGTTTGGGTAGGTGGATGTCTGGCATTTTTGGCAAGGGGTAATCTTTAGTGAGTCATGATGGTTTCTACACTCTCCATCTTTGTTATGTGCATATCTCAAAAACATGATGTGTTAGCTAAATAATGAGTCCAGATTTAGAAATGTGTTCAATTCAGTTGAATAAAGCATCATTTGTTTGGAGAACAAACAAAACATTTCTTTAGTTTCCCAGTGTAATCTCTATATTTTCATATGATTATTGGCATGGAAAGAGGAAGACATGACATCTATACATAAAAGAAAATTCTGATTAAAATAAAAATATATCCTTTTGCGAAAACTTAAATTATCTTTAATATTATTTACACTATCTACATGCGGACTATTGTCTTCATATTTGTTGTTTTCTTGTTTCAACCATTGTGCCCTCCAGCATACATCAGGTGTGTATGTTGATCTGGGTAACCTAGAATAGTTTGTTTTGTTTTGTTTTACAGCATATCAACCTCAATGGGTCATTTGATGCTGACGACTTTTTTTTTTTTCTTTTCAATAATATTTTTGTTTCGTTAGAAATCCATTTCTATCAATATTTCTTTCCTCAAAAATATATAGCTGGTAATAGTATTTTTCCAAAAATATATAGCTGGTAATAGTATTTTTTCAAAAATATATAGCTGGTAATAGTATTTTTCCAAAAATATATAGCTGGTTATAGTATTTTCATAAACGTATAGCTGGCATATCTTTTCAAAAACGTATTGTTGGTAATATCTTTTCTTTCAAAAATTTATTTCTGGTAATAATTTTTTATTTATTCCTCTACAGTTCCATTGAAGTATCTTATGTGTATTTGTGATCATTGTTTTGCTATTTGGTTCATTGGATTACTTTGTGTTTTAAGGTTTGCTTAGGTTTTTCCTTTCAAAAATGCATTGCTGGCAACTTTTGGTTTTCAAAAATGTATTGATGGTAATAATTTTTACAAAGAGTTTCTGGTATTAAAACCCATTTTTACACTTTCACGGTGTTTTGACCCCAGTTACAATTTCATTAAATAAGGTTTTGTTAAAGAATGTATAGCTGGTAATATATTTTTATTTTTTTTTTTTTTTAAACGCATAAACACACTGCTGGCAACATTATTTCTTTGAAAACGTATGGCTGGTAATACTATTTTCCCCAAAACATATAGCCAACAACCTTATTTTTTAAAAACGGCCTTTCTGTTAGACATAGTTTATTGCCATACCCAGCATGTGGATGTAGTTTATCGCCATACCCAAGACATGGATGCAGTTTACCGTCATACCCATGGACGTGGATGCAGTTTACCATCATACCCATGGATGCCCTAGAAGAGTGTTGGTTTGTGAATTTGGTGACATAGTAATTATGAGTTCAATCCTTGGATCAGGCAGTGTGTACTTGAATTCAATACAAACAAGATGAGCAATAACTGAACAGAACTAAAAATAAAAATGAGACGAGATATCCATAGACATGGCCAGTGGAACAAGAACAGTCTCCTCCTGTAGATTAAATTAAGGGTTCAGTTCATAATTCCCTGTTTTTACTCGGGTCAATATAAACCTGAAGAAGGCTGGATGGCATAATGGTCAAAACGTTATGATAGCACCAGCAAAGATGAGAACAATAGTCTGCATGGAAATAGTTAAGTAAAGATAACTCCTCATCCCAGAAATTCAGAGTGAAAAAAAAAAATTTATGTTGGAATTTTTGAGATGAGGAATTGCTATCAATATATGCGTTTATATTAATCTTGGTTGTTATGCTCACAACATTTTAGTTGTATCCTGCAACAGACATGATGGCTGAAAAGTACAATGGCTGAAATATGACTATAATAGGTATACAATTCTGAATGTAAAGGAATATAGTAATGTATATATATAATTCTTTCATTTCCTGCAATATTTGCCAAATGTGCTCACAAGATTCTATTTACAAAACCTTAAAAAATCTCTTAAAAAAAGACTCTTGATCCTATTGATCTATGTTAAAATTCTCCTATTCCAGAGAAAATACCATCCTGAAGGTAAAACATAAAAAAAAGAAACAAAAAAAATGCACAAACACTATCATTGATATATCTATATTACATGAAACAATAGTCAATATTTGTCAGGGAGTAAGTTTTAGCTTGTAATGAAGAGGACTAGATATTGGGAGGGAAAAAAAAGAAAAAGGTCATCTAGAGAACAGAAGTGAATGTAGAAAAACTGTTTTATAATTTCATGAAGCTTACGTCTTTTCTTGATAATATCGGTATTCACAGGAACTGAATAAGTATATGTTTCCTTGGCCATATCATAGCATCGTTGATCATCTTTGGCTCGACCTACTTCCACGGCCTGTTCATAGTAAGGGCTGTTGATTGTATCCTGCATACCACTCAAAAATGTCCTGAAGGAAAATGACAAGCAAAAGAATCATATGACTCATTAATAATACTAATATAATTGACTTTTTGTTCAATAATATAAACTTATTCCTTATAGTTTCCTTATTGCTGTCATATTTAATGTTATTGTTTTGTTCAATATACATTTGTAGGAAATTCTGTTGTCCAGATTTTTTTATATTAAAAATAAAATATTCAAATTCAAAATAAAAATAAAGAAAACATGGCTATGTCTGTTAAATAATTTGTATTTACAAATATAAGTACATGAATTCAAAAGAGGCAGAAAGGAGTTAAAATAGTCTTTAATTGAGTTAAAGTCTTTGGGTTATTGATACACAGAAAAATCTGTAGTTTAGAAAAGACTTTGACAATCAGTGAAGATTCAATGACTGTCTGAGCTGCTGTTAGAGATGATTCATTTGAAGTCATTGACACATGTTTCTTTCAGCACATACTCAGGGGAGGGGGAAGGAACAAGCTATGTAGCCACATCTTCTCTCATGTCTGAATGGCTTGGAGACAATTGCATCTCTGTTGGTGAAAGTCAAAATCTGTGGGTTTTTATAAAAAAGTTTTCCCAAAAGTAAGTTTGAGAAAAATAAGGTTTTAGTTTTATTTGATTGGTAAAATATTTCACATGGTGATGTTAATTTCTAATCAATAGACACTTTGATTTAAACTGTATGTGTTGTATTGTGAAATTTCTTTTACATGTCTGTTTTGTCATATTTGGTAGAAAATAAAGTTTTGGCATGTTTTAATATGGTATGTATGTAGCTATGTAACTGTGTTGGAAATAGGGTTTATTGCCTGTACACTGGTATCCTTGATTGTGTGCTTATCCATACTTTCATCATCTGGATATGAAATGAATATCAATGATTACATTTCCTTACTGGCAAAACAGCTCATTCTGTGGTTTTATTTTTCAACATGAGTCTCATGTTATTATATAGTACTTCATTGATTATCCATCCTTGGACAGAGGTTGAAAAAATATGTTCAGATAATTCAAAATTTTGGATAATTGAATATCTTAATTATCAAAAAAGAATGAAGAAAAAAGTAATTTTCTAAAAGACTTGTATTAACAAATATCATTTCAATTGCTCTGTTCAAAGTTTTGTCCAGTTTATTTTTTATGAAAAAAATGTTAATTTATGCTTGTTTCCTGGCTGACCTTGCATTTTTCTCTTGCTAACACCTAAACTGGATTAAGTAGATGTATTTATAAGAGTTTGGGAGTCTTTGGGTAAAGAAAATTGTTAAATTCAGATGCCTTCTCAATAAGAATTGGGCAAGGGAATGGGAATCCTTTCTTTCATTGTTGTAAGAACTGGAAATATATGATAGCAGTGGTAATTGTTCTGATAAACTTTCTGCTATGTTAAATAGACTTTATGAATTTAAACTAGAGTGGCAACAAGGTCTCATCAATTTATAGTCGAATTGGCTAGATGCAACCATAAGTTCTATGCTAACAGTTTCTTTTCTCACACATCTCGCTTGTGGAATTCTCTTCCCGCTCCATACTTTCCAGTCAACTTTGATCTTTAAAATTTTAAATGCAATGTCAATTGTCATCTACTGTTTCTTGATTCCTCTTCTTTTGTTGTTCTCGCACCCTAATAATGTTTCTCTTTTTTTTTTTCTTTCAGACTCCCTTTGTATCTTAGTGCCTTGTTTGGAGTAAAAGGATTAAAAATTGTAAATTGTAAAATTCAATACCACCATTATGTACTTTTCAACTGAAAATGCAAGACATTGTTTCTTTTTTTTTTTTTATAATTACATGATGATGAAAATTAAGGATTGACTTTATTATCTATTCAATAAAACACAGTGAAATACATATATTTATCAATCATGCAACTTGAACTCTCTTACTTACTAATAAGATATTCTGCTGTTATGGTAATGTTCAAAACTTGGTAGCTTATACAAAATGTGGGATGCCAACCCTACATCCAGGTGTTTTTGTCACAACACCATGTCAAGAAAGACTACCACCCAAGGCTAAAGACTTCTTTCAAACCATGAAGTGAATTATCCCATGCCAGACATGAACTTGGAATTTGAATTTCCATGGACTACAGTTTCCTTGCCACTGTCATTGAGAGGACAGGGAAGTCATTTCATCCTTACTCCTATGGCATCTTTCTGGAAGTGTCTTTTCATGAAAATTGACTTTCAAGAGACTATTGCTCAAGACTCAAGGTTGGATATTAGGGATCTGGGGACAGCAATACAGGACCAAATAGTGTGGAAAGAGATTGTCAATGGAGTTTTGAACAACTATAGGGAGGTTGAAGGATGAATGTTCAAGTATAACTTGAAGTGAACATACCTGGTTAGCAAAGTAATGATAACAGATTAATCATACAAAGTTTTTTTTTTTATCTTTCTTATTTTTAATACTTTTTTTATACTTGATTGCTAAAGTGCTTAAATATGGTCATCATTTCTTGAATGTACAGGTGAACAGCAGAATTCTTTCTTATATTTGATAAAAGAATTGTATAGATAACGATCTAAGATTAGTTATGCAGAAAATGTAACAAATGAAATTGCAAAAAGCACTGATATTCAGAGAACTTAAAATGATTACTTATTTTCTTATTTTAGTGCATCATTTTACTTACAATTATTGCCATGTGGTGCAAACAATAATCAGTGCATTATTTAAACAAATTTGCCATAAATAATTAACAATTACTTCTTATAGCCATCAGTTACTTATACAGGATGCAGCAGAAATACCTCTCACATATACCTCAAAGAAATATCTCCCTTACGATTATGCGGGAGGTATTTCTGCCACACACTGTATTATTGTTGACTAAGACTGTTTTTACATTTACATAATTTTGTTTGTAATGCCTGTTTGTAGGAGAGACATGACAAATCACAGATGCGACAATAGTAACACCTTTGAACAACACTTGGTCAGATGCCGCTAATTCCCATACAGGTATTTTTCCTTTACCTGTCACATGATCTAATTATTTCAAGATGATGTTGACTGTGCTTTCACTCTGGTGATCCATGTTCAAACCTAAGTATCGGCAGCGAAACTTTATTCTTATATGGCACATAAGTAGCAAAGTAATCATTCTAAGTAATGTGGTTAATCAAAATAAGTGCTGTGTAATTAGTTGTGATTACAAAATTACTTCAATTTTGTTGTTAGCGATAACAACAGTAAACTAGTAGCATAATAAAAACAAACATAGAAAAATAGTAAAAAAAAACTAATTTATAAAGAAAGAATAAACATACTCATCTGTTAGATAATCAACAAATTGTTCATAGAGGAAGAAACCAGAAGAAGTGCCAACAAAAACAATTTCAACCCCTTTCCTGTTAAAATAAAAGGAGACAGAAGCTTTTACTTCTTAAATTATACAAAATTTCCAATAAGGATAAAAATGAAACAAATATTAATAGTCAATCAGATAATAAAATTAACTATGAACACACACAGATATATATTACTTTAAATGTTATTTTGAGTGGATACCTGTGTTTGTGTAGACATCCTGCTTCTATTTTTTTTTTTTTTTTTTTTTTAAATAGAATGAATTATGCTTACCAGTCTGCATGTATGAGAGTGTGGCGGACTTCCACCACATTTATTTATTTTTGATTAGGAAACCAAACTGATGTGAAGAAAGGGACAAGGCAAACGTATCATTATATATAAAAATTGTATTCAACAATGTATACAATAAAGAATGTGTAAGAAAAAGCATGCAACGAATAAGACGAAAGTTGTCTCTTTTTGACTATCATTGTCTATCAAAGTTCTCTGAAGAGAAAGAGTTAATAGTTTGTAATAAATGTTTTTTAACAGTTTTGCTGTGCAAGAGGAAAAATTATCTAAGTGTCAGGAATATGCAGTTTGTGAGTGTTGAGTGAGAAGATTGGTGCATAGCTTCAACTGTCGTGGATTTCTGTGGCAGCTGAAGTCTCACTGGTGTGTCTACACTTTTTTCTTGCTTTTATAGGTGATCATTGGATCAGAAGTGCTGTGCGGGAAGAATCACTCTTTATGAACAGACAATCCGATTGGTCGGCACTGGTAGAGACATTCGGTAGTGGTATGATAAAATTTTTGCATTAACTTTTTACAAGATTCGGTGTTCCAGATATGATTCTGTAGGACAATGGTATGCAATTCATGGCAAGTGACTTTGAAGATTTTTGCAATTTTTTTTCAATTGTACATCTGTCTACCGCACCATATCACCCACAATCTAATAGCCAAGTAGAAAGATTTGTGAATACTTTCAAGCAAGCATTGAAAAAGTCAGATGAAAATGAATCCGTTGATGAGATACTACAATACAATTTTTGTATATCGGGTGACACTGAACCCAAGTACAAATTCAGGGTTGTCACCAGCAGAATTGAAGTTCACAAGGAAAATAAAATCAGTATTTGACGAGCTCTTACCAAAGGAAAATGAAAAAGAGGAAAGAAAAAACACAATTACAAAATCCTATACACCAGGATAAAAGATTATTTCTTAAAGAATATAGGTACAGTAAAGAGTTCTGGAATGCTGGTGTCATAGAGAAATGCATTGGAAGATTGATGTACATGATTAAAGACTTGAAAAAAACGGTTAAGATAACGATAAGGAAAAGGTACTTGGACGATATGAATAACTGAAAATAAGAGCCGATGAAGGTTATTTATGACCTATTTGTGGTACCAATGCCTTTAGCAACCCCGGATGAAAAACGTTTGAGTAAATGAAAAAGGGAATTGTCAGAGATTATACAAATAAACTCAAAAAGACAAAATACAACTTCCAGAAGAAGTAATAAATTCAGAAAAAGAGATGTTGTGTGGTACCGGAGCATTCCCACAAGATGGACTGATTTAAAAAGATAAACAGCACACTCTCTTACTGAGAGAGTGGAAGCTGAATGGAAATGAGGTAAAGTTCACAAGTAACTGTTATTCCAGTAGACTGTGTTCTTGATTGTTAATACTGTATTATTTTTCAGAAGAAATTACTACTACTTTTTATATGTATATCAACTTATCCATTTCATGATACAACAATATATATATATATATATATATATATATATATATATTTATGTATAACAACAACTATATATTTTATAACAAAAGTGATGGAAACTTAAAGAAAAAGAATCTAAATGAAATTGGCTATATTATTTACCCAAAACACATTAAAAAATGTTTAAATTTAAAATTCT
Source organism: Acanthosepion pharaonis (assembly GCA_903632075.3). Taxonomy (NCBI): domain Eukaryota; kingdom Metazoa; phylum Mollusca; class Cephalopoda; order Sepiida; family Sepiidae; genus Acanthosepion; species Acanthosepion pharaonis. The sequence goes on along the minus strand of CAHIKZ030005522.1, from coordinate 1,771,057 downwards.
CAGTGTCTCTTGTTTGTGTGCATGTGTAGTTGCATCACCATAAACATGAACTTAGTCTGATGATGTCCTAAAGGACAAAATTTGTCGCACAATAACTTTTCCCTAAGACTAACAGCAAAGAAATGAACCAAAAACCGGTGACAATATTCAGTCTCCCCGCCACTGGGGCAACATGTGACACAAGGTCGGTTATTTATTGTGGGTTTACCCGAGCCTGTGGGCTCAGCCCAAAAACATGCCCGTTTGAACCCGTATAAACGGGTTCAGGGCCAGCCACCTCCCCTCCCGGAGACTCCGCCCTTCGGCGTAGCCTCCTTCGGGTTCCTCTCCATTCGTAAACAGAGAGTTGAACCGAACAGTCGCTCAGAAAGTACTGGGTCAACTGACTCGTTATTATTTCATTCAAATCTTATATTGAGTAAGGGTCACCAAAAACTGGTGACCCTTACTCAATATAAGATTTGTTAAATTAGTACTCATATTTATAATTTTGTTTTGAATATACTATGTCACTTTATTTCTTTATTTGTGGACTGCTATGACTGGAATAATCTATTATTATCTATGCTGTGATGCTTGATACCCTTCCTCCATTAGTCACAAAGATTCCACTGAGGAGTATGGGTCCAGAGCTCTCAACAAAACCAGATACTACTGTTGTGTTTCCATAGCAAGTAAGCTTTTACAGGATGAAGTTGCTAGCTTTATGCCCAACTGGCTTTGTATCTGATTTTTGCTTACAGTACCCAGTGTTTCCAAGTTGTTACCCATTTAATTACTTACTGGGCATGTCCCTGCTTAACCAGTGATCAAATAAGAACTGGTGTTTCCATGCAATGTGACTGTAATCTGATGTTTGAGATCAGGAAACAATAGTTTGTGATGAGAGAAGGGCTTACCTCATTGCTTCTTTTTTATCACGTTTGGACCTTTTTGTTGCTTCAACCACAGTCTCAGCATCAAATACCAGGAGTTGAACAAGATCTTTGTCACCTTCAAAAAAAAAAAAAAAAAAAAGAAAGATTTTTATTAAAATTCCAATAGAATGCAAAAATTAAATAGTTAAATTCTATTTTTGCAATATGGAAAAATCAAACATTAATTGCTTACATTTGTTGGAGTTCCTTGATCTTATTATGCTCTTGTACATAGATAACATATTAGATTCATCTTGGTTTTCACAGTATTTCCTGCAAAAAAACCCAAAAAACACTGATTGTATTCTTAAAGATCTCATGGTAGAATATTACTGAATGATTTGATTTGATTGTTGGGTTTAAAGACATATCATGCCTAATAAGATTTGATTGGGCATCATATTTTGTGTATTAAATTTAATTTGTGAATAATATTTTAGTATCATTTAGTTGAAAATGATAGTTTTTCTGAAGGAGTTCATTTAAAGGTAATGATTTTGGTATGAAGTTCAGTTGAAGATTATTTTATTTTGTCCATTTACTTATTTGTCAAGATTAGTTATTGCTTAAATTTTTGAATATATCTTGGTTTCCTTAAGAAATTCAATAATTTTATTTGGATCAATACCCCAGGGTGAAGATGAAAGAATGAATGAAATAATATTCTATGCAAAAGATAAACAAACACTTTTTGTATAATCAAGTAATGAAAACGTTTACTTAAAAAGAAAAATGATCAAATGATGGAAGTTAAAATTTTGAGAAAATTAGAAATAAGAAAAGAAATGTCACTCACCATCTGGAAAGGCGGAAGGTTTTATTTCTTAGACTAATACCCCCTGAAGAAGAAAATCAAAGATTTCATATGTAGAGGTGATAGCATGGAAAACATATAATAATAATGGTAAGAAAAGACTAACATATATTTTAATAAACTGAAGTTAAACAGCATTGAGCCTGGTCAGTACCTAGATGGGTGACTACTTGAGGATAACAGGTGGACTTGTGGGTAGTGTAATGAATAATGGCTTGGAATTGTTAATCAGAGAGCTGAGTAACCATTACAGTTGGGTTTATTATAATCAATTTTTGTGAAAATACCCTTGGAAAAGATATGAATTCACCTCTTCTCTTCCCAGCTATAGGTTAATTAGTAAGATATGTAACACTAAATCATTATTATCTAAAGAACAAAATTTCCTTAAAATCTAAAAATATTTTCTGGCTTTAAATAACCTACAAAGGGTTGATAAGCTATAGAAAACAAATCAATCAATGAATCAATCAAACTTCTTCTATGTGTCACGTCTCTTCACCATTTTCTATCTTTTCTAACTCTAAGCAATACGCGTCTACTTTCTCTCCCTCGCAGTCCCCGTTCTGCCATCCATTTACACAAGATTGGTAGATAGATTACTTGCTGTTTCCCTCTGACTCTCTTGCCTCCAATATGTCCTGTGAGTGTCAGATTTTCCAAGCCCTCTTTCCTCTTGTGTCTCAAAAATTGAAAGCAAGAGAGGTAAAAAGAAATAGCGAGTAGCGTACCTGAGCTTGTGTAAATAGATGGCAGAGTGGGGCTGGAAAGGATATTAATATTGCTTAGAGCTATGAAGGATAAGAAGTTGTTGAGTACCATGACTGCTTGCATCTTGAAGAGAAATGGCACATAAATGCAGAATGACTAATTAATTTGTTAAATTAATACTCCTTATATTTACAATTTTATTTTGAATATGTCACTTCATTTTTTTATGTGTGGACTGCTATGCCTGCTTGAAAAACTGGTGGAATGGTTTCCTGTTGTCATCTTCACTGTTTGACATTTGGGATTTTTCTTCTATTAGATGAGTTGCTAGCCAAGGCAAGAGAGCCCAGTCTACACTTACTATTTAATTGACAGCTGTAGTGGGAGGAAATATGGATTCATGCCTTTCCCAAGGGCATTTATGTGAAAATGAATGTAACAAGCTCGGCTAGAACTTGATCCTGGTTTACCAATTCTATTTTACATGCCAATAACAGTTTTGCTAATTGCACATCATGCTAAAAAATACAGATGTTTTATTTATTAGAAGCTGATATATGAATGAAGATGAAGAATTCTTTTAATTGGACAATACTTACTTTGATTTTGCTTTTGACTTGGAATACTTATTTTGAAATTTCCATATTTTTCTGGAAACACCAGGGCTAAACTACAAAAAGCAAGAAAAACATTTATAATCAATTTTATACAAACTAAATTAACAGTAAAAGATTTATTTTCTTTTATAGTTAAAAAGTTTGAATTTTTATTAATTTTTCAATTTCAGTGAAATATTCTGTTTCATATGTAAAAAAAAATCCTTGTCCTAAACTCCAAAACCTTTAAAAGAAAACAAAAAAAAAAAAATATAATAAACTTTAAACAAACTAAATTAACAGTAAAAGACTTATTTACTTTTATAGTTAAAAAACTTGGATTTTTAAAATTTTCCAATTTCAGTGAAATATTGCATTTTATTTGTGAGCTGTGACAATTGAAATCAATGGAAACAGACAGAAACATTGAGTAGCTAATTTGACAAGTTTAAGCAAATGGATAGAGGAACAAATACAACAAAGCTAAAAAGGAGATAGTATTATTACATTATGATGTAAACAAGAAGATGTGGAGAGCCATGAAACGAATAAACTGTTTCTAAAAGTTGAAATATTTCGAACACATAATGAGGAAAGAATACTTGAAGAATTTATACTCACAATCAAAACAGGAAAAAATACAATGTAAGGGAAATAATTGTTGCTAAAAGTAAATTTAGAGTGATTCGCCCTTGAGATAGAATTAAAAGTTATCTCCCTTTTAACTTCTAAGTACAGTTGTCTCCCTTGGAATATTATGCTGGAGGATCTCATCTCAGTTTGAAAGCGAGATTGACTAATCATTATCTCTAAAATTAAAACTAAAATTAATATTAATATTTTTTAAGAAATTCCATTATCAAAAACGAATAATATCAAAATTATCAATGATTTCTACTAAGTCCAATGAACAAAGATCTTGAGATAAGTTATTAATAATAAATATTTTAATAACTTTCATAGTCTTTGTTTTCACATTCATTAACTTTCATCATTCATTGATTTATTGTTGCATTGTTTGCAATATCTGACAACTTGCAAAGACTGTAATAGAAAACATTTCACATGAATGAAATATATTATTAGTAATGGTAATATGTTATAAAAACTGAAAATATCTATTCTTATCATTGTGAATAACATTTACTTTTAAAAAGTTCTATTAGATAATACTAATGTCATCTTTCAATTTTATACTACTTTATAGACATGCTGATCACATAACTGATACTCTATCCTGTAATTTAACTTGCAATGTGTGTGGTCAAAGTACCTTTCGTGCTGATGTTAACAAATAGAGACAGCTAGGCACTGATATACTTATATGTGCATATATTAATTGTAAAACAAGGCTTCAGATTCTTGAAGCTCTTCTAATAGATAAGGAAATTGTTATTTAAATAAAATATTGTTCAGTTTGGGTACTGGGATTTTGGGCATATAAAACAATTGTGAGATCTATTTGATCCAGCAAAGAATTTTACTTGGATGTTGTCTGCTGAAACCTATTTTAAAATTTAAACATTTAAAAAGGATTTACATTCATAGTTCTTGTCTTTTGATATTGGTAATATCCAGAAATATGATTAAAAGTGTTAGATCCAAACATTTTGAATAACATTTCTTGTCTTTAATCAAACTTGAAGGACTTTTGCCTAAATACATATTATTTAATGTCACTTAAATAAACTGTGGACATGAAAATATCTAAGATTTCTTCTTTCTTTGAGTCTTGTATTTCCTCAGTGCTGAATGAAATGATATAGGAGTGTATGATGCTGATTAACAAGAAAGAAAGTCTTAAGGTGAGAAGAGCAAAATCTCTTGCATACCTGAAAGGAAATCCTGCTATGTTGTTATAATAGTAGTGGTACCTTCGTTTCGCTACACGGATCTGCAAAAAGAATATAGAATAAATGAGGAAAATATTTCTTGTTTGAACATTGCTAGATATTTAAAACCTTGTTCATGTTTTTTTTTTTTTTTTTCTGAATAATTTCCTTGTCTTTTTTAACAATATTTTTGATATGGACTCTTTGGTTTCATCTGAGTGCTGTGCTCTAGAATGTTGAATTTTACTTCAAGTGCGTATAACTTCTTCCCAAACACATCAAGGAGGAACAAAAGAACTGGATATGATGTGAAAGTACTGAGGTGTACATAAGCACTTGAAGTAAGATTTCTGTTTTAATTTCTGGGATGTAGAAATATCATTATTCATGTTTAGATTAATTTTCTCCTCTTTGTTGTTGTTTTTGTTGTTGTTTTTGTTGTTGTTGTTGTTGTTATTATAATGCCATAATCATTGTACTCTCCAGCCTTCTTAACATGTTGGTCAAGTTGGGTAACTTTCAGGAAAGTTCAAAATTCTCTGAAGGTTATCTAGATTCATAGATGCCTGAAGAAGGCCAGAAAACAGAACGGTAGAAACGCTGTGATAATAACAACAAAGAGGCAGACTGTTATGAATAATCAAGAGTGGTCTCCCCTTGTTTTGTTACTCTCCTCGTTGAGAGAGCTATTTCTGTTTACTGGGACTATAAAAGGACATAAAACACAAACCTTGTATTCTCGGTTGAATAAAGCTTTCTTAAAGCCTACATCTGTGTACTTTTGTCAATACACAGACATTAGTCCAAAAGTAAATTATGAAGTGATATTTCTCAACATTTTAGAGCACAACACTCAAGGAAGGCCAGGAAGCAAACAGCTGAAACACTGTGAGAAACAAACAATAAAGATAAATATAATTAAAGCTATAAAACAGGCATAATTAAAAGTGGATGGAAGGCAAACAACAACTATAGTAGTTGGCAATACAAAAACACGAGAAAGAAAGAGAAAAATGTGAAAAGGATGATCTATCTGGTTAATGGGACTGTGCATCATCTTTCTGTGAGTATATGTTCTCAGATTTGTATGGATCACATTCTATGATCACATTCTTTAGTCTTTGGAACTAATTTTATAAAATCAAGACAACCATCCTTATGTAAACAAACGGATTGGCTATTTGGTCTGATTGTAATTTGTTTATAATTATACCTGTTTTTGGTATACTGGAATATAGTGTGAGTTGCTATGATCAGGATTTTATACTAAAAAAATAGGGTGTTGCAGTATACACAGGTAATGTTTTTGATGAAGTTCAAAATCATGTATTTTTGGTGGTCAGATGCATTATACACAGGTAAATATTTTCTGGAGGGCATAAAATTCACACAGAAATATTTGGGGGTCACACTATATGTGCAGTCAGCTTATACATGGGTATATATAGTATTATTGATATGCATATGGTTTCTTCTTTGTGTTTCCTATTTAATCAATGTGCACAAGATTTTGCTTCTGTTGATTGAGTTCTGACAAGTGAGTTTGGCTTGGTTTGGTTTCTTTTATGGCATATCAACCTCAATGGGTTATTTAATGCTGACAAAATTTTTATTGCTGGTAGTATTTTGTTTTGTCAAAAATCTATTTTTGGAAATATTTTTCCTTCAAAAAATGTATTGCTGGTCATATTTTTTTCAAAAATGTATTGCTAGTAATATTTATTTTTTAAAAACACTGTTAGTAATATTTTTTTTTCAAAAATGGTAATAGTTCTTTTTTTCTCCAAAGATTTATTGCTGGTAATAATTTTAAAAAAAGTATTTCTGGTATTAATACCTATTTTTACACTTTCATAGTATTTTTACCCCAGTTTCGATGTTAACTGTTTGCCCATAGCTGGGACCCTAACAGGTGCTATCACCCCAGGTCAGGGTGAACCTGGGAACACCAGCAATTAAGAGGTGGTTCCATGCTCCTCAAAACCTACTGCTGCTGGACGTAGTTTATCATCTTACCCAGGACGCAGATGTAGTTTATCGTCATACCCAGGATGCCAGATGTAGTTTATCATCATACCCAGGAAACTCCGACAAGTGAGAAGCAAAATCTGGTTAGCTTAGTCTTTTTATTTTTTCCCTTTCTTTCTCATAACTTCATATTGTCAACTACAGTATGTATCTTTTAATTACATCTGTTTTTATTATCTTAATAAAGATAAATAAAGAAATTAATCTGAAGAAAAATATATATTTTTATTTTCTGTTAGTTCACCCAATACAAAGCCCAAGAGTCACTCAAGGTAGAATGTTACAGAGAGAGATTGTTGTAAGGGAGGGGAAATGAGGGAGAAAGAAATGCATATTATAAGGATGTGTATGACAGATATCAGTGGACCCTGGATTTAAAGAGACCAACATTGTAGTTGTCAGGTAGTTGATTGATTCATTTTTTTTTATGGCTTCCAACACATTGCAGGTTAATTAAAGCCAGAAAATATTTTTAGATTACAAGAATCTATTTTTGACATAATAATGGTTTAGTGAAACAAGTCTTACTAATTAACCCATAGCTGGGAGGAGAAGAGGTGGATTCATATTTTTCTAAATGGTATTTGTGTGTAAGTGAATATAACGGACCCAATTTGAATTTGTTTCTCTATTTAACAATTCCCAGGTATTATTCATTACACCACCCACACAGGTAATGTAATTTGTCTGAACATTTGCCATAGAATTAGTGATAGAGCAGTGAGAGGCTAGTAACATTTTGTTTGTGGGATAAGGGTTTCAGGGTGGAGAATAATTCATCACTCACAAGACGATGTAAGTGCTTTTAAACTTTGTTGAGGCTGGACAATGGAGATTGGGCAGCCCCAGCTCAGATATTGCAGCAATACTCCATTCTTGGTCTGATTTTGTAAAGACAGAGCATGGTATTAAGAGTTTATTTTCTGCAACAATATAAGTTATCAGCCCTTTTTCCATCCTTTTTTGTGATGACATAAATATATGCATTCCATTTGAGGCCAGGTGTGAGTTTAAGACCTAGTGGGTGTTTGAAGCGAGGACGTAATTTGTTTAATAACTTATTTAAAAAATTGAAAGCAATAAACACTGTAAAAATAAAGTTATTCCAAGGTAAAAATAAAATCACATGCTCTCTATTTTGTATATTCTGATATATTCTTCAATGTTTAGCCCTTGCTTCATCCCCACTTAGAAACATAATTGTTTCTCAAGTGTCAGAGGTCACAAAAACAAACAAATCATAAAAATTTATCATATATTTAATAAATATTATGAAAATATCAGACATATAATATTTTAAAATCATCAAATATAGTACATTATTTACATCATTCAGACTATTGTCCTCATCTTTGTCGCCATATTTATACCAATGTTTTGGCTGTTGTACACTCAGGCCTTCTTCAGGTGGTTGGAATGTCGAACTGAACCCATGGCACAGTGGATAAAGGCGTTGGTTAGATCCAGTGACAGGACCCAAAGAGTGTGAGTTCAATTAAGGTTAAGGCAGTGGAGAACTTTCAGAGGGAAAATTAACAGGAGATAACTGATAACTAACATCCATTAAACATGGCGCATGGAACTAGAATAGTTTACCCCAGTGAGCGAAATAAAGGGTTTGGTTCGACCACCTGAAGAAGGCTGGAATGTACAATGGCCGAAACGTAATAGATATGGCGACAAACATGAGGACAATAGTCCGAATAATGTAAATAATGTACATAATACCTCATCTCAGAAATATAGACAGATAGCAAATATAGTGTTTTGTAATGCAGAAAAATAAGGCAAGGATGTGTTGAGGCTGGGGAAAACACTTAACAGGAAGAACAGGCAGATAAGGAACAGAGACAGAAAAAACTAAAAAAAAAAACTTAATAATGATGAGTGAGGTCACTGCCTCAAAAACCGCAGCATGGTGGGTGGCACATAACTTCTGGAACACAATGTGCCAAGGCAGTATCTTTAGAAGACACTAAAGATGATAGCAAAGTGAGTCTCAGCAAAAGCAGACTACCAACTGCTATTTTTCCTGTTGCTTTAGTTGACATGAGATGGTTAACAAAGACCCATATCTGGACATGTTTCAGAGAGGCTCATATCTAGATATGCTAAGCTGTTCTGCTGCTAATGGAGAAACACAGATGTGACTGTCCTTGGCAAACATGTCTGTATGTGACTCGGGGCCTGTTTTGCATCTTTATTGATAGGCATTTGTCAGATGTAATTAAAACATTGCTCTATCTATATATGTTAATGTGCCCCATGTATCTGTTGTAGTTTCTGTGGGAATATATCAGACACATTACTTGTAGAGCAACATTCAGCTCTCCCCATCTCTCTCAGTCTTTACATTATAACATCTAATGCCTTCAAAACCAAACTTGTTCCATTACCACTGAGGAAACCCTGAATGCCATGTTACATCCATGGAGTCAAATCAACCTCATTTCCTCCATATTCCAAATGTAAGAAGAAAGTTAGGCTCAGGCAGCTTTTTCCCCAAGAAATGTCAATTTGTGGAATAGACTTCTGTGTGGATGCTTTCCTGAACACTGTGATCCTAACTGCTTTAAATCAAGAGTCAATCATTATCTATCCTCCTTATCCTTCCTACTATTTCCTCTTTCATTCATATCACACACTGCATTCTTATCATAACCATTTTAGCAGTAACCCTCGTGTAGCTCTCAAACTTTGTAGTGAGTGAACTTTTGTATTAAAAACATGAATGTGTGATTGAATTTATTATAAATTTGAAATCTATTTACATGTTTGTCTAATCTTAGGATAATGTGAATTTAATCACTCATTGTGTTATATTAAAACAAAAATTATATAAAAATATTTCTTAATCAAATATTGATTTCTGACTAAAAAGATGTAAAAAAAATTATTTTCCTCTTTTAATATTGAAAGTTTTCCAATGGATAAGGATTATAAATAATCCATTGGCAAAAATCAATTTTACTGTGTTTATAATTTTCAATATTGATGTCAATAAATTGGATTTGCTGTATCAAAATAAAATAATGATGTTTTATGATGATAAAACAGTTTTGATTCTGGACAATATCAATTGAATTATAAAGATTTTGATTAGTTTCTTTTTTGCATTCTTCTTATTTTTGTTACTTTCTATCACAATGTTCACAAGTAAAAGATAAAAAATAAAGGATAAGCTTTCAATGAGTTCTGGCCTTGTATCTTTTATTCTTGGGAGTCTGTCATATAAGAACAGTGCCTTATTGATGAGGCTGAATAATCTTTTTTTGTGTATCAAATCGAAGTTCTGGCATGATCAAATTATTTCCTTCAATTATCCTTCCAGCATGATGAGTTTTTAAATAAATTTCTCTGCAGCACAATGATTTTGTTCTAGTTTATTAAACTTACAGAAGTTGAAAATTTTCAACTGGCATGACTATTCCAGATAGCATTTGTATTTTGTACTGAAGAATAATCATTCAAATTTGGTCATTTCACTACTTTCAACATGATCTAATTTTAACACTAGTAATCTAGTAATAATAGTTATAAACATAATACTTTTGTTTGTATTAAGTAACAGTAGACATAATAATAGTCTATATATAGTAATAGTTGTAGAAGACAATTGTCTTGTTGATTTTAAGTAATAGTAGCAGTAGAAATAATAGTCTCATTTACATCAAGTAATAGTTGCACTAGACAGTATTGTTTAAATCTAGTGATTATAGTAGCAGACATAAACTTGTTTGTATTGAGTAATAATAGTAGAAAACAATTATCTTTGAGTAATAGTACTAGTAGGCATAACAGTACTATTTACATCTAGTAATTGTAGTAGTAGATATAATAGTCTTGTTTATATTGTAGCAGACATTAAAACTTTTTGGTAGGCATTCATGCATTGGTAACCTTATCAGCAGTAGCAACCTCTTTTCAGTTTTTGGGTAAAAATAAAAAAAAAAACTGTGAGCATGCATGCTGTGAATCCTAAGAGGTTAGTGATCATTTACTTCAGGCTGAGGTTGAGATAGGATGCTAAAATCAGCACTCCTTTAGTAGCTGCAAATGGCTTAGACTATACACATCACCCAGGATTTAGCTCACCAACAGAATAAGTTCAACTTTTTACATAGGCTCCTAAGAATATGCCTTGAAATTTCCTCTACACAAAAAAAATTTCCAGAAAAATAAAAATTTCTATCTTGCTTCACTTATTTATTTTTTCAACCAATTCAACACTTTTAGCTTTTGTTTCTCAATACATGACATCTTCTCAACTTCAAATGATGAAAACCTTTATCTTAATAACAAAGTATTGAGAAATTGTATTAGTAGACATAATAGCCTTGGTTACATCTAGTATTAAGAGGAGTTGACAGTCTTGTTTACATCTAGTAATGGTACTAGTAGGCATAATAGTCCTTTTTGCAGCTTATAATTGTAGTAGCACTAGACATTTTCAACTTTTTGATGAAACATTGACCTTATCCTTAGACATGAACAGCAGAATCAGAATTATATAGCCCTACAGATCAAATAAAGGTTTTGAGTTTGATATTCCTTGATGGTTACCCAGATCAACAATCACCTGAAGAAGGCTGGAGTGTCCAATGGTCAAAACATAGTGATAACAACAACAAAGGTAAAGATAATAATCTGAATGTAAATAATGTAATCACTGACATTATCATTTTATTTTTGTTGCTTGTTATGACAGTGCCCAGGTTATTTTTACATTTTATATTCATTAAGTCGATGTCATACAAAGTCAAATTTATTCTGATCTATGAAGAAAATCTTTGTTTTCAAATGTCTCAGGTGTGAAGTCCAATTTCCTTTTATGATACCTGTGCCAAATATCTATTGATTATACTGTAGAGCTAACTTATTGATTTTCTTAAGTCAAGAGACCACATTCCTAGAGCACTCAGTGAAACCTGAATGTATTATTAAAGATAGTGAGGCCAGTATTTTACTATGATTCATCAAATGTCTTTTTTGTCTGACATTATATAACTCTCAAAGATTGTTACAGCCAAAAATTTTCTGTGGTTATTAAAGATATTAGTTTGTGATAATTTAAAAAATATTTACATTTTTAATTAGGGTTTCAATTTACAATGTAATTAGGATGTTAAAATGAACTACCACTCTGTGTCTGTAAGGACAGCTAAACCAAATCTTTATTTTGTTGATTAATTATAATTTTGAAGCTGGAAATTAAAATCATGTACTTTTTTACAGGATTTCTTTTCCAATTACTGAAAAATCATGACTTAAAAATGTCTTGTTTTTATATTTTTAATATAAACAATTACCATCAAGTAGTCATAAACATTAATTTTTAATGATGGTCATTAATTTAGAAGTCCTCACAAGAATGTAGTCCAGTTTTATGTCTGTGTTTACTGCTGCAACATAAATGTATAAATGGAAATTATTTATTACATAACCATTATATATATATATATATATATGGTGGACTCTCCTGATGTATGAGGGTCAATCAGCTCAGTTTCTAGGAACTAACAACCCGCACATATGATTTGATTATAGTAGTGAAGGCTTTGTGCAGAACCAACCACACTTTTGGGCCAATATAACCATTATATATATATATATATATATATATATATATATGGTGGACTTTCGCAATATATGAGGCTCAAACAGCTCAGTTTCTAGGAACTGACAGCCCAGACACCAGCACATGATTTAGCTATAACGATGAAGGCTTTGTGCAGAACCAACCACAATTTTGGGGGATCTTGTGACACCATGTGCTACCAAGTCCCCAAACAACTCTCTGCAGGTCTTGAATTCAGAGTTATCCTTCTCCTAGACCAGTTGCCATCCATGGCCAGCTATTTAACCACAGCTGAAGGGAGAAGAGGATTAATACCTTTCCCACCTTACCTTAGCACACAAGTGAATGTAATGGTTCAACTGGAATTCCTCAATCCAAGCTGCTGTCCACTACTCCACCATGCCCCCCCTCTCTCTCTCTCTCTCTCTATATATATATATATATATATATATATATATTCACACATACACTACAGTTCAAAAGTTTGAGGAAAACTTTGGTAATTTTCTAAATTGGCCCAAAAAGTAGTTGTTTTGTACTTCAAATAAGAGAAAATTATGATACATGGTTAAAAAAAAGTGAGACATGATTTTTTATTAGAAATTTTATTATGACAAAAAGAAGAAAGCATTTTATACTTAAATTTTGCTCTTGTCAAAATATCCTCATTTAGCTTTGATTACTGCAGCACAAATTTTTGGCATTCATTGCCAAAGTTTCTCAAAGTATAAGTTTGGTAATTGATTCCATTCTTTTCTCAATGACTCTAAGAGATTTTTTCATTTTTTTTCATCCCATGTTAATTCTGGAGGTGGTTTTCAAACTTTTGAACTGTAGTATGCACAATATATATATATATATATATATATATATATATTAGAATGTGCAGCTTATATTTTATATCATAAAGAAACACTTCATACAAAGAATTAAATAGCAATTTTAATGTGATTAATGGTGAAACACTTTGCTAACAGGAATATCTCATTAAGTCCTGTTAGCAAAGTGATTTCCATTAATCACATTAACATTATTTAATTCTTGTATAAATTGTTTCTATATATATATATATATATATATATATATATATATATACACAAGTATATAATTGGTATATACGGAATGAATTCCAATAACCAACAATTACTATTCTTAAAAGAGTGCTCAATACAAAGTAGAGCAGATATAATTATTGTTTATAAAAAAAATTATAACATAAGTATGTTATAAAATCACTACAAAAATAGCCATTTTGTTTCAACACACTCTGTGTCTTATCAAGTGATGATGTTGAAAATAAAATAAAATAATTATATATATATAAAACTGTTTTAAGTTACAAAAACCACATCATTTGAGGACTTTCAACAGCAGAAATAACTAAATGATAATGGTAATATCATTTGTTTCCTTATAAGCAAATATTCAGCCTTCACTGACTGAATAGTTGGTGTGACTGTTGGCTAAAAACAAAATCTTTCTATTCAAACAATTTTTAAGGAAAATAGATTTTTCAAGTTCAGTCACTGTTATTGCTCTTTCCAGTGTTGATGGGGGCTTCCTTCCTAACCTTTTGTTTGAAGTAGTGTGAAGGATCAGCACCTTGATTATGAAATTATTTTTTCTCCAATTTACATGTGCTATCCAGTTTAATTGTTACTGCTATTCAAAGTCCTCAGATAATGTGGTTTCTGTTACTTGAAACAGTTATCTGTTTGTGACTCTGTCGTGTCAGTCCATGAGGTTGGAATGAGGATAATCCTCACTAAAACCTACAGATTTCATTCATTGGAAGCAATTTTTTGCCATTGATCTGGGAAAGCATTTGTATACAGCTGACAGTTTGACTTAATGAGTTTGGCACCATGCATTACATCTGTATGAAAGTCTTGATTTAATGAGATTATTCAAGAACATGACTTATTTTTTTTGGTTAATGTTTTGGTTTTGTAGAATCTTGCAGTGTTGAGAAAAACTATCCATAGTACAGGCTATTCTAAATTAATTCCCTTACCTCCTATACTAAATTTGTTATATAACTGATCCATACACTGAAGCATTTGAAGTATTTAGTATTTATTAATTCTACTTTCCTAATTTTTGTCATCAATTCAGGGTATGTGCTTTTTGTGATGTCAATGAACACTTGTTATCACTTTTGTAATGCCAAAAAATACTTGACATTTTCATAATGCTTTGTAGTTGCAGATACAATAATAGTAACATTGTTGAACAATACTGGTGTCAGACGTCTTTGAATAACATTTGCACTAATAGTATTTGCATGATAATACTCGCTCTAAAAGTAACCACTGAATAGTGATCTGAATAACAATCCATATAGTGATCACTTAGATGCTACACTAATTCCCATATATACATTTTCTTTACCATCATGTGATCTACTTATTCAAAATGGGATCATCTGTGTTTGCTCTCTGGTGATCTGTGTTCAAACTCTAGTGTCAACAGTGGCACTTTATTCCTATATAACAGTACTATTACTGCATTCATTCCAATTCCAGATCATATTTTCTGTTTTGGAAAGGTTTATCTTGATTCCTACTTCTTGGAACACTTTGTAGAGAATGTTGATTGTTTATTCATGAGCATTCTTATCCAAACTATGAACACCTATGTCATCATATTTACACTGACCTTGGGGGAGAAAACAGAACAGTTTTCTATAAGTAGATTCATTTGGGACATGGTATAGAATGCTTAAATGATCAGTGTCCATTTCTTCACATTTGTGCTTGTATATGTGCATAGCATAGTTGAAGAAGAGATTAAATATACTGTACATATACATTTCCTTTTTGTTGTAATGCTAATAAATATAAATATAATTTAAAATGTAACTGTAACTACATGTTCCTGGCAAATAAAATTAAATAGGCTTGATGTCAAACAATAAAAGATTTATCTATCAAAATTTGAACAAGATATTCAAAGGGATGTAGATTCTATAACTGAATTCACAAAGCTTCACAAATGTTCAATATACACATCACCTTGACATGACACACGTCAAGTCAGTAGTCCAGTTCCTGTCAAACTTATAGTGCTTAACTTCCTCTAGGCTTGTAAGAAGAAGGGTGATATAGATCAATTCTTTTTACGTAGCTCTATAGAAAAAATATCCCAAGGTGTCAAGTCAGGTGAATGTGATGGTCATTTCAACAGCACACTGTTATCACTGGCATGCCTGAGCCATCTTCTTAGTAGCTTCTCATTGAGATAAGTCCGCACTGGTGCAATGGAGAATGTTACACAATACATGCTACAGTATGTTTGGCAGGAGCTGGACTACCAACTTAACATGTGTTGTGTCAGAGGTAGTGCATATTCATTTGTGAAGCTTTGTGGAAAGTGTTCAGATGAAATAGACTCCTTAGTTCCACCAGTCCTAACCTTCACAGCTAAGAACTGTCCATGCACATTGTAGTGAACCACCATCATTCCCTTCATGTTCCCATGGTGAGGTGTAAGTTCTGCTCAAACAGCTTCTTCTCATGAACTGACTCCTAAGAGGTTACTTTCCCAATCACTACTATCTTAACCTGTTCAAGTTTAGAGTTAACCGTAATCTTGCTCATAAGCTGTGCCTCTTACTCTGTAACTCACTACCTCGAGTAGCTATTGGGCATTGTACAGGGTGAACATCATTGCTTAAAAAAAAACTCTTAGCTATGGTACCATCTTCATAAATGGCACATAATTTTTTGCTTTTTCTACATAGTTTTTTCCTTTCTGGAAATAAAGAGCATCAAATGAAAATGCATTACATTTTCATCCATTTTCACTTTTAACTGAAAAACATTTACAATTCATAATCCACATATAAATCATCAAAAGATATGTTAAACTTCTGTATATGCCATAAATTTCAATCATGTGTGAAACTAAATCAGGTGTCCAAATCTTATCTATTGAAAAACACTACAGACTCTTATTCCAACCTGATATGTATAAGTACAGAAAATGTTACTTACAAAATTATCATGTTTAACAACATTCATAGAAATACTTCCATGGTGCCCATCAACCATAGCTGTTTCCAGAATTTTCACCTGTAGTAAAAGAAAAAAAAAGAAGCATTTTTTTTAACTTCAATAAAAATTTGAATTCTTAAATATTTTTACTGATATTTTGATTTTGAGCTAAAATCCTTTATCGAATTTTGACAAAGGATTTTAACTCAAGTATTTATATTGTAGGATATATGGTAATGTAATAGTGCAAGAAGTAGAATTTAAGGACTCAAGTTCAAATTTTGGCCAAGTCTGTTGGGTTTTCTTTTGGTGTCGCACTTCATTTTCACCAGGACCTTACTATTATTATTCTTCAGAAAGGTATGAATCCATTTCTTATACTTCCAGATATGTGTTAAATAGTAGGGTACATTTGGCTGTCTAGCCTTGGGTGGTAGCCAATCTCGGAGAAAGATTATTATCAATTCAAACCATAGAAATCACTCCACTATCTTTTTCAAGATGTTGTGGTAATTCGCAGATATAGATTTATTGATTCATTTTTTAGTGCTTATCAACCCTTCGCAGACTATTTAAAGAAAATATTTCAGATTGTAAGAATTTAAAAAAAATAATTAACCCGTAGCTAGGAGGAGAAGAGGTTTACTCATGCCTTTCATGTAAGTGAATATAACGAACCCAACAGGAATTGGAACTTGGCTCTCTGCTTCACAATTCTGAGCAATTATCCATTAATTACCTGCACATCGAAGCTTAGAGCACATGGTATTCAAACAGTAACCCAACTTGGTACTGACCAGGCTTGACATTGCTTAACTTTGGTGATCTTACGGGAACTGGTGTTTCAATTTGATGTGGTTGTAAGTCAATTCACAGATATTAAAGAAAAAGGAGTCTATGTAGAGCCATGATCACCTACATTTTTAAGGGACATAGCTTGACAAAAAAAGAGAAAACAAATTCATAGTGGATGACTTTAATTAGATGCTCAGGTTGCAGATGGAAATCTGTATTCTTAATTAGACTCACAAAATCAACTGGAGTAAAATGTTTCTTCCACATTGTGCTCAGGTGAATATTATGGAACTAAATTAGTTTTAATGCTTTTGCTGTGTCTGTGCAGTAGTGTTTGAAGTTCCATCTTGCTTTCATTTTTTTTTATTAGCTGGTTTATCCAGACATTTTTAGTTGTTTAATCTCCATAATTTGTCATGTCACAAAGTCCTTTAACCCATTAGGGTCATCAGGGCACCACTGATAGCACAGCCATAGAATCAGTGGTGAGATGGGCATGATAGCTTTATGGACAGTAACCCTCTTCAGACTGGTTTTCATTCTCCAAGATTGGTTGCCAACTCAGGGAAAGAGAGCTCAGTTTATTCTTTAACTGACAGCTGGTAGAAAATTAATGCTTTTTCTCAAGGCATTAAGGCAAGTGAATTAAACAGTACCAAGTAGGAATTGAACTTGGCATACCAAATTTACTTTCTGCACCAGTAATTATTATGGTAGCCACACTTCCAAAGAGATGGATTCATACTTTTCCCAAGGGTATTTTTGTAATGAACTCAGATGGAATTTGAAATTGTCACACCAACTTCTCTTTCTGATTTGTTAGCTGCACATCCACCACCCCCCAAAAAAAAATTGATGTTCCGAGTGAGACATCATTTTCTTCAGGTTTAGAGCTGTTAGAAATGCCAATACCCATCAATTTAATCTACATACCTCACTAACATTTGTTGTGAGTTCCACTTCTGTTAAATCAACGCTGTTATAGTTTGTTTTCAATTCACCATTTTCCTGAAAAAGAAACAAGACATGATTTTTCATTTTAATAAGTATCTGGAAATTCTTTTAGTTAACAGATGTATTAATTTTTTTTTTCATATATCATATATTGCTTATCTCACTCATATCCTGTTTACTGTAACTGTGCAGTATGGGGTAGTAGTCTCAACACACAATATGTTTGTTACTGTGGTAATAAAGTGATGGAATTACTATACCCATGGCCAAATGATTTTGCTTTCAGAGGTTTTGTTATTCTAACCTGCTTGCCAGTCAAGGTTGAAAAGCCCTGTCTGCTCATATACAGTGTGTCCATAAAGTTCGTGTGCACTTTAAATAATTTATAACTTTATTTGTATTTCTGATAGAAATAATCTGTAAAAAATGTTATAAAGTTTAATGTACCTAGTTTTAAGTATAGCTAAAATAACTAATGTGATTTCAGGCATTACTGTAAATCAGTTGGCAAATGTTTTGCATGAACTGCAAAATTGTATTACCCTTTGTATTGCTAATGATGGAGGACATGTGGAAACTTAAATAAAATTTCAATAAACCTTAAAAAAATACAGATTTACTTCTTTCTAATTCTTTTTTACAAATTATTTCTATCGCAAATACAAATGAAGTTATAAATTTTTTAAAGTGCACACGAACTTTATAGACACCCTGTGTGTGTGTGTATATATATATATATATATATATGCACAATATATTACAATATATATTTTATACTATCTATAACTATAATTCTCAAAATGTGTGTTTGTGTGTGTGTGTGATTAGATGTTGTTTATGCACTTCCAGAGTTTTCATCTTATTTAATGAAATTTTTTTGTTTGATAGATAATTCTTCAGTGCTGGTTTAGAGTGCAGATTGTTGGCAACAATGGCTCTCCACTACTTCCTGCCCATTATAACTCTCAGCAACATTTTACTATTTACTATCTGTTCTTGGATATATATCTTTCATAAAAACTTTAATAAAAATAAACAGTTTAAATTATTACAATAATATTAATTTTCATACAGTTTCCTTTTCAGGGCCACCCCACCATTCAAATTGTTAACCCCCCCTCCCCATTTGGGGATGTGCCTAGGTTGCACCCAAATGTTGTTACTAATATTGATTTTCAGGTGGGCTGACTTTAAACTTAAACTGCTCCAATTGAACAGCAAAAACTCCCAGAAAGACTCAGTCGAAGGCGGGTTATACTGCTAGTATATTATATATATTACAATATACATTTTATACTCTCTCTCTCTCTATATATATATATATATATATATATATATATATATATATATATATATATATATATATATATATACATATATTTCAAAGAGGATAAAATACAGGTAGAGCTCTATGTACAAGACAGAGCAAGAATATAATATAAAAGGCTCAAACACTAATATTCCATGGTTATAATTTATTACATTGGAATCGTAATTACGATCCAATTCATCAAACCTACAAATTTGAAAGGAAACAGAAAATATAACTCCAGGTATAAAAAACAAAATTTCAGAGAGAAATTTACATATTATTTCAGGAAGAATTTACACATTATTTCTCTTATAAATGCCTATATTTTAGTTTGGTCTTTTCTTTTTCCTTGGGCCTTTTCTTTCTCTCTTGCATCTTCTCTTTTTATGTATGCATAAGGTTAGTAAATGCAAACCAGATGATAAATTTTCATATATACATCGGCAGTGTAAATTGGCTAGATTTTAAATTTGATTCATATAATCATTTATTGTGTCTAATGTCACCACAAATGTATCCACACTTTTCCAGTGTCTGTTTTTTAATTTTAGGTCAATGAACCGGAAGTGATTTATGCATCTGATAATAACTCATATTTATCTGTATCTCACCCACTTAAACTGTTATTTAACTTCTCTCTTTAAAACTTCTCTCTTTTAAATTTTAATTCCCCCCTTCACCTTAAGGCCTTTCCTGTTCTTCTATCTTCTGTTACACCTCTCATTAGAGCTTTCATACATTTGCCTCTCACCCCTGTTTTTCACTTCCACTGAAATTTTGTTTTTTATATAGTTATATTTTCTGTTTTCTCTTTGAATTTGTAGGTCTGATGAATTGGATTGTGATTATGATTCCAATGTAATAAATTATAACCATGGAATATTAGTGTTTGAGCCTTTTATAATATATATATATATATATATATATATATATAAACATAAAACATTAGGCAGCATATGATTTACATACAAAGAATAATCACACATAGAATTAATCAGAAGTATCAATGCGATTATTGGTGACATCCATTGCTAGAAAACATAATATATGCATTTAAAATCCTTTTCATCCATAGTGCGAGTTTTGATCCTTGAAGAAAAAAATTTTATTTAATAAAAATAATTTTATTTAATAAAAATAAAATATTTAAATAAAATTCTTTCAAAATTTTTTAAGTGAGAATTTTATTTAATAAAAATAATTTTATTTAATAAAAATAAAATATTTAAATAAAATTCTCACTTAAAAATTTTGAAAAACTTAGCGTTATCTTTTGCATGTTCCGATATCTTACAACCATCAATAATAGCAGATATTCAAAAACATCTTTCGGTCGACATACAGGTATATCGTCTCAAGTATTTGATTTCATAAGGAAAAAAAAAAAAAACACACATGCCTGATGATGGATGGAAGACTGTCCATAAGTACTAGCATTTTAACATCAAATAAACTGAAAAACTACAGACAAGTTTTTCTTCAAGGATCGCACTATGGATGATCAGGATTTTAATGCATATATTATGTTTTCTAGCGATGGATGTCGCCAATAATCACATTGATACTTCTGATTAATTCTATGTGTGATTATTCTTGTATATATATATATATATATATATATATATATATATATATATATACACACACACACACAAACACAGTGCGATGGATAAATTGTTGTCTAATTCCGCAAAAAATGAAAATAACACTGATATATCATTTTAACAGATATATTTACAAAAATTACATGAAAATATCTTGAAATGCTAAAGAGTAAATTTATTTAATAAAATCACCATTTGTTTTAACCACGGCCTCCAGAAAACTTTGGAATCTCCTACAACTTTTCTGGACAGTCTCCTTGTTTAAGTTGGTAAATGCTGCCATAATCTCTGCTCTGTTCATCTTTGGTGTTACAAGGAGTTTTGTTGGTCTTTTGCTCAACTGTGCCCCACACATAATAATCAAGGAGGTTGCCATCTGGGGAGTTAGGTGGCCAGGTTTAAGGGCTGATGTGGTCGCAGAAATTGTCTAACAGTCATGACGTGGTTTTCCTGTATGCGTGGCATGGTGCAAGGTACTGTTGGCAGACATGGCATTTTCCAGCAGCCACCCTCTTGACCCAGGGTGACACTACTTCTTCAAGGCACTTCATGTAGGCCTCTGTCTTGAGTTTGCCATCACCAACAAATTGGGGAGTTCTTTTCTGATCAGAATGAACAGAGTGAGTTTTCTGAGCTGCTGTAACATTGTAATCACCTTTAGACTCACCCAACTCTTTCTGAATCCTCTGCACTGTCCTCAGATTGACACCCAAACACCCTGAAATATTTGTATTGGAGCTTTCAGCATGAATGCCAAGCAGAACAGCATGCTGCTTCCAAATTTCTGTTGGAGGGAAAAGTGTTATGGTGCCCTTTTTCTCACAGACAGTG
Source organism: Acanthosepion pharaonis (assembly GCA_903632075.3). NCBI lineage: Eukaryota > Metazoa > Mollusca > Cephalopoda > Sepiida > Sepiidae > Acanthosepion > Acanthosepion pharaonis. The sequence continues at coordinate 1,749,090 of CAHIKZ030005522.1, read as the reverse complement.
CCCAACTGACCCTACTACACTGTGTAGTTAACAAAAACAAACAACATGTATATAAATATAACATGGCGACAGTTTACCCATCCCACCCTGTATTACAATATATCAAATCCAAACAACATTCAGGCTTAAAAGCTGCTCCATCTATTTAGAGTGAGGACTGCTCGGACTTGATATATATAAAATCTAGGACCTGTCTATATTTCTGAGATGAGGTATTATGTACATTATTTACATTATTTGGACTATTGTCCTCATCTTTGTCACCATATTTATTACAACGTTTCGGCTGTTGTACACTCTGGCCTTCTTCAGGTGGTTGGAATGTCGAACTGAACCCTTTATTTTGCTCACTGGGGTAGGCTATTCTAGTGCCATGTTTGTTAGTTATCAGTTATCTTCTGCTAATTTCCCTCTGAAAGCTCTCTGCTGCCTTAACCGGGTATTGAACTCACACTCTTTGGGTCCTGTCACTGGATCTAGCTAACGCCTTTATCCACTGTGCAATATGTATACGCCAGTGAGTGAAATAAAGGGTTCAGTTCCACATTCCAACCACCTGAAGAAGGCTGGAGCATACAATGGCCGAAACATTGTAATAAATATGGTGACAAAGATGAGGACCATAGTCCAAATAATGTAAATAATGAAAATCTAGGACTTTTAAAGGAAAATCTGAATGTGTCTTACACAGAACTCATATGTATAAAATTTTCTTTTAAATACTATGTACAAATGCATGATTGCCAAAAAATTTTATTTTTATTATATTTGTTTGAAGTATAAAAATATTATAACTACTTCTGTTAGAGGTACAGAAATTAATTAATGTAACAGACATAATTAAAAGGGACAAGAGGAAAACTCCATCTGCATTATGCATCTTTAAGTGAGAGGCAAACTCATATGTTGGAATTTTGAGGAAGATCAAATAAAGATCCTTATCAGATGCTATAGCCCCCCAAATTTTCTTTTATATTGAAGCTATTAATGTCTGCTGGATTTGAGATTAGTGGTATACAAGGGAATTGATAAAAAAACCCCAAAAAACAGAGATCTCTTTGGAGTAGGGTAATTTCAAATCCAGCAGACATTAATCACTTCAATATATAAAAAAATCTTCTGGCCATAGCATATGATAAGGATCTTTATTACCTTTTCCTCAAAATTCCAATACATGTTCCTTCCTCACGGGTTTGTCTCTCATTCTGACCTGAAGACACCTAATGTAAAGAGGTGAAATACATTGTCTGAATAGCTTTTCCACTTTGTCCCATTATTTCCACTTTTGTTTGGAACATTATTCTACATCCTATTAATACTCATTAAAAATATATAAAAATAATATAAAAAAATAGACCAATATAAATTCCAGAATTGTGAAGACATTTTCTCTCCATAATTTAAAGAACCAAAAGTTTAGCAGATGATTCAATGGTATATTAACAGTTGTCAGTAGAAATGATGTATTAATGACATGTTACCATATTAAAGGGCAAGATACTTAGTTTTTAGTTTAATCAGAAAAAAATGTATCTGCTAAGATCTTAAATAATAACTGTGTTCTTGATAATAAAATTAATATAAGGTGAAAACTAGTTTTATTGACTGGATTTTAATCTAGTTCCTGTCTTCTAAATGTTGGTTTCCTTTCAGCACCTGGACAACATCCTATTCTATGTAACTCTTGATAAGTTTTATCATTTCACTATCACTCCCAGTTCCTTTTATACAAGGTAAGTTGTTTCCTGCTTTCCCTCTTGTCTCCAATATGTCCTGTGAATGTAAAATTCTCCAATCCCTCTTTCCTTATGATGTGTCCCATAAATGTCAACTGTTTCCCTCTTATTCTAAGTGTGTCCATTTTGTTTCCATTTTCCATATAGGGGGACTGACATTACATAACAGTTTGGCACTCTTTTCTTTGTTTCTAATGAAATCTTTCTGTTTCTTATTACTTTGATTAGCTTTTGGAAAGCATCTTTTGCTATTCTAATGTGCCTTTGGATTTCAGTGTCACATGTTTTCATCCTCTGTTAAAATAATTCGTAGATATTTAAATTTTTGTAGTTGCTTGATTTTGGTATCTCTGATTCATATCTCACATTTTAGGTTGTTTCTCTTGTTAACAACCAGACATTCTGTCAATTGAGGTTTAGTTCTTTGACCTCACTTTTCTTTCTTACCTTCTTTAAAAGTTCCTGTAGTTTTCTTTCTGTATCTGCTATCAATATTATGTAAATAGAGTTTTTTGACTTAAATAAGAGATCATAGATTTGAACTATGTATTCATTGTATAATTCTTCATTTGAAAATCATTATCATGAACTCTTGCATTATATTTAATTCAAATATTTAGGAGTATTTTATAAAAGATTTCAAGTACATGCTTTTTTTTTTTTAAAACAAGTTTTTACTGAATTTTTTTTGTTTTCTGGATAAGAAATTTCCAGCTCAGTGTCCATTGGAGGCAGTTCAACAAAATAATTAATATTCAGTGTAGTATACCTGATGACCATAAAATAAGGGTCCTATTTGGCATTAGATTTACATTGTAAATTGATGCTCGCCTTAAAAATGTTTTGGAATTTTCAAAACAATAATCTAAAACCATATCCAGTGTCTATAAAAACTACAGAAAATTTCATAACGATAAATCTTGATTGGCATTAGTAAATTTTCATGGTCACAAGTAATAAACTAACATAAAATTTTTCATATGACACAATAAACTAACATTTTTATAGTCACAATTAATCAACTAGAATATATAGACTTATGATATATATATATATATATATATATATATATATAATTATTTATATATTATATGCGTGGTACTTATTAGAAAGCGCTCAATATCAGAGATAGAGCTAACATATTCTGATTGTCTGACGATCGCAAAAGCGTGAAACCCAGGGTCACAAACTCACATCAATCCAACCAAATATATATATATATATATATATATATATATAAAAGAAAAACAACTGTTGATGGAACCAATGGACAATTTGCCAAAACCTAAAACTCTTATACAGATAAAGTCTCAATCAAAAATGACAATACTGAAAAAAGGACTAAAGGAAAACCTCCCTACTCAGTAAAGTGCTTGAAGCCTGGATTGCCTAGAGTTTAGAATCAAAATTTAACAAACGTAAGGTTTTATAACATGTACCTTCAAATAATCCCAGAGAGTTATTATTTTATTGAAGGTAAAATAATGATTTTACTTACGAAAGGTCGAAAATCTGGATGGAATAAAACGTATCCCTTTTTTGTAATTGCAAATGCATATCCATGGACTCCTATCTGAAATGATATGAAAATGTTGAAACATCAAAGAATATTTAGAACATACAGATACAAATAAACTTTATAAAAAAAAAGTCCTTGCTTTATGTCTGGCGGAATATGATGTGCTGTTCATTATGATCTAGTGGAACATGGAAGGACCATTACTGCAGATACTTATTTCAACTTGATTGGGTAAATGAAGCCTAATGTTGAAAATCTCCTACTTTGGTGAACATAAAAGGTGTTGTTCTCCTGCATGATAATACAAAGATACATTCAGGCAAGTCAGAAAAACATAAAATTGTTAAGATGGGAGGAATTTTATCACAAGAACATTTCATAAATTCAGAAACAAAGAAGTTGAAAACAAACTGTTCAACCTTCTTTTAGGAAAAAAGAAAACAGATTTCTTAAAATATGGAATTGAAAATTTGCCTTCTTCACTGAAAACAGACATTTTGATAAATATTATTTAAATAAATTTAACTTATATTCATTTTTATATAATTTTCTGGTAAAATGTAATTACTTTCTGAATATACTAATATTTTATATATATCTGTGTGCATGTGGGAAGATGGCTGCCACCTCATTGTTTGATTTCTTTTTTATGGCTTATCAACCTTTTGCAGGTTATTTAAAACCAGAAAGTATTTTTAGATTCTAAGAATTTTTTTGATATAATAATGATTTTACTGATATACATTCTACTAATTAACCCATAGATGGGGATGGTGGATTCATGCCTTTTCCAAGGGTATTTTTGTGTAAGTGAATATAATGAACTAGACCGAAATTGGAACTTGGCTCTCAGATTTCCAGTTCGTTATCCATTACACTACTCGCATATCCAAGCTTACAGCACCTGGTATTCCCAAGACATCACCCATCTAGGTACTGACCAGGCTCAACATTGCTTAACTTTGGTGATAGTATGAGTATGACCATCACAATATATCATTGCAAGACTCAGTTATCACTTACAAATCTACACCTCTGTATGGAATTTTTAAAGTGGTGAAAGATGTCGCACTGGATGAATCCCATTCTCTGAGCAAGAACAACATGTACTAAAAACGAAGAGCTATTCAACATCATTAAATTCTTTTAAGCTGTAGGTGTTAAATTAGTTTTATATCCCCTATTTAGATACCTTAACGAAGTCTAACGAGTCCAAAACTTCCATTTGGCTTACCATGCACCTTTACACCAACCCAGGCCGGTGTTCAGGAATGCCTGTGCTAGACAATTGTTGATCCCATGAAAGGATTCATCCATCTTTGACAGGTTTGGTTTTTAATCATACTGGATATCTAGTAACTCACCTCACCATAAAAGCCTGGTGAGGGAACTGGTTTATTTGTCCATAACCTGACCATCTGGTATGTAGTACTGTGTTGTATAATATCAGTAGCACACATAGGGGGACTTTATGGGTATGTTGATGAGTGGTTTGAATGTTCACTTTCCAGCCATGGTCAATTTGTCAGAGATGTGACTTTTTCATATTATTAACCTGGGGAGGTGATCCTAGCAAGTGGCACCATTGGAAAGTGCCTGAAAACCATGACACGTGTTCACCAAAGCATAGTGAATGATTGGTTTGGTTTGTTTTATGGTATATCAACACCACAATGGGTTATTTAATGCTGACAAGATTTTTATTGCTGGTAATATTTTTTCCAAAAATGTTTGGTGCTAATATTTTTCTTTTCCAAAAATGTATTGCTGGTAATAATTTTTCCTTCAAAAATTCATTGTGTTAATAACTTTTTGCCAAAATGTATTGCTGGTATTAAAACCTATTTTTATACTTTCATAGTATTTTGACCCCAGTTTGGGGGTTCAGTATTTGTCCATAGCTGGGACCCTAACAGGTGCTACCGACCCCGGGTCAGGGTAGACCTGGAAACACTAACAATTAAGAGATGGTTCCATGCTCCTGAAAACCTTCTGATTAGATATCTTACTGTTGGATGAAGTCTATTGTCTTACCCAGGATGTGGATGTAGTTTATCTCTTAAAGCATAGTGAATGAAATTAGGGAGATAGAATTTTATGGAAGCCATTGATGGTTGTGCTCACATGAAGTCTCACCTCATTATGACTGAGGGATTGAATGTACTGGTCTTGATCAAACTGGTGATCATGTCAGATTATGTGCTCCTTCCCAGAAACTGCAACTCATGTCTGCTCTGCACAGTTTCAGTATAATGCACAAGTGGTTTCTGTGGGTGCTGAACAAACACAGATGTGCTTGATCAGGCATCTGCAATAGGGATTTGCAGGCTGACTGTCAAAGTAGATGGGTGCTCTTGGAAAGAAGGAGATGACTATTATATACACACACACATACGTGTATGTGTGTGTGGTGTGGTCTTGTTCCTAATAACCATTATGCATGACATCACCATAGTCTATTTCAAACTTTCAACATTCCAAAGAATTTCAGAAGGCAAATAAAGAAATTCTGCCTACCACACAGAAACCACATTGGTTCTTGAAAATAACTAAGATTGTCAAAAGTACTTGAACAAAACAACACAATATGAACTTTGGAAAATTTAGCCACAGTTTCAATTGCAATACTCAACACCTTATTTAAACATTGGAAAAATACAATAAAAAATTCAACAGACTGACCCTGTCAGTTCTTCTTGCTACCTTCATATATATATATATATATATATATATATATATATATATATATATATATTTGTTGAGTAATATCAACAATTTTTTATTAACTGTTTAAAATTTTTGAATTAGTTGTCTTATACAATCATTAAATTTACCAAAGTTCTTCCTCCTCTCCAAGTACTTGACTGACAGTTGAAGATATCATCTGTACCTCAAGTGACCCTTCTCAGGTTTTCAATTCCTTCTCCTAGACTGGTTACTACTCAAGGCTATAGGACCCAATCTCTCCTGCTATTTACCAATAGCTGGAGAGAACCAAACAAACCTCCACAGGTTTTGAATTCATAATTGTCTTTCTCCAAGATCAGTTGCCACCCAAAGCTATAGAACCCAGTCTGTCCAGCTATCTACCCATAGCTTTGGAGAGAAGAGATGGATTCATACCTTTCCCAAGGGTATTAGCCCATGAATGAATGTGTTAGGTTGATTTTGGATCCCTGGTATTGCACTAAATTTGAAAGTTTCAGTTTCACATGACAAATAAAGACAAAAAATATTTTTTTCAAATCATTACCGTTTTTTAAGGAAACAAATTTAAAGAGTACATTTAAGTTCAAAATCCTAGTGTTGGAATTTAATTTTGGTGATCAATGAATGCCTTATAGCACAGTCTTATAAAATTTATAATTTACTGAAGCTTGACAAATTGTATGTGGACAAGATGCATGGCATAAACACATTGCTAAAGCAGTGTACCATCAAATAAAACCTTCATTTACTTCAAAGGGAAATTATAGTTAACAATTTAGCTATATTATGATGTAATATGTTATACAGTTCTAGAGTTTTAGTGTGATTTTCAATAAACAATGCAAATTTAAAATATTTTGTTTTATAATTTGTGCCCAAATGTATTACAGTGTTATATAGACTTTTATCTTTTTTTTTAGACAAATACAGTAAAAAAAGTTGTATATTTTGCTTGTGGTGATTCATAATCAGAATTCTAGTTTGAATATATTTTCCATTCAATGTATTTAATACAAAAGATATCAACTTTATTTGGATTTAGAAATATTTGGAAATAGTAAAATTTGAAGTCAGTTTGTAAGTGAAAACCTGTGGAAATTAGGTATTTTTGTACATTTTTTTCAGACGATCTTTAAAACTAAATACTCAGAAATTGATGCAAGTTATATGAATCTAATTTTTGGTGTCAGTAGGTATCACATCAAACCTCAGATTTCGCATCAAGTGCGATGATGTTTTTTTTTTTAAAAAGTGAAAAATCAACCTGCCCTAATATGTGTGTATGAGTGTGTGTTTGTGTAAATGAATGTATATCATTATTAAATATCAAGAATGAAGAAATATTTCATAAAACTGCAGAGAGTGGAAGTCAGTGCAAAATGTTGTGATTGTGAGAATCGATCATTACAGCAGAAAGGTTTTCTCTTTCACATGCTTTATTTGCTTCTCTTAATTCACCGAAAATATATTGTTTTATTGAATTTCAGTGGGTGAAATTTGATTGCTTTTTTATTACATTATATATCCTAATGTATGCATCAAAGAGATTGATGAAATACAAAAATATAGACAAATTTGGTCACAAATCAACAATTATACTCACTGCATGTTTTGGAAGCAAATTATAGATTTGTTCTATTGGGACATCTGTTCCTGCAACACCCAATAATTTATAATCATCATTCTGTAAAAGATAAGAAAATATTTCTATCAGTTTAGTAATTGTTACTTCATGTGAACTGCAATATTGTACAAGGAGGTGCTGAGAAGTTCTCAGCCAAACCAAATTTATAAAATCTGACTGAATGACTAAGTATCTGATTTCATTGCTTTTTTTTTTTTTTTGGAAAAGGCTTTTTGGTTAGGCTGGTAACTTTTCAACAGCCCCTTGTATATTTTAAAAGAAATATTTAGGTAACTGTAAAAATAATGATTTGCATACAGAAAATATTGAGCATCCATTGACCGAACAGTAAGTGCTACTGTTGAAATTTAATGTATCTTTTTATTAAAAGAGTTTTTCAGGAAATTATACTTCTCAAGTTCTCTACTATTCTAATATATAGTTCTCTGCTATTTTCTGTTTTTAATATTGATGTGAATTTCCTTCCAAAACCCATCCTTCCCATCCATTGATGGTGTGGAAAGTTGACATCTTGATTATATTATTATTTTCTCTTTTACTTATGTGCTGTTGTTGCTATTGGAAATCTGCAAGTGATGTGTTTTTGTTATTTGGTAAAACTCTGTGATTTATTGGTGCCAATCTATAGGATCTGATGAATGATTGTCTTCATTAAGATTTATAGGATTAATTTGTTTGAAGCCTTTTCTAATCATTGATCATAGGAAATGGTTGTATAAAGATGATCATTTAGACATCATCTGTATATAAAATTACAACATCTGTATAGACTTTCTGACTAACTAATTCTATCTTTGTCTCTTTAACACAATTACATTTCTGCAAGTGAACACAAGAATTCCTTTAAAATGACTGAAGGCAAACATGAAAGAATAAGAATCAACATTTGAATATTATGAAAGAGCAAAAACCTTATTAACCATTATTATTAAATTTTTTGACTGTTGCTTACTTTTCATATCAATTTTCAGTTACCTTTTTTACTACAACTTTGCACAGAGTGTGAATTCTATGTCAGTCAGCAGACAGTTTGAATCATGAATAAAAGATTCCAATCTTTGCTGTCTAGTTACTGATGTAAAACTGATGTAAATATAAGTAAAAAAATAATAATTGACAATGATTCCCCTAATAAATAATAAAATACATTATTATCAGAATTATTAAAATGAGGAATTATCATTATTATATGCTTTGTTATTTGGACATCATGCTTGCCTTGGTTGCTATGCAGACAACATTTCAGCCATTGTACTCTCTGGCCTTCTTTCATTATTCATGTCAAAACATTTTAAATAAGGAATTATTATATGCTTTGCTATTTGGACCAGAATACTTATTTTGGTTATTATGCTCACAACATTTTAGCCATTGTACTCTTTGGCCTTCTTTCATTATTCATGTCAAAACTTTTTAAATGAGGAATTATTAGATGTTTTGCTATTTGAACCAGCATGCTCATTTTGGTTGTTATACTCACAACATTCTGGCTGTTGTACTCTCAAGTCTGGCTTTTATTATTTTTATTGGAAATTTTTAGATGAACCATTATTATTATTATATGCTTTGCTATTCAGACTAAGATGTTTATCTTGGCTGTAATGTTGACAAACTTTGGTGATTGTAACCTCTAGTTTTTAGTGAATTTTAAATGCAACACTTTATTCAATCCACTGCTTTAGATTGAATAAAGAAATGATGAACAAATAAACAAACATTTTTTGTTTAAAATAAAAACAATATATTGTCAAAAAATTACAATTTTGGGAAACTGTGTGTGTGTGAGCATGAGTGAGTGCTTGGCAGTTGTGTGTGATATGAATGTGCATATTAAAGTTCAAATACTCAGAGGAAAGATTATCTCCAGCATGGACAAAGAGTGAATTGATGCAGTTAGGTTGACATGAGGATAGAGGAAACCTGTGTTCCTTCTTTTATAGTCCTTAAACAGTGTCACCTGATGGCATCTTAGCAAAACAAGTGGGGGTAATCACCACAAAAGTTACCAATCATGAAGATAGACAACTGAAAGTTGGAGGGTACAATGGCTGAAATCTGAGTATGACAATCAAGATAAGCATTTTAAAAAAATGACTTACACATTCCTCAAATCATATTCCACCTTCAAGTCTTTCTGGTTAGTTTTAGTGTCTCTGTCCCATGTTTGTTTTTGAAGATATAATTTTGCAAGGAAACTTTGATATTCAGAGTGAAGGTAAAATGGAACAAAGAACAAAATCAAATTCGCATTAAAGTTGCTCATGTCACCTTCAAATATTTCTTAGAAAGGTATGAACAGTTGTTGGAAATTTTAATGGAGGGTGATCATGTCACAGGCAGGTAATGATATTGTGCATGAATGTAGGCCATTTTTCTCAGAGTCAGTGAGGGATCTACTTTAGCTTCAGGGCCCCTAATCCCAGAGGGACCCTGAAGCAAAGTTTTTTAATGAGTGAATTTTCCAACAAAATCAGTTTTTTTTTTTAAAAAAAGTGTTTGTTATTAAAATAAGGCTATTTTAGTAATAGAATCATAAGCCAGTTGTTTGAAGTAGCTAATATGTTCTAATACCAATTATATATGGCCTCAAAATTACCCTGTAATTGAAAAAATTTCAAAATTTCCTAAGAGGATTGAAGTGCCTGAACACCCAGCTGGATAGGCTCATTGGGCTTGCCAGAATCTATTCATAGCCGAAATTTAGAGCCTTGAATCTATTGTTGCTAGTTGTGAAGGAGTCCCCATATTTGTTATAGCTTTAGAGCTGCCAAAATATAGGTCCGCCACTGCTTAGAGTTAGCTCCGAAGATTTGACCCCCCAAATAACTGTTCTATCAGTTGTTGGTTGAGGATGAAGGCCATACAGCATGATTTTTCAAGAAAACCATTTATCTTTTAAAAATACCATTTCAGCTAATATATTTTTTTCTATAAATTATGACATTCTTTGAGTTTTACTGATATCAAATAAACAAAAATTTAAGTTTTACCTCAGTAAAAACTCATAAAAGTTCACAAGAATGATATAGTAAAAAAAAAAACATATTTAGTCAGAAGTTTCTCTTGTAAACATGTTTCATTAAATGTAATGAATAGCCATTCTCATCTATTTTGACAGCTCTCTAAAGATTGTAATCTCTAAGTGTCACATGCAATCAGTGGTTTCCACTGCTTTCTGGATTAAAGTGAAAAAATTCTTACAGTATACTTGAATGAGTAAATGTCAGAATCACAAGGTGTGCCATAATGATCATCTATCAGCAGTGGCCAGTGTTAGTTTATTGTATTTTCCAAATCATTACATTATGACCACGATTGTCATATCTTACCAGCAAATCACTTTATTTCATCTCTTTATCTTCTGTCTGGTCGCCTTTGTTAACCATTTGTTACTTCAATCAACCTTTTGCTCCATCTATAATCCTTACTTCTTGCTTTGCATCTGACTCAATTTCACTTTTGCTGCTTAATCAATGCTATCTCTCTCTCTCTCTTTATATATATATATATATATATATATATATATATATTAGTTAGTTATTTAGTTAGTCTGCACTACTTATTGTATTGAGCACTTTATTTAGTTATTTTGCGTACTCTTATCGGGTTTTTTTCTTTGGGCTTTGGACCTGCATGCTAGACAATTATTTTTGGCTAATGTACATGTTCTTGGTTCTTTCTTTTTTATACCTTTTTTCCCCTTTGGTATTGGTTTGATTATTTGGAAACCAAGACACTGAAGGTTTTCTGAACGAGTATAGTTTCTTATACTTATAAGATTACTACTACTACTAATTATATATATTTATATATATATGATAAAAATATAGTTTTAAGGTATGCTATATTTATAGGTTAAAGTGTTCAACATCAGGTTTGGTTTGGTTTATTTTATGGCATATCAGTCTCAATAGGTTATTTAATGCTGACAATATTTTTAGGATAGATTCATATGAATAGAACATGCATTTTCCCAAAAATGTATTTTTGGTATTTTCACAATAAAAATCTATTTTTAAACTTTCATAGTGTTTTGACCCCAGTTTGATGGTTATTTGTCCATAGCTGGGACCCTAAAAGGTGCTACCACCCCGGGTCAGCGTGGACCTGGGAACAACAACAATTAAGAGGTGGTTCTATGCTCCTCAAAACCTTTCAATCAGGGGCCTTGCAGTCTGATTTGTATTAAATCACAATTGTCAGGCCATGTTCTGCTGATTACGTTTAAGCATGAAACAGATTGTCAATGTTGGGTGTTGACCTCAGTGTCTCTCTCTCCCTCCCTCTCTCCCTCCCCCTCTCTCTCCCTCTCTATATAGGGTGTGATGGATGAATTGTCGTCTAAATTGTGCAAAAATGAAAATAAAACTGACATATTATTTTAACATATATATTTACCAAAATTACACAAAAATATTTTGAAACAAGAACGAGTAAATTTATTCAATAAAATTGCTATTAGCTTCAACTACAGCCTCCAGGTGACTTCACAATCTCCTGCAACTGTTCTGGATGGTCTCCCTGTTTAAGTTGGTGAATGTTACCATAATCCTTGCCTTCAGTTCTTCTTTGGTGTTACAAGGAGTTTTGATGGTCTCTTGCTCAACTGTACCCCACACATAATAATCAAGGGGGTTGCAGCCTGGGGAGTTAGGTGGCAAGATTTAAGGGGTGATGTGGTTGCAGAAATTGTCTGACAGCCATGACTGTGTTCTCCTGCTTGTGTGGCATGGTGCAAAGTCCTGTTGCCAGACATAGTGTCTTCCAGCAGCCAACCTCTTCACCCAGCACAGCTCTACCCCTTCAAAGCACTTGATGTAGGCCTCTGTGTTGAGGCTGAGGCCTTGTGTGAAGATGAATGAGGGCATAACATTGTTATCACTAGTGATCACTCCAAACACCTTCATAATCACCATTAGACTCATTCAACTCTTTCCAAATCCATTACACTGTCCTCAGGTTGACAGCCTAATACTCTGAAATGTTTGTATTTGAGGTTCCAGTGTGAATGCCATTTCCAAATTTCTGGGGAGTGAATTGCATTGTTGTGCTCTTTTTCTCACAGACAGTGCTCAACTGACCCTACTATACTGTGTATAAATAAAAAAACAATGTGCATGTGTGAAATTAAAAATATAACATGGCAACAATTTACCTATCACATCATTCATATATATATATATATATAGAGAGAGAGAGAGAGGGAGATTGTATGCATAGAAATCAATACTGCTGAGTAACACTATCAGTTCATATCAGTGATCTTCAGACCCAGTGTAACTACTATTTTTTCAGACTATATATATACAAGCCTCTAGGGGATTGTGGGAAGTGGAGGAAGGAAGAAACCTAGTTCTTTTATTTATGGCAATGATCTATAGATGGTTACATATATATAAATATATATTCTATCAATGTGGAAACTGCATAGAATCTGCAATAGGAGTAGTGACACATGATGTGAAGATCGTTCAAGGCATGAAACTGACAGTCAACTTGCATTTGCACATTCTATTCACATCTACAGAAGCACTATCTCCATCAGTAATCATTGTTATCCCAGAAATACAGTAATTCTTATATATATATATATATATATATATATATATATATATATATTTTTTATTTTTTTACTTTAGAAATATATATTTTACTTCTTTAGAAATATATATTTTACTTTTTTAGAAATATATATTTATATATATATATATATATATATATATATATATGTATTTTATTTTAGAAATATGTATATATATATATATATATATATATATATATATATATTCTACCTTCAACACCATCACTTGATAAGACACCACAAGTGTTGAAACAAAATGGCTATTTTTGCAGTGATTTCATAACATATTTATCTTATAATTTTCAAATAAATAATTATATATATATATGCAAAATATATAGAAAATAGGAAAGAACCATTAGGTTAATAATTTGAAGTTCTTTAGTATTTTTGTTTTTATTTTTAAAAAACAGTGCTCAATACACAAGTAGAGCCTAAATTATAATCACTTTTTAAAAAATATGATTCCATTGCTATATAAGAGTTCTCATGTTTCAAAATAGAAGCTAAAAATTTCAATTTAATTATAGAAATTAAATTCAATTAAAGTACCCAGCTTTGTTTCATCCTCAAGTGAATTTTGGAATGATTTTTTTCCCAAATATCATAAATATATATATATATATATATATATATATATATAATATTTGGGCAGAAACATTTCTTTTAAATATCTTTCATTAAATATGACAGACACAGAAGATTAAATTTAAAAATTTTTTTTTATTTGGTTTATTCCACAATCCTTACATTTTTCCATTTTGTAGGAGTAAGGAAGTACAGAAATTGAATGCAATAAATTTTGGTACTCCCTCACTCCTACAAAACAGAAAAAACATAATGATGCTGGAAAAACTAAATAAAAAATTAATTAAATCCTTCTCGTCTTGTTGTATTTAACTATATATATATATGTATATATTTATAATTAAGTAATTGATCGAGTCAAGAAGAAACCTCAACAGAATGCAGAAAGCACTGGATGACCATTTTGTCCTATATCTGGGACTCATCAGCCGTGTGCATACACTACCAAGAATTGAAACCCATGAGCCAGGGAGGACCAAGAGCTTGACTCAGCACCATTTACCACAACCAGTGGGTGACAAACAGGATGGATCAATATACTATTTTTGTTTTTAAATTCAAATTCTTTTTGTGATTATTGACACAATATAATTGAAAATATAAATATAAATACAGGTAATTTTATTCCAGATTCCAAAAATACAAAAACAAAGATGAAGACTTCTGAGACTAGAAAAAAATCTAAATGTTTTTTCACACAAATACAAATACTCTGAAATTGTATTTAAATATAATTCAAATTATATTTGATTCACCACTACTAACAAGCATTGATAAAACCTGAATTAAAAGATATCAAGACTAGAGCAATTCATTTTATCTATTTGAATTTGTAAAGCCGCAACATACAACCAGGCTTGGTGGTTAAAGATTTTTCAATAACACCATCCACATTTATATGTCCAAATTCTTAATTTTCAATGCTTAATAAAGCCAAATTGCTGCTTAATCAATGCTATGATCTCTCTCTCTCTCTAATCAAGTGTTCTTGATTCATTATGCTTTGCTTTTTTTATTAACTTTAGTCTGCTGAAATAGCAATTACAGGATGCCACAGAGAGAGCACTAGCCAACAGTATGCATAATTCTATTTGTAAATTGAGAAACACATCATCACTGTAAAATATTGTGAAGTTGAAAGGCTTGATTGAAGGTTTTGGTTTAACGAATGCACTCCTTTCTTTTTTTTGTATTAACATTCCACAGTCTATAATTTCACAACCAAGCTCAATTCCACCAAAATCACCCTTGTATGCTGCAGCATCTGCTTTGCATTTTTCTACTGTGTCTTTATTTGAGTCAATGAGATTTTCAGTATCCGTGAGGAACCCAATTTGCTCATGTAACTGACTCAACCTTGTAAATTGATCTTTCAGTTCTGTATTCAACCTGTCCAGTACTGCCTTCAAGGTAAAATCCATTTCTTTTCTCACATTTAGAGGCTCATCTTTTGTCTCCTCTCTAGCCATTCTTTATTTTTTAACCAAGCACCATTCTCTGCTGACCAGGGTCAATACCCCATTCTAAGCATTTTTCCTCACCTTTTGCAATTGAATTTTTACAGAAAGAATCCCATCCACTCTTAACAGATTGTTGCAGGCTTCGAATGTCAGCTTGAGCTTCATTGAAGTTCATTCTAGGATACTGAAGTCTCTTCTGTACTTGGTCGATGGAAGTCAGGATGTCATCCCAGAATGGTTGCATTGTTAGAAAACTGAAAGTTTGCATGTTGTGCAACAGGCATTGCTTCTTGTGTCAACTGATATTTGATAAGTAGCTTAATGAGTGCAAGAAAATTACTGGGATTATTACTTGATGCAATGATTTCTCGGTGTTCACAAAATGCCAGATGTTGAGTTGCCAAAAACTTACAAT
This sequence comes from Acanthosepion pharaonis, assembly GCA_903632075.3. Classification (NCBI taxonomy): domain Eukaryota; kingdom Metazoa; phylum Mollusca; class Cephalopoda; order Sepiida; family Sepiidae; genus Acanthosepion; species Acanthosepion pharaonis. The sequence continues at coordinate 1,733,437 of CAHIKZ030005522.1, read as the reverse complement.
CCACAAAACGCATGAGCAGATCCTTCCACACTTGTTTCTGTTTCTTCCTATGCTACAGTATTACTTGTAGACTCTTCTGATATATGTCTCTCAAAGTCTTGAGAAATGACGCATAATAATGATTGCCATGTTCATGTTCTGGTATTCTTTCATTGTATTTTTTCCATTTTTGAAATCAACAAGATTTTTTGAATATCATGCTTTGGTTGACAGTGGCTGTTGAAAACACTAAACAAAACAATGCACTGCATAATTTTTCATAGTTAAAACAACCAATTATGCAAAATCATAGAATCATCCTGCAGTTTACTTTGAAACCAGTAATTTATGAAGCTGAGTTAGACATCCACATGTTTGTGCTTGTTTCACTTCTCATCACTTCTTTGACATGTTGATTCTTAATAACTTTCTGATCTTTTGTAACTTTGAAAGAGCTGTCTTTGTTTTGAAAAGCCTAAGCACTCATCTTCACCATTTGTACATATAGATCATCAGAAATTTGTGGTTTATTGCAATTTACATCAAAATTTAAGCAACATACATCTTTCTTGGTTTATACTGCATATTTAGTTTCATCATATTGTGAATGTTCATCAGATTGAAAACAATCCACTGACCCTGGTTTTGTGTCTGTGTAGTCAGAACCAGTGGCAAGAACAAATGGGGAAACAACACAATTGTCACCATCTCCATTTGGATGTGGCATTTTCAAAAAAATTCTTCATAATTTGACTGGTTTTCTGTAGATTTTCACATTCTCTTTTCCTACAATTTCTTTCTTTCACGCCAGATTCTTTCTTCTTTTGTTGCCTATCTTGTTCCATTCTTAGAATTTCTACCTGAAATAAAAGTATAGCTGTCCCCATCAGTTATATAAAGATCATGAAGCTAGTTTGTCTCATACAGGTGTTTATTATCAACTGAATGACAGCACCATGGAACATTAGTGTGATAACACCATAACAGCATGACAGTAAATAACACCATGACAAAACAAAAGGGGTCAATATCAGAACCTATCCTAACAGCTGAATACATACATACATTGCAATAAAGCATTTTTCCCTATATTCTCAGTGGGAGTGCATGGTTTTCTATAAAAAAACTTCAAAGACCTTCATTAAGTTTCTTGGCATAGTATAATCATGTAATAATAATTATATTATTATTATTGCAGTGAAGGCTACAAAAAACACCCTGCAAAGCTTTTGCTATCATTAATGATAGCCAAAATTGTGCCATAAAACTCATCTTTTCACGTGAAAACCCTGTATATGCTGAATCTATGGCACTGAGTTACAATTAAAGTCATTATATCTAAATCTTTTATATATTCATTGAAATGTTATGACCTCCCAATTGAGATCAGGAGAAAAATTAACATTATTATCATTTTACAAAGAAACACTGGGTTTACCATCCCAGGAATACTTCTTATGACATTAATATGGATTAGTTTTCAACCCGTGGCTCAACTGAGGGAAAACAGAATTAAACAACACTTTTTTGTTGTTTCTTTAACACATTTCACATTTTGGTTGGCATGTGCTTCTACCTATACTGTGCATGGTCAAAGAACTACTGAGCACTGTCACCAAAATAATTCATGATGTGCCATTAATGAAAGAAATATCTGTAGACAGTTATAAATAGGTTAATTAAAGTAAATAAAGAAGAGGGAATTTTAGGTCCTTTTTTACTGCTTTTTGAATTAATTTCTCAACATTTTCACTGATAAATGTGTTAAAACTTGGCCTAACCTAACTTGGTCTTAATTTTTCACCACATAAATAAGTTTAGTTAGATTGGGTCTACTTAGGCAAGATTTTTACACGTTTTTTTTTTTGTGAAAATATTGGAAGTGCAACATTTTACTTGCAATTCACTCCCAGTCGTAGCAATATACTTGTCAATCACCAAGTGATTTTGTACCCCATGATAGTGCTTCCCCTCCCTGCCTCCACTATATATATATATATATATATATATATAATGCTTAAAATGAATTTTATATTATGTTTATACTTACAGATGTATTTTTGGTATTAAATACTGGCATGGATACTGATGTGACCAGTCGCATATTCTAGAATATAATAAAAAAAAAGTTAAAATTAAAATAAATAAGCCACAAAGTAATCACAATTAATAAAAATATGCTAATATACAGCAGGCAATTAACTATTTTTTAATAAAGCATGCTTATTTTCCAGTAATTTTCCTTATCTCCCTTGAGAGTATATTTTTCATGAAGCCAAACCACATCATTCTTGTCATTTTAAATTTGATAACATTCAGTTATGAAATTCAAGAAATTAATATTACATAGCTTTCGTTTTTTCCTTTTGGTATTTTCTTGAATAATTTGCCCTTTTCTTAATTTTATGATGACTTTTATTCAAATATTTGTGAAAATATCTTGGAACCGTCTCCCAATCCAACAATATGAACTAAGATTGAACTGATATTAAAAGGTTCTGAAGTGGAAATCTTTTTCTTTTGCTATCTACATACTTGTTAAGCTAGCCAGAATACTTATCATATGAACAGAGCAAAGATAAAATGGAAGTTCTCTTACCTCTATAAAGTTTCTGTATAAACACTGTTTTCAGCAAGACATCGATTTTCTAAAGTTCTTTTTGCTATTGTACTAAGTTCACTTGAATTTCTACTCTGGACATAGCTACATAAAACTGACTATGAGAGAAACATTTGAATGATTTTCTGTTTGCTTAACTTTGGTAACTGAACTAGAATTTGGAGGAACAAGGAAGTCTTAAGGAATATGGAAGCAAAAAGAACACTTTAATCAGAAAAAAATTGAAAATTTTGTAACACATAATGAGGAAAGTTGACTTGGAGAATGTGACAGTCACAGAACATATTGAAGGCAAGAGTGACCAAGGAAAACATTGAGTAACCTACTTAAAAAGCTTGTCTAATTAGATGCTAGACCAGGGACTGAGTGGGCTAGCAAGGAAATAAACATTGCTTAGAACTATAAAGGATAAGAAGTTGTGGAGAGTCATGACTGCCTACATCCTGAAGGGACAAACCATATAAAAGAAAAAGTTTTTATAGATGTTATTAGAGATACAATATTTTGACCATCTTTAGGTATCCATTTTTTGGATGATAATTGATATTAACTGAATTTTGTTTGTTCCTACAGAACCAGAGCATGTGAATTTCACTATATGTTGCTGGGATTGAACTCACAAACATGAAGTGACTGCAATACTTTTAATCAATGCCTATATCCACTGTGAGTAGTGTAATGGATATTGGCACAGAAAGTGATAATGGTGAATCAAGTTCAAATTCTGGTTTAGTGTGTTATGTTCACCTTTGCACAAATACCCTTGGAAAAGGAATGAATCTGTCTCTTCTCCCACCCTTTTATGGGTTAAATATCAGGTTTGACTAGACTCTTTCGCATCATGTGGCAATCAACGTATAAGAAAGAAAACTTTGAATTCTAAACCATAGAGAAATTAATAGGAAGCCACTTCACTATTTTTACCAAGAAGGCATGGAAATTTACAGATAATAAATAAAAAGAAATCTGTGTAGAGTCATAATTGCTCATGTCTTGAAGGGACATGGGAACAAAAGAAAGTATTCACTGTACTACTGAAGGTCATTTGGTTTATTTTTGGAAACTTTCTATTCCAATATCAGATGTTTTGACATTTGGTTAGCACAGCAAGTTTACACCACTTTGATAAAGTTTGTCTGTTTTTTGAGATGAGGGATTGTCAATATACTTTGATCTTTTCAAACTATTGTTCTCATCTTTAGTTATGACAAATGTTACAGACACAAAAAAATGGACACCTGTAGATAGCTGATGGGTACTCAGCCAAAACTTTGTGTCTATAATAACATCTAAAATAACTAAACATTAGAATAGTTCAAAATGATCAAAGAATATAGACAATTTTTCATGTTAAAAAATAAAAGAAGTACATTATTATATAGTAAAAGAAGGTACTGAAAAGTTCCTGGAACAACCAAGAAACACTTACAAAAAAAAGAAAAGAAAAAATCTGATATTTAGTTACATTTTTGAAAATGGATAAGAATGAAAATGTTTCAGCATCCATTTGTAGCACTAGCAGACTTGAAGAGCTTGGCAAAGAATTTGGAAGATGAGAAAAAAAAATGACCAAGAATTAGAGACATCCAAATGACAGCATTACCAAAATCAAAATACTGAGGAGAGAATTCAGCATGATGTAATGGTTAATGAGCTAGTCTGATTGACCATAATGAGTGAGTAGTGAGATTGATCCTCATTTGGAGCCCCTATTTGTGACCATGTGCTAAAACTAAGCTTAGAAAATAACAATTAGAATATTAAGGAGACTTCCTGTTACTTGATCTCCAGTGAAAAGCCACGAGCCAGTACTGATGTGAAAACTTAAAGACAACAAGCAGAAGATTAAAAGAATATTCTGTGCATTTTATATTCACACTGAGTGTTTCATCTAAACAAGATGATCGGAGGATCTGATAATTGTGAATAAAGAAAAGGGATGAAGATTTAGCATTATTTACATTGTTTACATTCAGACTAAAGTCTTCATCTTTGTTGTTGTTATCCTAACGTTTGGTCCTTTATGCTTTTCAGCCTTTCTCAAGTGCTAGCAGATTGATGTAACCATAAGGAAATAGCCAAGTACATTAAAGTATTGCTTCATGAATTTGTTAATATTGTAATTTTGACTTCAATCTCTGGGCCAGTCAGTTCAGACTGGGACTTGGTGGAAATTGGTTGAGCAATAACTGAGCAGTACTAAATAAGAACTAATTGAGATATACCTAGATATATACTAGAGACCAAAAGTTTTAGTTTTAGTAATAAGTAAGTTTCATACCTTGTTTGGTTTAATTAGCTTCTAAGCTGGGATACTGAAACTAACCTATTAGTTCATGGCTTCCAAACTTTTTTGAGAGGGGTGTTATCAAAAACTTTAAATCTGTTATACCTAAGATAACTATTTGTCAGTGTAGGCAGAAGGAGCCAAAATTCTAAGGTAATTTTATGTAGTAATGAGTTAATTTCATTTTTCTTCTTATAATTATTATTGAATATATGATGAAACTCTTCAGGAAAAGAATGTCCCTATGGTCCAAAGTGAGTTAGTAAATTAGTTTTGAAAAAGTAATAAAACCATGAATTTCTAAGCAATTCTTAGAAATCTAGAGGGTGGCTGAAAACGATAGTGTATGATCAGCAGAATGAGAAAAATCTACCCCTGTAGATTAAATAAAGGACTCTGTTTGATATTTCTTGAAGGTTATCTAGATTGACAGGCAACTGATGAAGTCTGAAGGGAACAATGACCGAAAAGTTGTGGTAACAACAACAAAGATGAGGACAATAGTCCACAAGTGAATAATATAAATAAGGAAATGCAAGTTTAGCAGATATCTTGAGCACATCAACAGGCACCAGGGTGAAGATAGAAGAAAATATTAAGTTAGAAAAATACCAAGATGCTGGCTGTGATTTCAGAAAGTTGCAGAACATGAATGTCAAGATCTTGGTTGCATTAAGAGACCCTCAGAATGATTTGATTTGATTGTTGGGTTTAAAGATCCACCTTTGTTAGGTCATTTTATGACTAATAAGATTAGTCAAGATTAATCATTGCTTAAAGTTTTGAATATATCTTGGTTTCCTTAAGAAATCTAATTATTTTATTTGGATCAATACCCCAAGGTGAAGATGAAAGAAAGGGATAAGGACCTTGCTTGAGAGTTGAAAAAACAGAAGAACATCAAAGTTAAGGCCATATGCATAATAAGTGGCCAACTTAGAAATGTGTCACAACCACTAGAATTTGGATGAATCTGAGGAAGCTATGTGCGAATTATTGAGAAAGGTGCTAAAGATTTTGAGGAGACTTGCCATCACTCAATCTCCAATTATAATCACTAGAAATCTGATATGAAGATATTCTGAAAGGACAGGAATAAGTTTTATTATACAGTGTAACCCAGATATAAGAGAGTTGTCGGGACCGGAGAAGAAGTCTCTTATATCCGGGTTTGGTCTATTTTATATACATTAACACAGGCTCTAATTTGGGACCAGAGAAAATCTCTCTTATATCCGGGTTTGGTCTATTTTATATACATTAACACAGGCTCTAATTTGGGACCAGAGAAAATCTCTCTTATATCCGGGTTTCTCTTATATTCGGGTTACACTGTAATACTGTTTCACAAAATGAATCAATGATATCATTGATTGTTGCTCTTTAGTTTTGTTCTATTTTGTTAAGACTTTCTATTGAGAAGAAATGTTTTACAATGATTAGCATATTACGCTTAACAATAATCAGTCATCAAATCAACATATCAGTCAGTTATGTGCCATGTGTGATACACGCTTAGGCGATCATGTATCTTTTGATACTTGACTGATGAGGCAGATTTTTTCACACAGTAGGTTGCCATTTCTTTCTGCGGTAAACCAGTTGCTATCCAAGTCTATAGAACCCAGACTGTCTTGTTATTTACCCGTAGCTGGGCGAGGGGGGAGGATTCATACTTTTCCCAAGAGCATTAGCATGTAAGTGAATGTAATGGATTCGACTAGAATTTGAACTTGCCTCTCCGATTCCTCAATCCAAGCTGCTATCCATTACTCCACCATGCCATCAACATATAATTAGATTTATAAAAGTAAAGTTAGTAAATTTATGTCTATTATTTATTTCTTTGGATGTGGGGATTGTATCATGGACATTGTTAAATAGTAGGGCAAACTAGAATTCCTAGACTTGTATGGCAATCACTCCAAGGAAAGGAAACTCTGAAATTCAAACCAGGGAGAAAATAAGAGAAAACCACTCTTTCCTAAGAATGCATTGCAATTTGTTGTTAAAGAAAAGGAATATGTGGAGAGCCATGATAGCCTATGTCCAGAAAAGATATGGTATTAAATAAAGAAATTATTCATTATTACTATTTATTATTCATTTTATTATTATTTTTATTATTGATTATTTATTCCTTTATTATTTCTATTTTATTTATTTGGATCTGTTGGCAAAGAAAATGGATTTGGTACAATGAGCTAAAATTTCAACCTTGTCTGTTGCATTCACCTTTGCACAAATACCCTTGGATAGAAAGCATGAATTCATCTCTTCTACCCTCAATTATGGGTTAAATATTATGGTAGACTAGGCTCTCTAGCCTTGGGTGGCAGCCAGTCTAAGAGAAAGAAAACTGTGGTAAAAGAAATAGGAAAATGCTCCATGATCTCTCTCAAAACATTGTAGCAATTCACAGAGATTAAGCACAAAAAGAAAGCTATGGAGAGTCATGATTCTTTACATCCTGAAGGGACATGATATTTTTAAAAATACATAAAAAATTTTGAATGATTCTATTTACCTGTTCTGTTGTTTTTGGAGCAATAAAATCTGCATAAACTGGTGTCCACATTATGTGCGTATGAGCAGATGGTTTGGCAAGGGGTTGACTGAGAACTTTTACATAATTCTGAAAAGACAGAAAAAATGAATATATTTTATGCTAAATAAGTTTTGCCTCAAGATTCAGTTTTAAGAATCTCTCAAGAATGAAAAGATATGAATGATTGCAGTGAAGGACATTTTTGTCAAATTTTTTTTGTGCCATTTTCTTTATTGAAAAGTATGAGAATAAATCTGAACCTTGTGCTTTTTTTTCGGTAGTTCCTTCGTTATATTGAATTTACAACACAAAAACAAAAATTGGGAAAAATGTTTTCCAATATAATCTCAGAATTATTCCTATTTGAATCCAATTAACAATTTTCCTCCATTAATTTTTTTTTATTTGATCCAGAATTTAATCTCCTTAATAAGTACATCATGTAATTTTCTCACAGAAGACAATGAAACTTGATTAACAGCATATCAACTGCTTATGAATCATTTAATGCTGAAATTTAATTTTCTTGGGAGTTTTGAAGTAATAAAAATATGATGTTATTCTGCTTTCATAATTGAATACATGGTAGATAATACTCAGCTTTTGTGTGTGTATATATTATATTGATAATTAATAGAGGCTTATCAACCTCTATGGGTTATTTAATGTAAAAATCTAAATATTTTGAACACAATTTTATGACTTCAACTACAGATAAAATGTATTGCTAGTAATTCTGCTATAAAATGTATGGTTAGTCATTTTGCTTTAAAAATGTATTGTTGGTAATTTTTTTTATATAACAATGTATTGCTTGTATTTTTATACTTTCATATTCTTTTGTTTTTGTTTGGAGGTTCACTATTTGATCATAACTGAGGCCCTAACAGGTGTTACCACCCTGGGTCAGGGTGGACTTGGGAACAACAGCAATTAAGAGGTGGTTCCATGCTCCTCAAAACTGCCAATCTCCTTGCTGCAAGATGTAGTTTATAATCATACCCAGGACTAGATGAAGCTTCCTAATCAAAAGAAATGTGGTTGTACTAATGAATGCTGAGAATATCCTGGACTGAGAAACAAGAAAATCTTAAGGAAAATAGAAATTTATATTTTCAACTGGAAAGAGACCATTTAAATGTCTGTGGGACATAATGAGGAAAGAGGGCTGGGATAATTTGATATTCACAGAATATATTAGAACCAATAGAGGCAAGGGGAAACATGGAGTAACTTATTTAATTGTTTGTGTAACTGAATAGCAGAAAGCATTAAGAGAAACACTAAGGAGACAAATATTATGGAGAGCTATGAAGGATAGGAACTTGAGGAGAGCCATGGTCATCTACATACTGAAGTGACACAGCACATAAAAGAAGTAGGAACCCCCCATATATATATATATATATATATATATATTGAAAGAAAATCAAATATATATGAGGTCAGATCAAAAGATATAATGATTGGTGTTATAAAAAGAAAAACCAACACAGTAATTTAGCATTTAATCTCCTTAGAAGTTGTCTCCTTCTGAAGCCACACACTTTATACAGCACCATTTCCATTGATGGAAGCATTTCTAGAAATCCTTTTTTGGAGTAGCAAACAGTGTCTTGTTAGATTTTCTTGGATTTCCACAATGTCTTGAAATCTTTATCTTTTCAAGTGGGATTTGATGTTTAAAGTGGAAAAAAAAAAAAAAGGAGTGAGATCTGAGGAATATGGTGGTTGCTGAACCTGTGGAATGTTGATCTTGATCAAAGACTGCAGCACAAGCCATGGTCACTGATGGAACCTCAGTGGCATGGTGAGATGACTACACTCTACACACTTTCCTTCCAAGCACTGCTAGAAACAACAGGAGTGAGTGAGAGCATTATAACTTAGTGTGTATACATGACAGAGTTCAAGGTAAACCTGTGTCAAGTAGCTTCACTCTCCATACTTTAGCCCCATCACCATAGCAACATTCCTGATACTTTTTGATCAGATGTTGTGTGTGTATGTGTGCGTATATATATATATATATATATATATATATATATATATTTTTAAAGGTTCTTTTTTAATCAGACATAATTTCTTATAACTATAAATGGGCACATGTGTCTCAGTTGCTATCCCTGTTTTTTATTTTCTTAAATTCAAATTAATAACAACTGGCTTAAATTAATAAGTCATACTTGTTCAACTTAGGCTGATTGTTTTTAATTTCACTGTTTAAGCAAATAAAAAAAACAACAGGAATTGCAACTAAAACACATCTACCCACCAAAATAATGTTTATAGTAATTATATATATATATATATATATATACACACACACACACACATACATACATACATACATACATACATACATACAGGGTGTGATGGATAAGTTGTTGCCATTTTATATTTTTAATTTCGTGTATGTACATTGTTTTTGATTCAGTTGACTGCATATTAGAGTAGGGTCAGTTGGCCAAATAGAACCATGACGCAATTCACTCCACCAGAAATATGGAAACAGTATGCTGTACTGCTTGGCATTCATGCTGGAAGCTCCAATACAAACATTTTAGAGTGTTTGGGTGTCAATCTGAGGACAGCACAGAGGATTTGGAAAGAGTTGGATGAGTCTAATGGTGATTACAAAGGTGTTCACAGTGATCACTAGTGATGGTGACATTATGCCTCCATTCATATTCCCACAGGGTCTTATACTCAACATGGAGGCCTCCTTGAGGAGGTAGTGCTGCTCTAGGTCAAGAGGGTGGCTGCTGGAAGACCGTATGGTGTTTGTAGCTCTCAGTAATGTTTGTCTTTTTACTATTCTTCCATCCATTTACACAAATTTGTTAGGTTATTTGCTGCTTTCCTCTGTCTCTCTTGCCTTCACTATGTCCTGTGAGTGTCAAACTTTCCAGATCTCCTTTTCTGATTAAATGTCCAAGAAATTTCAACTATCTCTTTCTAATTCTAAGTACAAGTGTCCTTTTTGTTTTGATTTGCCTTAAAACTTCCTTATTACTTACATGTTCTCTCCATGGGCATACTCAACATCTTTCTGTCACAAGTTTACTCTCTACAGATATAAAATCTAAATTCTGATTTAATATAGTTTTATGAAGACAGGATCCAGCATCTAACTAGCAATAAAGTTAATAAATAATATCTAATATAAATTTTTTATTATGGAATTTTTCAAGGCTTATTTTTGATTTAATACCATTTTCTTTCAGAACATCATTAATTACGGCTTTCCACAGATTCCTTTTTATAATATGTTCAAATTCTCATCAAGTTCTCAGGAAAGGTAGTGGAGCAGTTGCTGCCTATCACTGTTTCCATAATTTTCAATCCTTAGTTATCTTTTTTCTAGACTGGTAACATTATCAAGGTGGGAGAACATCATTTTATGTGCCATGTCCCCTCAGGCAGTTATGGTTCGCCACAATTTCCAGTCCTTTGTAGCTCAAAATAAATTTTGTCATATTGTCATTTTTTCCTCCCATCCATTTACTTAAGCTCATCAAGTAATTATCATATTGTTATAGGTTATTGAATGGAACAATCAAACAAGTTGGGGATGCTTGCTAATACTTAGGATAAGAACAACACATATAAGATCTGCCAGCATCATGTAAAAGTAGTAGTCAACTGCTAGAAGTGAGTCAAGTGAATTCCACAATGAATCTCCAACTCCAGACCAACATACAGTATTTACTACTGTATTTATGTGAATGGGGACATACTCATTACCATCTGTAGGTATGCTACAACTCATATTTTATATAATCATTCCTAATATCTTAATTATAGCTAGGAGGGAAAAGATGGATTCATGCCTCTCTCAAGGGCATCAAAATGAAGCAAATCCAACAGCTTTGGCTTGAATTTAAACTTGACATGTTGATTCTATTTATATATGAATAGTTGTGTGTATATTTAGCAAATAGATTGGTTGTTGGTTTTATAAGCCAACATGCTTTCATTATTTCTATAAATGGCAAGAATAAAATGCAAAGCACTTTTGCAATGGATTAAAAGAAAGAGGAAGATTACTAAACAAAAGTGCAAAAAATAAGGAAATAAAAGCAGAGAGATTCTGTATCAAGAGAGAACTTTCATTTCTGTGTTTTTAATGTTTTTTGTGGTCTGTCCTAATAATGACTGTGCAGGTAGTATAAAGGTTACCAATGTGGAACATGAAACTCTTAGACTGATTTTAAATCTCAATGGAAGCTGCTAGTGGCAAAACTACATTTTTGGGGCCCTGAAGCTTGAACAGATATGAGAACCCCTGTGCAACCAGGAACAACAGATTTGAGGATTTGACAGCTAAAATGTAGGCTATGAATAGATTCTGGTGAGCTCAACAAGCCCATGCAGCTGGGAGTTTGGGTGTGCAAACCACCCATTGAAATTTTGAAATTTGATCAATTAGAGAAAAATTTTGAAGCTATATGGAATTGTTATTAGAGCATATTCTAAAGCCAACATTAGTTACTTCAATGCATTGGCTTATGATTCTATTACTAAAATGGCCTTATTTTAGTAACAAAAACTTTAAAAAAATTAAAAAAAACATTGATTTTGTTGAAAAAAATCACTCAGTAAAAAAGTTGTTTCAGGGGTCGCTCTGGGGTCATGGGTAATGAAGATTAAATTTCATTAGTTTCGTAGTAGATCTGCTACTTGAGGCTGCTGTATTTACTTCATGTTAATGCCTTTGGGAAAGATATGGATCAGATTCTTCTCCCTTAGTTATAGTTAAATAGTAAGATTGATTGAGCTCTCAAGTCTTGGTGAAGCAAAAGTTCAGAAGAATGAGAATGCTTTACTGTGGAGTAAACTCTATTACCTTTCACAAGAGCAATCACAGTGATTCAAAATATATAGATCTGTTAATGCCTACCATAAAACCCACATTGGTAATGGTGAGAGTAGCCATTTCTATACAGGAAAGATTTGTATTCATTGACCAAACAGTATTACTGCTGACTGAAATTATAAAATCTTTTTCTGAAATGGTTTTTCAGGAAAATAGTTTTCTCAAGTCCACCGTTATCACTCTTTCTAGTATTGATGGAAGTTTCCTTTCTAACCTTTTGTTTAAGGTAATGTGGAAAGTCAACATCTTGATTATATCATTATTTTTCCCTTCTAGTTACATGGGCTATTCATTTTACTTGCTGCTGCTGTTGGAAGTCTTCAAGTGATTTGGTAAAGTTCTTTGTGATACTAGTACATGTTTAGAAGGTCTAGTTGTTTATTATTAAAATTAAGATAAACAGCCATTATTAATTATGGGTTTCTGAAAGAATCTAGTATAGGTTTCTAAAAATGTCTGATTAATTATAAACTTCTAATAAAATAAAATATTAATTATGGGTTTCTAAAAACTTTACTAGTCATAGGTTTCTAAAAAAAAAGCCAGTATTAATTTTCAGTCTCTAGAAAAAATCTGTTATTAATTATCTTCTTTTTGCTCTGTCCTCTTAGGATGTAGATGAGCATGGCTTTCCACAACTTTCTGACCCTTGTAGCTCTAAATAAACTTTGTCTTTCTGTTATTTCTAAACCCTGTTCCACCATCCATTTACTCAAGCTCACTATGTCACACATTGTCTTCTTCTGTCCCTCTTGCCCTCTATTTGTCCTGTAAGTATCATATTCTCCAAGCCCTCCTTCCTCTTTATATATCCTAGAAACCTCAACTGTCTCTTTCTGATGTTAAGTATTAGTTTCCTTTTTGTTTCCATTTTCTCCAAAACTTAGTCATTACTCACATGTTCAGTCCATGTTATCCTCAGCATTCTTCTGTAGAACCACATTTCTGTTGCTTCATCTATGAGGAGATTGTTCAGCACTGCCATACAAGAGGTCTGATATCACATAGCAGTTCAGTAGTCTTTTCCTTGTTTCTTAGTTCTCTGCTTCGCTTTTAAAAGTCTTTCTTGGCTATCCCAGTATACCTTCGGGTTTCAGTGTTACTATTTCCATCCTCTGTTAAAACTCTGTTCACACTTGTTTCATTTTGGTACCTCTGATTTGCAATTCACAGTTTGGGCTCACTGTTTTGCTAAGATATGAATTATAGGCTTCTCAAAAAATTGGTATTAATTATAGGTTTCTAAAACATCTATTATTAATTATAGGTTTTTAAAAATCTATGATTAACTATAGGTTTGTACCAGTAACCCATTAATGGCCACTGCTCCCAAAATGAGGTGCTGGGTATTAATGTATTAACAATCAAAAGGGAGTTATGGAGATTCATGATAATCTATATTTGAAAGTAATGGGATTTTGTTTAAATAAACTTAATAATGAATGTTTGATCCTATATTTAGTAGTCATGAGGAAGAATTTGCAGTCACTGTTAATTGAAGTTATTTTCTTATTTCATGAGTCATCAGTGCATTTTTACATATTATTCCTCTGTTTGGCAAAGATAGAAACTGCATGGCAAGAGCCAGTAATTGTGAACATTTTTAATTATGGTAATTTGATAAAAGTCTTTTAATTAACAGGTTTCCAGGAAAACTTGAATTATCAGTTGCAATGTGCACACTGGACTTTCTCACTGTGACAACATGGCTTCGAGAGATAAAAATGTGGTGTAGAGAGGTAAAAGAAAAAAAAATTGTAAGAGGAATAAAGCAAAGGAAGTCAATATTTCTTTTCAGAGCAAAGTCAGGAAACCAATTTCAGTATGAACTGATATGTGTACTATTCATTTCTTGGAATTAATGATACTTTCATCTTTGTATCTATATAGTACATGAAGAGTAATTGTATATTTTTGTATGCAATTGCTCTACCTTTTCCTATATGCACTGGTGACATAAGCCAGCTGTGTCATTGTGAAAATGCAGGCAAAAAGATTCTGCAAAAGTGAATAGTACAGAATAAATAATTGGAAAAATATATTTAAAGATTGATATGTGAAAACCTAAGAAACATCTTGACAAAATATGCATTCATTTTTTATGGCATTGGTACTAAAGTGAGCAATTGTTTATTTTTTATTGTTATAAAAAAAAAAATGATTCACTCTGAGAATTTTTACATATCTATATAATAATTAGAAAATAGATATATAAAGACTCTTATATAAAAAGATTCTAATAATAGTAAGAACATGACAAAATAGTTTGCATGGACAAACTAGAAAGAAACAGTGCTTTATGTGGACAATTTGGACAGAAATATCAAACCATATAATAATTATCAATGTATATTTATTTATATATTTCTTGTCTCATTTGTAGTGAAAAGGGAAATAAATCAACTTAATTAGTAAATTTATCAGCGATTACTTCCCTTAGTCATTTTAATAATCTATACAAATAAAATATTTCTCTGCATTTAGACAAAATTACTTCATGAGCAAAATGAGCTGTTTAATTAATCAGTTCCTTTACTTTGATGTTTCTTAGATAACAGTCTTATTTGTTCAAGTATTTCATGCAAAGTACTCAGATACCTTTGTGTATTAAGTGATTGTCTTGCTTCAACTTGGTTTTGAAATAGGCTTTGTCATTACTGTCTTTGCTGTCGTTAATTTTTTTTCTTCCTAGAGATATTTCTTTTTCACTGTTATATTAAACACATAAAATTTTTAACATGGAAAGATATTGAGCAAAATGCAATATATGTCATACCAGGAGTAATCAATGAATTATAGATACCATTGAACACTTAAAAAAATATAGAGGGAACTTATTAATCAAATAGTTCATTGATCTCTATTTTAATTGTGAAGTCTTTATCTCTGCTTTATTGAATCTCAGTACATTTTTTCA
Organism: Acanthosepion pharaonis; assembly: GCA_903632075.3. Lineage (NCBI taxonomy): Eukaryota > Metazoa > Mollusca > Cephalopoda > Sepiida > Sepiidae > Acanthosepion > Acanthosepion pharaonis. The sequence goes on along the minus strand of CAHIKZ030005522.1, from coordinate 1,718,207 downwards.
AGAGTTTTGTTTCATTGTATCTCACTATTAAACTAGTATACTTCTTCTTTTATGTGTCATATCCCTAGGTAATCATGGCTCTCCACTTCCCTCTATCTCTTGTAGCTCTCAATAAGGTTTGCTCATTTGCTATGTGTCTTTGACCCTGTTCTGTCATCCACTTGCCTGTTAGGTATGTCACACATTGCTTTTGCTTGTCTCTCTTTCCCTCTATCCACCCTGTGAGTATCAGATTCTCCAAGCCCTCCTTTCTAATTACATGTCCCAGAAATTTCAGCTGCCTCTTCCTGATGTTAAGTATAAGCTTCCTCCTTGTTTGCATCCTTTGGAAAGAAATCTGGCATATACACATGAACTATTTTTATACCGAACTTATATGGTTCAAAAGATCATATTACCAAATATTAATTAATGACTAGTATTTATATAAATCTGCTAAATGGTAATATAAAATTTACTAATAACTTATATATCCATGTTTTACTTTTTATATGCCTATTCTTTCAAGAGGACATCCTGGATATGGCGATAAACTACATCCGGCAGCAAGGCCTGATTAGGAGGTTTTGTGGAGCATGGAACCACCTCTTAATTGCTTTTGTTCATCAGTCCACCCTGACATAAGGTGGTAGTATCTGTTAGGGTCCCAGCTATGGGCAAATAGTTAACCCCCAAACTGGGTTCAAAACACTATAAATGTATGAAAATACATTGTTATAGTAAAAATACCAGCAATACATTTTCATAGGTAAAAAAAATTACAAGCAATACATTACTGAAAAAAAAAAAAAAAATTACCAGCAATACATTTTTTTAGAAATTATTAATGCTCCCAAGAAAGTTAAATTTCAGCATTAAAGGACCCATAAGGATTTGATATGCCACTAAACAAACAAACCTTTCAAGAGTAATGATAGCTCTCCACAACTTCCTGTCATTTGTTGATTAATGTGAAGTTCGTCTCATTAGCTTCCTTTTTTCCTTGTTCTGCCATCCATTCACTTGAACTTGTCAAGTTACTCATCATTTACACACACACTATTTTCCCCACCTTTGTTGTTGTTATCACAGTGTTTTGGTTGTTGTATCCTCTGGCTTTCATCAGGTAACTGTCAGTGAATTTTGAACTGGACTCTATATATAATCTATGGGGTTAGATTGTTCTCCTTTCTCATCCTATGCCCATGAATATTTTGTTTAGTTCTTATGTAGCTCACCCCGTTTTCACTGAGTTAAAGTACACACTGCTTAGACCAAGGATTGAAATCACAATTACTATGTCCCCAAATACATGAATCAATACTTTAATCCACTCAGCTAAACACTGTGATAACCACAACAAACATGGGGACAATAGTTCATTTATAAATAATGATAACTCCCCATCCCAGAAATTCATACAGAAATTTTGTTACCCATTTTTTCCACCTGCTTCTCTTTCCTTAAACATGTCTTGTGAGTGTTAAACCTTCCAAACCTTCTGTCAGGTTACCTTCTCCCAATTTTCAAAACTACCACCAGGGGATGCTCTCAGGACTATAAATACTCTGTGATAATTTTTTATCACTATCTTCTTACTTTTTCTGCTTAGATGCCAACATGTAAATCTCTTGCAGAGAATATGTTCCCTTTGGGAAATGCATGAACAACACACACACACACACACACACATGTACATATGCATATTCACTTACTACACATACTTTGAACCATTACATTTTCATATTCATTTAACACACACATTTTTGTCTTTGTTGTAACCCTTTCTTGTTAATACATTATCATTTGTTTGTACATATATTTGTTTTTGTTGTTTCTTTGCATTTCTTTACATGGACTCACACCTTGAGTCTTCCATGTTTGTTGTGGGCATTTCAGGAGACACACATATTTATCTCTCAATGCACACACCGACCCACAACAATTCTTTCCTCATTATATGTCCCAGACATTCCAACTATCTCTTTTGGATTGTTAGCATCAGTTTCCTTGTAATTCCTATTCTATATGCCATTTTTAATGGCATACTAGATGAAATTTTTTTCCCCAAAAAATGGCCAAGAAAAGTGCCCTGCATTTTATAGGGGAAATTGAGGCTTCCCATAGACATATCTTATCCACAATGATCTCTAGTGTAGGCTATAATTTTCTCTCAGTGGGTTACTTCTACCAAGCCCAACTCTATGATAGTATAGTTTACTTAAATGACATTGTTATTATTATTGTTACTGGCAGTGTAAAAGGAACTATTGTCACAAACTACTGGCAATGTTCATTGATACAAGATCATCATACATAAACACTCTTCAACTCACTTGTTATTGAGCAGCTGGAAAATACCTAAGAGATATAACTGAAAGGAAATACCAATAATGGTAAAATTGGGTTTTGGTTATATTCAACTGTTGTGGTTGCTTGCTTTTTTTTTTATAAAGTGTTTTCTGCTTTGTTTTCTCTTGCAATGTTTTATCACTCTAATTATGTAGGATATTTTCTCTATTGCGATTCATTGCTTTATGTTCAGCTGTACTGATAGCTTGCTTGCTTTTTATATACAGTAATTTTTTCTGGAGATTGCTAAAGTACTTTTGTAATTTTATAACAATTTCACAATGTACTTATATCTTGCTTTAAACATTACATACTGAAATATACAAAATAATGTCTTAAATGAGAGTGAATATAATATTTTCCTGCATCTGCAAGATATATATGTGATAAAATATAGTTTTAAAATATACTATATTTATCATATTTATATATATATCTATGATAAAAATATAGTTTTAACATATACTGTATTTATGGGTAAAAGTGCTCAATATCAGGGATAGAGAAAGTGTAAATATAAGAGTGGACATTGAGGTCAACACATAGTGGTGATAATCTGTTTCATGTTTGAGAACAATCTTTAGGTTTGGAGATTGAGTTCAAACTTGAAACAGATTGTCACCACTCGGTGTTGATTTTAGTGTCCATGCTTGTATCTTCTGTGATTTTATTGTTGATTTCCTTGCCATTGATGATGTCTCTGGCAACTTTTTAATCCAGCAAGAGTTTGCATATTCTAAAATTAATCAACTAACAAATCCATTGAAGAGATGGTAAGATTATGTGTGTATGTGTGTGTGTGTGTGTGTATATATATATATATATATAGTGTATTTTGGCAGCAATCCTTCATTTATGCATGTTTCATTAAAAATGACAGACAAGGTTAAGCTTTTTATTTAATTTTTCTTGTGTTCAAAAAAGTGCTTTCTTTTTTGGATACCGAGTGTGTAGAAACTGTCCAAATGTTCTATATTTCTGAGTGCTTTCAGCTATACTTTTAGCCATTATCAAGGATAATTTTATTTTCTCAGTTTAATTGAGTGTGTGCGTTATGCGTATTTTTTTTTATGTGTTATACAGATGTTTTATGTTCCGAACATGGTTAGCATATGTGGCCTTGTTTGTAGTTAATATTGTTAAGAGTTGGCTTTTTCTTATTTAATATGGCTTCCATTATTTTTAATCTTTTTTTTACAGATGGATGAGGTTATTATATTTGTGCATTCTATTAGTATGTTTTGAATGGGGTCTGGTAACTTTGTGTATGTGTTTAAATGAGTTCTAATAGAGCTATGGTCAGATAGATGAAATGTAAGATGGCTGGATAGACATGTAGTTGTGTGACCAATGTTATTATTTATGAATTCGATTTGATCAGGAACATAGTTCCTTAAGGGGCATTTGAACTCATAAGATAATGTTCATTCATTGTAATTTTGACTTAGCTGGTGTGTTGTTATTTTTGAGGATAAGGTTAGCTGTCTTAAATTTTTTATAGTAGATAATTTGATATTTTTAATGAAATATATATATATATATTGTACCCTATCAGAACTTCAACTCTTTAACTCAAATGGAAGTACTCACTTTGGTGTCCATAGCTCACATAACAAAACAGACTTTAATTTTGTCCGATTTTGTGCACCCATTTACAGAATACTGCTATAAAATACCAGGTTCATAAACATCTTTTTTGACCAATCAGAAAAAGGTCCACACTGTTTTCACAGCAGCTACTGACTAACTATAAAGCCAACACCAATTTCAACCTTGCATTAGGGATGGACCCTATGACAGGCAAATATAACTGAATGCAGGAGGCTGCATGACTGTCCAGATCATCAGCAGTGCTTCTGGTAGCAGCAGAGACTAACTCTTGTCTTACAATGTGATAATTAGTGTAATATTTCTCCCACAAGTCTATCTCACTATCTCATATATGCATGTTGATTTTCTCCGTGTGTCTATCTCTACTACCTGGGAAAATTCTCAAGTCTCTCCATGACTGAAATATGATACCCTGGATCAAGCAAATGATCCAACCATGTAAATCACAGGGAAATAAAAATCCTTTTATTTCAATCATGTCTTATCTCCATTTGTCATTTTGTCACTTTCACTTTCCTTTCTTGCTAAGAGTAAGGCCACTGTTACATATATTTCTTCAGATAGATCTACTGCCATGAATGCATTCCCTTAAAGAAAACATGAAACAAACTTACCTGCACATGTTCTTCGACATCAGCCAGTGTGGATATGTGAGTGTAGAAACCTTTAAGTAAAAATAAAATAATGAGTTAGTGAGTAGTGCTATTCTAATTTGAATGTGAAAAGAGGAGACTATAAATAGTCACTCTGAGACAAGAACAGGAATTTGCCTTTGTTTTGATTGTGTGACCATTTGAGTATTGGTCACTATGATATACAACTTTACAACAATTCAACATTTAATGAAAATGAAAAAATAGCAATGAGTGAAAAAAATATCAAAAGATAAATAAAAGAATAAAAAAACATGTAAAAGATAAAAAAAATTAGTAAATAAAAAAAAGGACTTTCAACTGTCTAAGAACCAATGTGGTGCCTGTGTGGCAGGCAGAATTCCTTTGCCTACATCCTGGTATTCTTTGGAAAGCTGGAAGTTTGAAATAAGCTATGATGACATCATGTGTAAGAGTACTCCAAAAAGGATGCATCTTTATTTATAAATATGATCATATTAAATATATCATATAAACTTCAAGATATTTTTTTTGTTATTATATATATATATATATATATATATATATATATATATGTGTGTGCATACTAAATAAAATATGTACTCTTCAAGATACTCTCTCCAGTGGTGAAAGATATTATATTTAATGTAGCCTGTTTATCTTGTTACTTTGTATAATAATAGTTTCTAGGGTCTTAATATTTTAAAATACTGTCTCCTGTGGTAAAAACAAAAATAAAATGAAAAGAAATCTTGGACAGTTTATCTACAACTTTGATTTTGATATACAACAATTTAGAAAACTAGAAAATTATAATGAAAATTTAACAAATATATATATGTGTGTGTGTATATATATATATATATATATATATATATATATATATATATATAGATAGATAGATAAATAGATAGAAAAATAAATAAATAGATATGTATATACAAGGATTAATCCTTAAGTCCATAGCTTGACATAGCTAATGCTAGACCTGAAATTTTAACTGTAATGTTCAGTCTATGTGGTCATTGGAGAACATTAGATTAAGTCCATTAACATAAGAGGAGATTATTATATATATATATATATATATATATATATTTATTTATTTATTTATTTAATAATTTCACTCTATGCAAAGCAGTAAAGCCACTAAAACACAAGGGGGTAACTGAGTGGGAAAGAATAAGAAAAAAGAGAAACATTATTAAGGAGTGAGAACAATAGAAGAAGAGTAAGCAAGAAGACAGAAGGTAACGATTGCCAATGCATTTAAATTTTTGAAGATCAAATTTGACTGGAAAGCATGGAGCTGGAAGAGAGTTCCACAAGCAAGAAGTGCAATAAAAGAAACTCTTTGCATAAAATTTATGGTTGCATATAGCCAATTCAACTGTAAATTGATGAGTCCTTGTTGTCAATCTAATCATCTTCTTTATGCCCCATGTCCATTCAAGATCTAGGCAATCATGGCTCTACACATGGCTCTTCCTGTTGCATATAGCTCTTAATAAATTTTGCCTTTCTGTTATTTCTCCTAAACCCTGTTCCACTATCCATTTATTCAAGCTCACTAAGTATGTTATGTGTTTCTGTCTCTCTTGCCTTCAATCTCTCCTGTGAGTATCAGATTTTCCGAGCATTATGTGCTCTTGAAAATTCAATTATCTCTTCTTGATTTTAAGTATAATTTTCTTTTTGTTTCCATTTTCTCTAAAACTTTGTTGTTGCTCACATATTTGGTATACTCAGCATCCTTCTGTCGAAACACATTTCAGTTGTTTCAAGTCTGTTTTACATCTTTGAGCAGATTGTCCAGCACTCATTGCCATACAGGAATCATGTAACAGTTTAGTATTCTTTTCCTTGTTTCTCACAAATTTTTTTTATTTCTTAGTACCCTACTTAGCTTTTAGAATGTATCTTTGGCTACACCAATATGCATTTGGATTTCAATGTCACACTTTCCATCCTCCGTTAAAACACTTCCCAAATATTATAATTTCTGCATTTTTGGTATTTTCCAATTTGCAATTCAGAATTTGGGCTCACTGTGCCTAAATTCATAAAGTGCATGTACCACAGTAGAGAGTTCATCAAGAAAATTACCATGAAAGTATTTATAGAAAAGGCACAGGAAAGTTATATTTCAGTGGTGGAAAAGTAACTGAAGACAAGACATCAAGTCAGGACCAATAATATTGCTGACTGTTCTTTGGATTTTATCTAAATATATAGCAGGTGGACTGTATATAGCAGTGATATTCAAAGCATAGATGAATGGTAGACTTATAAATATGTAAGACAGATTCTGGAGAAGAAAAGAAGAAATTTTCTTAGCATATATATATATATATATATACATACATACATACATTTCTAAAGAAGTAATGAACTTTTATTTATTATTACAACATATTTTTATCACTTTAAATGTTATTTTTAGTTGGTACTCATATTTGAGTATTTTCTCTATTTGTCTGAATATTTGATAGATTTTATTCAAGGAAAATTATTCAAGAAAATAAAAATACTGTTTAAAATAATTGGAGTGTTAAAAGCCTCTGATGAATTTCAGCCTCTGACACACCTACTGACCAGGGAAATTGTCTGTTGTTTTTAATGAAATGTGCATAAAAGAAGGATTGCTGCCTAAATACACAAATATATATATATCTATATATAGCAAGGTTTTATTTAAAACCACTGAAAAGTTTAGTTTTGATAAATTTTACTGAGTTATTTCTTGTTTTTTTTTCATAAAATAATTTATGTTTAGTTCTTCTATCTCTACATAGGTCTAAGATATTTATCAAAAGATCTGATCACAGAGCCAACCTAATTTCCTTTTCATATCCTATTTTAGGAAAAACGAAGTAACATAAAACAGTAATTAATAATGGCTTTCCAAAATATCTTGTTAAACAAATAAAATTAAGTTTACAGAAAAAGAATAAGAATGCACATAATAATTAGGAAAAAAATATAAAAATTTTATGCATTAAAATTATAGACATGACAAATCAGACATGGAGAATGTAATATGTAGATAGACATCATGTAATGAGAGTGATAAATGTAAGATTAATTATCTATTATAAAAATTATAAACATTACAAATAATGGTAGAATATCATAGACCACTATTAAATCAGAACAATGTAATTCACATGTCTATTTGGAGGTTGAATTCCAATGTTAATTAAAAAAAATGAAAAAATCTGTCATATAGAATGATTAAATGCCTACAACTGTTTCACATAGAGTAACATGCCATTTATCAGAAAAATTGCCATAAAAGCTGATCTTAATCAACGAGCCCATCATACACCTAATAATATTCAACAGATATTTTTAGACAATACAGAAATATTATTCTACATAGCTGTAAAAAAGAACAGGACTTGAATTTTTAGGTTTGTCTTGATTTTGTAGCAATTTGTGGCGTTGGATGAAACTACCTCTTACACAACCTATTCTATGTTCAATTTCCTTATCTCCTATACTAAATTTGTTATAATTGATCCATACACCAAGGAATTTGAAGTGTTTGCTAGTTACAAATCCTGAATTTTTGTGATGGATTCAGGGTGTGTGTCATCACTGCTTTCATTCTAGATCATAGTTTGTCTTTTGGAAATACTTGGTAGCAGATGTTGATTTTTTTCTGTTCTTATCCCAACTACAAATATTTATGTCATCAGCAGTCCTCCTCATTGGCTTCAGGAAGGGAAGTAAAATTGTTGTTTTAAATTTAGGATGTTGTATGGAATGGTCAAATGATCAATACCCATCTCTTCACATCTGTGCTTGTAAATGTACAAGGGCATAGTCTTGGAGAACATTAAATAGACTGGGGTTCTTATTTCTTTCTACTTGTACTTCTGATGGATCCTTCCCCAAACATGTATGATTTTGTAGACTGATATAATTCCTCTATCAGATCTAGATATTCAGTTCAGTCAGATTTTGAAAAGAAATTTCTTGTGTTTGAGACAGGAAGTCTCTATTGATGTGGTTATATGTTGCTGTGAGGTCGACATAGCATGTATACAAGTTTTCTATTGAAGAAGCATGCAATTTACTGGAGTTGTTTGATGACATATACACCATCATTACACCTCTTAGCAGAATTAAAACACAACTGGGTTGTGAGGAGATGACTTTCATAAAATGGAAGTCTATGATCATTGGAGACAATGTTCATTAGTATTTTCACCATAATGAATTCAATGTTAGAGGACTAATTCTTTTTGTTTCCATAGTGCATTAATGCATGATAAACCCACTTTTTTGGGATGCATTTCTGATTCTAGATTTCCGTCATGCAACTGAGAAACTTGTTATAGAAATTGTAGAAAAAGTAAGCTATTTTAAAAAGTTTAGCTTCAATATTAAGTGATACTTTATTATTCCTTCATTCTTTTTATAGCTTTTTTTTAATATCCTCATCAGTAGAAGTCGAAGTTTAGCACTAGTCAGTCGCTAAGCTTGTCTTCATACCACATTATTCTCAGTGATGAGTTATATAGGCTTTCTCTTGCACTTATGCAAATTAGGCATATTAATTTGCCAGTGTCACTACATCTCCCTGAAACGTATAGGTTTTATACCTCTAGTAGTTCTTGTATTTCTTCTTGTGATAGTTTCATTACTTTGCTCTACTTCTCTCTCTCCCGTATTTCTTTTTCTGGAAGACCTAGATCTGTCCCGCGCTAAGCTGTAATCATAGGCATCTTCTTGCATTATTTGATCTTCGTCCGAACTTTCAAACTCATTCTGTCCCACTTGATCCTGCATTATTTCATCTTCTGATGTTTCATTCTGTAACGGTTGTTCTAATAAATCATTAACAGACGGAATCGTAGACATTTCTTCATCATTTTGCTCTTCATCATTCACCCTGGGTCCTTATTTGATCTGCATGGGCTAATACACTGTTGTCATTTTCTCTGTTTATTATAGCTGTATTGTGGCCTTTTTGCATGATAAATTCTGCCCTTTCCGGATTTGCTTCTTTGTTCTTTTTGTACCACATTTTTTTCATTTGTGGAATACGACATCGTTAGCAGAGCTCTAATTTGTCTTCCCATTAAAGCTGATGGGCTTTCTAGTCTTTCAGCGTGTGGTATTGTTCGATAACTTAAAAGCAGCCTCGGTAGAAAAACTTCTACTTTTTCTTTTTGCTGAGAGCATGCTTTTCGTCCCATTTTAAAGGTCTGCACCATTCTTTCCGCTAACCCATTCAACTGAGGGTGATATGGGGGTGTCTTATACGGTTTACATCCTATTTTAACTAACCATAAATTAATTTGGTAGAATTTATGTTAAGCATGTCGTTTCCAAGAAGTATGTGGTTCTTTTTACAACTTGTGACAATTATAGGTATTACTTCAAATTTATCTTCTAACTGCAAGGAACCTTCAAAGTATCCTAAAGTTTTTATGACCGACCCATCAAATTGGCAGAGTTGTAAACTGCTCTTTCGTAAAGGTGGCTTTCCAATGCGTTCCCCAAAATTTTTTGGTATCAGCGTTACTTCACTCCCAGTATCCATTTGCATATCTAAATTGCAGTTGTTGATTTTAACCTTTAGTATAATGTCTTTTTTCTTTTGTTCAATTTTTTCTATATTTTAATTTTTTTTTTTTATTTCTTCCATATTGGTTTCGTTTTCTTCAACTCTTTCAACATTTTTCTTTTTGAATTTGCATACTGCTTGAAAGTGGTTCTTTTTTAGAAATTTGTACAGGTTTTTCCAAATGCTGGGTATTTTTCCCTTTTTATTTCGTGTTCACGTCCACAATACGAACATTTTCTTATCTTTTTTAACATGTACGTATCATCAAATATTTGTTCGCTGGGTTGACTTTTTTGATGGTTGTATTTCTGTATTAATTCTTGTTGCCGTATAATGTCAATGCATGTATTTAAAGACATATTTCCTATTTGTAGTTGTTCCATTATTTTATATCGGTGTGATGCATTGCACATACCTTCAATTAACCTTAATTGAATCAAGTCCTCTTCAATAGTCTGTTTGTCTTGTCCGAGTTTTTCAAATTCGCAATATCTACTAGCATTTCGTAGACGGTGTAGATATTTTATAATTGGTTCGTCAATTTCTTGTTTCATCGACATGAACTTCGTTCTTTCTGCCACTACCAGCCTTTTCTTGGGTCTCATATTTCTCCTTATAATCTGACTTATTTTTTCAAAAGTCAGGTCTTCCAAGTTCGTGGGAAATGCCATGGTGGAGACTTTCATTATCACCTCACATCTAGCTGTAGCCAAAAATAAATCTGTAATTTCATTTTCACCTCCCTTCTCCTTGTTGTCTTTCAGCTTTTTACTTCTCGCACTGGCAGAAAAACAGCGAATCCATGCATCCATGAAATCTGAATCTTCTAGAGACAAATGGGATCCTATCGGCGACGCCATTGATGTGAAGTCAAAGTTTAGCACTAATCAGTCGCTAAGCTTGTCTTTGTCCCATGTTATTCTCAGTGATGAGTTATATAGGCTTTCTCTTGCACTTATGCAAATTAGGCATATTATTTTGCCAGTGTCACTACAGTAGATTTATTATTCTTTATGTTTGAAGACAGATTTTGTAATCATTGAATGTATATTTCTACATGTTCTGTAGGGCATCTTTAGTGTGGTCAGAGTTGAAATAAGACTCAAAGTGTCTTTTTGAGATCAGGACATTTCTTCTGTGTTAGGATGAAATGATTGTGATTCACTTTTCTCCACATTTCAACAAATTGTTTATGTTACTTGGCTTCATTAATATCATTTCCAGTTTTCAGGAAATATTAGTTTCTCAGAGTATTAATTATTTTTTCTTTATTGCTCTCATAATGAATTTATTGCCTAGTGACTGACTAATTATGCATGTAATGACAGGACATCAGCAGTGGACATAGAGGAGTGAAATGATTACTGTTTATCACTCAGGAGGTTCTGTTGAGGTGATTGGTAATCTTCTTGTTCATCAAAGATTCAAAGTGTTTACTGATGACATGAAGGAGGCTGATAGGTCAATACTGAGATAAGGATGAGTGCTCATTTGCATCTTGTTTTCTTTTACTACCTTGTCTTGGAATTCCTATAGTTGTGTTTCTGTGCTTGCCTCAAAACACTGTCATTTGCATATTTTATGTTGTTAAGATTGTGTCTTCCAATAAGAAATTTTGGTAAAACATGTTTTCTTAGGATTATCAAAATCTATTACTTCGTTTTCCCTATCTATGGGTTAAATAGTATGGTTAGTTGGCAACCAGTGTAAGAGGGGAACAATTCCAATAAGGGTTGTTTGAAGACCATCCCAAACATGCACATATATACATATATATATCTTGTCACAAAATAAGATCCTTACATTTGTCTTGATAAAGTGTGTCAGCTAAGATAAGTTTTGCTTTTGTCTTTATTCATATTGTCCTAGTACACATATACTCTATCTGAATATATATATATATATATATATATATATATATATATATATATGTGTGTGTTTGTGTGTGTGTGAAAACTGTAAAAAAAAACAATGTAAGCAAGAATGTTTGTTAGCTGGTTTTAAACCAAGCCATCATAAATAATAAAAAAAAAACCTACACAATTGTGGGCACACACACACACATATAAGTAGAATAAACAAAATAAAAAAATAACAAATGAGGCCTAAGCTGCAAAAAAAAGGAAAAGATGAATACAAGTGACCAACCTTAACTTACATAAGACATGTATAATAATCTGAGCCATAAATTTAAAAAAATGATTTATAAAAGGGTGAGAACACAAGACAAAGAGACAGGACCCTCACTATTACTACTAGTTTTGTGTGATCGAGCTATTCTAATTATATATATATATATATATATATATATATATATATATATATATATATATATATATATACATACATATAAATAAATAAATTAATTTCTATTCTATCAAAATAATGAGAAATGCCAAAAAAATTGTGGAAAAATTCTAAGTCACTCAAAAGAATAAATTTGATTAAAAACATCACCCACTTCATTCTTTTGACATTGAAAACAAACAAACAGAATAGAAAAAGCAAAACAAAAAAAAAATTAATAAAAATAAAACTGTTTAGGAGATAAAAAAAAAGATTTATGATTTCTTTATGAGATAAAAACTGAAAAATGACAGCAAAGCTTTTGTGAGCAAGTGATATGTAAGAGAGAATTTTTTTTACAAGTTAATCAAACATTGAATACATTTTGAAAATTGAAAAAGGTAACAACACAAACTTTTCAGATTAAAACAAGTATATGATAGATTAAAAATTTTTTCTCCAGTTTTTTTACACTTTTATTCAAAAGCAAACAAAATATTTGAGCACATGCACCATAGACATATGCACCAAAAATGGGTTGAGAAAGATTAACAAGCATTATCTAGGATAGAATTATGGAGTGGTATGTTTTTAGAAATGTTTTCCATGAAGAAACTGCTGAAGTGTATATATATCTTTCTAATGAAAGAATGGATTTTTATTTGATATTTCATACTATCCAAATGTATTTTGTGGAAACTCAAGTTTGAGTAGATGACTTGAATTTTTAAATAGTGTGAATTACATCTACCACTCTGCACATTCAAGAGAGACTTATTAAAGAAAATTTTCTACCTGGCAGGGTTCAAAACTGTCTCACTTTTTATATATCAAACAATGCTAAATTCTAAATTCTTCTAGCTGCTAAGAACATTTTGTTTTGTTGTTAATAGTTACTTTGTTTTTAATAAATTCATTTCGTTTTTGCCTTGAAAATTTTTTAACAATGCCCTCAAGTTGATGCTGTTGATGCAGCAGACATAGTAAAACAGAACCTGAATCAAATGGCAGAAATGGTGAACAAGACTTGCCTTATTCTCGATGAAAGGGAGTTAGTCTTTGTCTGGCATGTAGGACTTCAATTTGAGAGAAGGCAAGTGCATTGCTCTGTCAAACGAGACCCTTCTTTGTTGTTCCACAAGAAATTGGGTTGTTAACAACTTTGCATAATATTACCATTGAACGGAATTGAGGAGAAACATTCAGGTATGTTGGTGCTTGATTCTGAGATGCCTGGGATGTCTAGTATGTTTATGATCTGGGCAAGTGATTGACAACTTGCAAATATAAGTAGACCATCTTGGAGAAGAGAATGAGTTCTGTTGGGGTACATCGTACGATACGTGTAGTTGTGATAGAATGAACAAACGGAGTGGATACAAGGCAGAGAACAACGATAAATACCAAGAAACCAGTGTAGAGGGAAGAAAGGCCTAATCTGAAATTGTATCTCACAACAGAGTCTCTAATTTCTTTAAACTACAGTTGACTACCTTGAAAAGACTGAAAAGTATGCAATGGACATGTTTTAGCAAGACTTTGCACATCCTTTTATACCTCAAGTGATCAAAGAATGGATGACTGACAATTTTCATGATAAACATACAGCTTCCAAACTCATCAGATCTTTAGCCTGTGGACTAAAGAGTGTGGAGTGTTGTTATGAGAGAGATTAATCAATATCCTTATAATAATAAGGATTTTCTGAAGACCATCAAGACAATATCTGAAATAATCTGGACACTACTTACTGATGCAGAAAGTGGATATTATTTACATTATTCGGACTATTGTCCTCATCTTTGTCGCCCTATTTATTACAACGTTTCGGCCATTGTACACTCCGGTAGTTGGAATGTCAAACCCTTTATTTCACTCACTGGTTCTAGTTCCATGTGCCATATTTAATGGATGTCAGTTATCTCCTGTTAATTTCCCTCTGAAAGTTCTCCACTGTCTTAACCAGGTACTGAACTCACACTCTTTGAGTCCTGTCACTGGATCTAACCAACATCTTTATCCACTGTGCTATGTGTCCTTGTTTATGAATTTCTGGGTATTATAAACCTAATGTCTCAGCAACCATTTTTACCAGTGCTCATATTGCAATTTTTGCTGTTATCATTTATGTTTTTACCAGAGCTCATATTTCAACTTTTGTTGTTATTATTGCTTTTCTCTGGCACTCCTTATTACTGGTTCCCATATTGTATTCATTTCTATGCTTTGTCAGCTTAGGAGATTTTTATGGCCTAGCATATGTGCTGATTCCTTAAGTTTATGAATTTTCCAATGGTGTTCCTTGTCTATGATCTCAACCTGATCCCACAGAGGGCGGTGATCTCCCTTCTCTCTCCATATGTAGCCAACCACGCCTGATTTTTCCACTTCCCCCTTGTGTTACAGCTTTCTGGTGTTCTTGAAGCTTTACCTTAAAGGGGCGGCCTGTTTCCCCTTTATATTTCTTTCCGCAGCTGCATGGGATAGTGTACACACAGTCTTTAGTCATGTTCTCCTCTATGGGGGATCTTATTCGGGAAAGATATCTGCAAAGTGTCATCAAGCTTTTGAAGGTTGTCCTGATGTTATATGGACTGCAGATCCTTTGTATTTTCTCTGATAACCCCTTCACATAAGGCAGGCAGACTGTTTTCTGAGTGTTGTTGTCTTCCTATTGTACCTGCCTATCCCATATAGAGGCAGCTTCACCATGCATGGAAACATTCCAGGTTGAACCTCTGTTGAAATTTATCAAACCAACCATTGTTGGCAGTAATTTTGGTTAGTTTGGTGGAAGATGCCATTGATGTTCCTGGTTGGGGTTTGTCTAGATTGTCGTCAATGCCATCAATCTGCCCGGCTTTTTCACGTATTGTGTTCATATCCAAGGAAATTTTCTTACTGTAGTGACTTAACCAAAGGTCTAAAGCAGACTTAATCCTTACTATGGCCATATTGCATGAAGTTACCACCCTTTTCACTGTTTTGTTAAAAGTCATCATTGCCACCAACCTTATATTCTTTTTGTCCTTCTTCCTCTGGTGCTTAGATTCACTGCCAGAAGGCTTAGAAGGTGCAAAATGTTTGGGTGACATTGTAGGGCTTGAAATAACTCAGCAGCATGGGATGACAGAAGTTAGGATGCTGGGAACTGAGGCTGCAGTCACTAAGCCAATCAGCACCCAGGATACTGAACAGCATGTTCTCAATGGTCATGTCTCCTCTGTCGGCCAATAGTGTGGCATGTACAAAATCATCTGGAAATATTAAGCCAAATTTTGATCGACTGCAGAAACCCACAATGTACCAAGGGAGCTGCAATATCAATTTACATTGAATATTTTTAAAAATCTGCAATGCACTGAGACTGTGAAAGGTGAACCATGATTTAGTGAGGGTTTACTGTATATGACAGTGGTGATATACCAGATTGCCTTAGTAGATCCATTTTTCATAGCACTGTCTAAGAAGCCAGATGCAAATGAAAACAAGATCCATAAGACAAAAAGCTTAATGAGCCATATAGCAAAACTTATCATTTGAATTCTGAAGGAATAGAGTGCGGAGCAGAATTAAACTGGAAATAGGTCCATAACTGTTCAGTTTCATTAAAAACTCTTGATCAAGGAATGTAATATTTACACTCAGAACAATATCAGAAAAAGGAATACAAATGCAAAGGTATAACTATGTTTTATAGATTATATAAAAGCATTTGTTAAGGTACAATACAAAGAACTGTTTAAACTGCTTGGCAATCTTGATTCATTTTGTAAAGATATTAGAATAATCCAGTACTTATAATGGCAAAATATAGAGAGAAAATAAGACAAAGTTCAACCTTCAGACCCCCCCCAAAAAAAAAAGCGTGTCAAAAAGATGGTTATTCCCTTGACACCATTATTAGTGCATACACTTTTGACTCCTTTAGCAATGTTTATCAACAAGATTATAAAAATATGTGAATCAAGTACAATGCAATATTTATTATTTACCTTTTATAAAGATTTATTATTTATTAAGAAATAAATTTGAAAAGAAATCTATTTAAAAATTTATAAAAAATTACAAAATTATCAAAATATTTAAACCAACTAGAATATTCATTATTTATCATTTAATAAATAATGATGCAAACTAGTTTTTTATTCATAATTTTAGAAAAATAGCAATGAACTGTTGCACAAGAAAATCAGAGTTTCCAAACATTACATTTTCTTCCCAAATTATTTTATATTTCAGAAAGTTTTAATTTTCCAATTTTTTTTTTATAATTAAAAAATCAAGGCCTTAAACTCCAGCATCTATAAGTTACCTAACTTCTTACTCTTCTTTTGAAAAAGTTTTAAATCCTTGCTAATTTTTTAAAAAATGTTTAGAAAATCTGTTGACAGATTAAATTTTTTTTTTTTTAAGCATTTCACCCCAAGCAAGGCGGGAAGCCACTAGGATGCAAGGGTTTACAGAAAATTTTGGAGCAAGATCAGACAGGAGTGATAGAAGAAAGGATGAGGAGAAGGGTAATGGATAGATCAAGGCAACTGGAGATGTCAGGGAAACTAGAATAGGGAAGGGAGTTCCACAGGCGAGAGGTGCGAGACATGAAGCTATTGGAGTAGAAGAGATGGCTACATTTAGGAGTTTTGACAGTGAAGGAGTGAGAGCAGGATGCCAGCCTTGTAGGGCACTTGAACTCATGAAGTCTGGGAACCAGCGAATGCAGCTCCTCGGAGAGTGTTCAATGTCATTGTTTTCATTGTTCAAGAATAAAGAAAATGTACCAATCCACTTTCATTTGTTTAGGTTTTATCAAAATTCTAATCATCATTTTTTAAGACAGTAAACATTGCAGAGTGAGTCAAATGTGTAAGCAGTAATAATGACATCAAGGGAATAACTGTCCTATTGACACACCATATTTTTTTTTTTTACAGGCACAGGGGTTAAACATTGCCGAAAATTAATTCAGTAAACAGACAAAAATAGAAAAGTGCATAATACAAGGATGTATCTTAGCAATAGAAATACAGATGACCCAGTCTTGATAGCAGACAGAGAAAAAGGAACTACAGGAACTCCTACTGAAGTTAGTAAAGAAAAGTGAGAAGAAAGGACTAAAAATCTATTATAAGAAGATAGAATGTATAGTTGCCAGTAAGGGCAACAGCCTAAGATGTAAACTACAAACTGGAGACACAAAAATCAACCAAGTACAAAAATTTAAATATCTAGGAAGTGTTCCAATAGAGGATGATAAATGTGACACCCAAATCCAAAGGTTCATTGAAATAGGGAAAGATACCTTCCAAAAGCTAAGCAAAAAACAGAAAAAATTATTAGAAACAAAGAAAAGTATGCTGAACTATTACATAATATCAGTTTTTCTATATGGCAGTGAATGTTGGACAATCTCATCACAGATAAAGAAGAGATTTGAGGTAACAAGAATGTGGTTATACATAAGGATGCTGTAAATAACATGGACAGAACATGTGAACAACAACAAAATTTTAGAGAAAATGGAAACAAAAAGGATGTTGGTGATTACAGTAAGAAAGAGATTGTTGAAATTTCTAGGACATACAATGAGGATATGGAAAATTTGAGACTTGGGACATGTTGAAGGCAAGAGAGACAAAATCATCAAAGGACCTACCTAAGAGGTTTGTCTAAATAGTTGGAATAACAGGGATTAGCAGGGATAGCAAAAAGACAAGGAGCTATAATGGACAGGAAGCTGTGGAGAGCCAACGTTCTGAAGGGACACAGCACATAGAAAAAGAAGATTCGCTAGTCAGAATTTATTAGGTGAGAAGCTATCATTAATATACACTAAATTGTTTGTACTATTATCTTCATCTTGATTGTTATCATAAGAATATTTTGGTCACTGTGCACTTTAGCCTTCTTCAGATGTCTGTCACAGTTGGTGGTCAAGAGTTCAATCTATGGATTGAGAAGTGCAAAAACTATTATGTGCACTCGTAGAAGAGATGAACAAGATCAGAAGGAAAAAAAAGAAAAGTGACAGAATTTACTGACATGAGAAAAATCTGTCAGTGGAATAAAAGTTTGATTCAAAATTCATGGAAGTCTATGGACTACAATAAACACATGATGAAGGGTATAATGTTTGTTTGTTATTTGTTTGCTTAACAGGATATCAACTCCTTATGGGCCATTTAATACCAAAATTTAACTGAAATATTTTGAACACAATTTTATTACTTTAACTAAATTTATTTTGAATGCAATTGTATGCCTTCAACTTTAGATAAAATGTATTGTTGGTAGAATTACCACCAATACATTTTTATAGCAATGCAATAAAATATATTGCTGGTGATTTTACTATAAAATGTATTGCTGGTCATTTTGCTTTAAAATTGTAGGTAATTTTACTATAAATATGTATTGTTGGTAATTTTTCATATATATTACTGGTACTATTACTATAAAATTGTGTTTTTATACTCTTAAAGTGTTTGAAAATTCACTATTTGTCCATAGTTGGGACTCTAAATGGTACTACCACCCAGGTCAGAGTGAACCTGAGAACAGCAGCTATTAAGAGGTGGTTCCACACCTGTCAAAACCTCCAGTCTCTCAGAGGTGGCCTTGCTGCTGTATGTAGTTTGTCGTGAAGGGTATAATGGGTAAAATGCTGTTAAAATAACCACCAAGATAAGGACATTAGTATGAAACATTCAATGTATAATCTCCTTATTTGTTGTTTGTTTTCTTTGAAGGAAGCCATTTGGTACCTTAATTTCTCAGAATTTTTAGGAGTTTTTTTTTTCTTTACAGTTTATCAACCTTAAAATGGTTATTTATTTATTTATTTGGTTATTTAAAGCTGAAACATATATTTGGACTGATACAAGTCTTAATATTTAACCCATAGCTGGGAGAAGAAGAGGATTCAACATGTTTCCTTCAAGCCATTATCCATTACACCACCACCCACACATCCAAACTTGCCTTATTTGTTGTTTGTTTTTCTTGAGAACTGATGTTTCAACAGGATATGGATGTAAGCCAAATTTTTAGAAAGCAACACACATAGACACACACAAACACACACACACATATATATATATATATATATATATATATATATATATAGTAGATATGTTTGCCTATCATCTGGTTCACATTCCTCTCAAGTCTTTTGAACAGGGTTTTAATTTTTTGGTTCCTACCTAAAGTTTTTTTTTCTAATGTATCTATGCATGGACACTGTTTTATTGACTAATTACTTTTTTCCTCAAAATGGTTCATACTCCTCTTTGGTCTTTTTGAACAGGATTTTTATCCCTTATTTACTGGGTTGTTACCTTTAAAGTTTTTTCATTTAAAGAAGCTATTTGCAATCACCTTGCTTTCATAGAACTGTTAATTATGTGAGCTATCTCCCTGAAAAGTCTCCCCTGCCGGGAAAAAAGGTTTCCGGTCGGAACCGGCATGTTTGTTGATACTGTGAGTGAGGAGAGTCGAATAAAATATTCTCTCCGTATCCGTTGTCGAAGTCCGTTTCACATGTTTATATTTTTTTATGCACTTCAGTCCTTTATTTTTATACTAACATTGGTAGCAGAGCGTATTATCCATTTCACCGCCCGTCTTACAAGTACAGCACGTGGAAAAAGAAATGCAAATCTGGGAAATGGCCACGTCGCTTGACAAAACAAAACGCGCTGGTATTTCTTTCACTGGAAGGAAACCCAGAGAAGCTGTATTGATGTTGCATGTTGCGGCACTTAATTCTGAGGATGGAATGGCTAAACTGTACACGCTTTTTTTTTGGAAGATATAAACCAGTCGGCTTTTTCTGGCCTACGAGGCTTTCGAAGGATACCGGAGACAGCCTGAAACATCAGTGGAAGACTTTCTCATCAACTTCGGCCGACACGTTGCCAACCGGTTCATTCAGGGCATTAAAGAGTGCTTCCCTCAACCCTGAAAAATGAAAGACTAGTCAAGGCGACTGTCGGCGAACTGACACTCTTCCATGTCGGCACAATTAAAGAAGATTATGCATAGACAGCCGTCTGAAGCTTCATCTATGAACACCCGTAGTGGTCAAGAAGGAAGATGTTATTGCCTTTACTGAAAATAAAAACGAACCTAGAGGTATACTATGGTCGCTTTCCCACCGCCGTGATTCGCATTTTAATAGTCGGCGAGGAAAAACATACCGCGGTGGAAAACGACATAGAACAACAACAACAAAACACGCTCCACTGACAAAAACAAAATAAACCCGCTAGGACCCGAAGGCAACCCCACTGTGTGCTTTAAATGTGGCTGCAAATTTCACTGGTCTTACGACTGCCCTTATGTCGACGATACCCGGGACAAACATGAGGACGACGAACACGAAAGTTATCTGTATCTGGCAACATTGTGCTGATGAGTCAGCAAAAACGCGAGGCAAATGGCAACACGCTTTTTGGGTGAGACACTTGGTTCCGCTGTCCTAGATATATCTGGCACCGTTTGTGGAAAAAATGGTATAATGTTTTCTCGAAACATTAACTGATGCACAGAAAAAAAAAATAATTATGAGGAAAGGAGTGAGAACTTTTAAGTTCGGGGATGGAAACAAGCTGGACTCTCTCTACAATGTGACTTTGTGTCATCGCAGACATTGACGTCAATATTGTTACCGATGTTGTGGATTCTGACATTCCACTTCTCTTAAGCAAAGATGCAATGAAAAGAGCTGAACCTGTCTCAATTTTGAACATGACAGTGTGACGATGTTTAAAAAGAAAATTCCATTGAGATGCACATCGTCTGGTCATTATCACATCCCTATCACCAGACCCTACCAGATAGGACAAACACATTCTTCTTGTTAAAGAAATTCCTCTAAAAAACAAATCAGAAAAAAGTGAAAGTTGAACTAAATTACATTTTTAGTCATCCCAGTAGTAAGAAATTATGTGATTTAGTTAGAAATGCTGAATAAGAGATCCTGAATTTATGAAAATCTTACAAGTTCCAAATTCCTGTGAAGTGTGTATTCGCTATAAAAAAAAAACGAACCTAGACCTATTGTTGGATTCCCATTAGGATCTTATTTTAATGAAACTGTTGCTATGGATATTAAAGAGATTAATGGTAACAAGGTACTGCACTTGATTGACCATGCTACCAGATACAGTGTCGGCGTTAGGATTCCAAGTAAAGAAAGATCGGACATCATCAGTGCTATGTTTAAACACTGGATAGCGTATTTTGGGACTCCTGGATCTATCTTAACTGATAATGGTAGGGAATTTGATAACGAATCATTCCGTGACATGGCACAGAATTTAAATATCGTTTCACCACTGCTGCTGAAAGTCCATGGAGTAATGGCTTAAATGAACGACACAATGGGATATTGGGAGAAATGGTCAAAAAGACTGTAGAGGACACAAATTGTAGTTTTGAGATAGCACTAGCATGGGCTATAAGTGCAAAGAATACACTTCACAGTGCTCACGGATTCAGCCCCAATCAGCTTGTTTTTGGTAGGAATCCCAATCTGCCCTCCTTTTTGAATGATAAACTCCCTGCATTAGAAGGTGTGTCTCTACCAGTGAGATAGTTGCCAGTAACCTCAATGCCATGCATGCAGCTAGAAAAACAATTTATTATGTGTGAGTCTTCGGAAAAATTAAGACGTGCACTTCGTCATCAAAGGACTAGTACAACACATCCTATGTTGTTTTCTATAAGAGAAATTTCTGTGATAGATGGCTCGGTCCAGGAACTGTCATAGGGTGGGAGCACAAGCAGGTACTTGTTAAACATGGGGGGCACATATGTAAGAGTGCACCCATGTCGCCTCGTGTCTCTCACCCAGAAACATATCAAAGTTCCTCTGAAAGTGAGGCTATAAGTGAATCCACCACTTCACAAAGTGAGCCTGAAGGATCTTCAAACTTATCAATGTCTGACGAAAACGATGTTGCTGAAGAACCAGGAACTCTGAATGATCATGTTGCACAACATCAGACTGTGAGAGAGGCACACGTACTACCAAAGCAAAAATCCAATTCAAAAACATTTTCCTGCCAGGACAATCCATTAAATGCAAACTTGCCAATGATGATGATTCGGAATGGCGAACATTGAACGTCATAAGGGGCAGGCAAAGCTACAGGTAAAAACAAGCATTTAATGAATGTGGCTATGGAACAAGGTGAACCCTTCTGGCTAGACTTCAATCATGGAGTATTGAATGGAAAGAAAATAAAGACAGACCAATAAATAAGGATGAAGCTACCTTAGTGATGAAAAACATTATGATTTCTTTCTTCTAATCACGACCTGAAATGGCAAAGAAAACGAACTCCAAAGCTGGGTTGAAAATAAAGTCTGCCTGACCAAAAAATGCAAAATATCCACAAGATGGGTTTATACTAATAAAAATGTCAATGGCAAAACAGATCTATAAAAGCTAGACTTGTGGCGAGAGGCTTTCAGGAAAGGGATGCGGGCAATATAAGAAATGATTCTCCAACATGCTCTAAAGAAAGTCTATATAGCCTTGGCTATAATATATTGGGTGTGCAAGTCAATGGACATAAAAACAGCATTTTACAGAGCAAAGAGTTGGACCGATTGATCTATTTGCATCCTCCCAAAGAAGCCAAGGTACCTCCAGGATATATTTGGAAACTCTCCAAATGTGTATATGGTTTGACTGATGCATCAAGGTCCTGGTACCTGACACTCAAAGAGGAATTGTTGAAGTCAGGAGCAGTGGTTTCAAAATATGATCAAACGCCATTTTTACATGGAACTTTGGAAACAAACTGCATGGTATTATAGCTACTATGTTGATGATTTTTGCTTTGCAGGCTCAGAATTTTTCAGAGCAGAGTCATGGACAGGATTCGTCACTTGTTTAGGATCAAATCTGAGGAAGTTGCTGAGTTCCAGTATATAGGATTAAGATAAAGAAAACTGGGAATGATGTTAAACTTGGACAGGACGAATATGTCAAAAAGCTAAGGTGTATCCCACTAGAACCAGGCAGAAATTTGAAAGATGCAATATCTTCAACAGAGGTTACTGAAACCAGGCAACTGATCGGACAACTTAATTGGTTAGCCACCCAAACCAGACCCGATCTTAGTTATGATGTCAGTGAGTTAAGCTCGATACTAAAACAAGAAAATGTAGAATGTTTAAAACAGGCTAACAGGGTGGTAAAAAAAAGCAAAAAGGAGAAATCTCATATAGATATTCCAGACTTAGGGAACCCTAGCACCTAAAAATTATTGCATACAGTGATGCTTCTTTTGGCAATTTAACAGATTTCACAGGGAGGCTATAAGTTGGAAGCAATGACAAGTATATGCCCATTGCCTGGCAGTCTAATATTAGAAGAGTTGTCAAAAGTACTTTAGCTGCTGAAACTTTAACATGGCAGAAGCCTGTATTTTTATCGAAAACATTTGTTATATATTGAACGATGATACTAACAACATTAAGATCTTCTGCAAAACAGACAATTCCTGTCTCTATGATTCTAAACCCAAATTTTGGATAAGAGACTTCGCATAGAGATGGCTATTTTGAGAGAAATGATTGACAGAAAGGAAATTGCAGAGATCTCTTGGATATCAACTGATCCAAATTATCCTTGACAAAGAAAGGAGTGCCATCATTCAAGATCCTGGGTTCATATCCGAACCAAAGAAATCATCTGTATAATGTAAATACCTGGCTCCTTTTTTTTCTTTTGCAGATTAGATGATTCCAAACTGAAAAGAAGAGAAAAGAGGGGAAGAACTGTTAATCTATGTGAGCTATCTCCCTGAAAACTTCCCTGCCGGGAAAAGGTCTTCCGGTCGGAAGTCGGGGCGGCGGCCATGTTTGTTGATACTGTGTAGTGATAGTCGAATAAAATATTCTCTCCGTATCCGTTGTCGAAGTCCGTCATTCACATGTTTATATTTTTCTTTATGCACCTTGACAGTCCTTTATTTTTATACTAACAAGAACTATTGTATAAGATCTAAAATATTACAAACATTAACCTTTTTTGGTACCACAGTATCTACCAATGAAGAGTTCCTCAGGCAGTGCAGAAACTGCAGTAGTGGACAAGGTTAGTGTTTAATATTTTAGATCTAATTTAACTAGGTGTATAAAACTTTTTTGAACTGTGTATTGATCACTTTTTAAAATATAAACATTTCCTGAACAAGATAAGCCTTGTCTGTAAAAACAGTTTTATTACTTACATATATATATATATTATATATATATGAGCAAATCTATTGATTCTTCTGCTTTGTAAAATGTAACCACTTCTCAAAATCACCTGCCCCAACACACACTGATATTGATATCCCCATAACAGCACATGAGCTGTGAAAATTTTTTTGGAGTGAAAGAATAAATGTTAGTCTCAGGATTTCGCTTTGAGGTGATCGGAATTTGATTAGCAAGCAAGAAAAGTGAAGCATGATCATAATTTTATACCTAATGTCTGCAGATTTACCTAAAAGCATATTTATTCAGAATAAGTTTTCTATATTATAAAGACATATACAGATATATACATATTGTATCTATTAATGCATACATTAATATCTCTATCCATTTATATGAATATATGCATTCATATATATGTATATTCACACATCTACTCTTGTTTGTGTGTGTGTGTGTGTGTGTATATATATATATATATATATATATATATACACACACACACACACAGACAGATTGCTTTCAACATTAAGTGAGGTAAGTGTACAATTTGCAAATTTATATATAAATAATCATATATTTTGCAGTTATATCTATATGAGTAGGTGCTGAAAAGATATTGGCCTAAGCCACATTTCAAAATCTGACCAGATGACCAAACATCAGAATTTTGGGAGAATTAGTGTGCATAATAAAACTTGACAGCTGCAAAACAAGTTATTAGGATTTAAAAAAAAAAAAAAAAATGAGGATAGATATAAGCTGAAACTCCATGATATATTGTTCATATAAATATATCCTGAAAATTTTAGCAACACTTGTTGGTCAATATCAATTTTATTGTGAAAATATCAATGTATAATAAAATCTTAGATGAAGTGTGTGTGTGTGTGTTTGTAGCTCTTGAAAATATATTTCAATTGAGCACTGTTGAGTGATGAGCTAATTTTATAAATAACAGCCACCTGCGTTAATGCAAAACTCATCAGTAAAATGAATTGGAGCACTCCGGCTGATTGACATTTGTTTACATTCGTAAAAACAATATGATAGATTTAGTTGTTTCTCTCTGTTGAATGAAGATAGCTCAGTGGTAGAAGCTCTGACTGATCAGTTGGGTTTTGATCCGAGCTTGAAGTATTCGGATGTCTAGTCGCACTGAGGAGCTGTGATACAGCGAAACAGTACTGTCTGTGAATGACATAATAAATATATATATCACTTTAAACATCATTTTTAGCGGATATTCATATTTGAGTGGGTGCTTCATTTGTTTATCAAACAGTAGATTTTTTTATTTTCATCTACTCAAAAATTTTGAGAGATTCTCTGATGGGAAAAATTTGGCTTGAAGGCACCAAATTTGGCTTTGTCTGACCGACTGCTCTTTGTGGCCAAGTTAGGCTTAATGGTAGCTTCTTGTACCCAGAGGGATGCAAATTCAAATCCATGCCAGATAGTGCAAATTTTTCTTTAATAAGATTTCTCAAATATTTGGGCTAGTAGATGAAATTAAATAAATATAATGTTTAATAAATAAACGAAGTGCCTACTCAAATATGAGTATTCACTAAAAATGTTTAAAGTGGTAAAATTCTGTCAGATTAAGAAAAATCAATTCTTATATATATATATATATATAAATAAATCGATTCTCCTGTCGGGTTCAACGTATGAGGGTCAAGCAGATCACTTTCCAGGAAACTGACAGCCCAACACCGGCACATGAGATTTGATTATAGTGGTGAAGGCTTCGTGCAGGACCATCCACACTTTTTGAAAGGCCGAATACAGAGACCTGGTGCACTACATGCCACATGGTCCCCAAACAACCCCCCTCAGGTTTTGAATTCAGAGTTGTCCTTCTCCTAGACCAGTTGCCATCCGAGGCTATAGAACCCAGTCTGTCCTGTTATTTAACCCATAGCTGGAGGGAGAAGAATAGGATTCACACCTTTCCCAAAGGTATTAGCACGTAAGTGAATGTAATGGGTTCAACCTGGATTCGAACTCGGCTCTGCGATTCCACAATCCAAGCCGATATCCATTACCCCACCGTTTCATTAAAGACAACAGACAAGGTACTGTGATTAAGCTTTTTATTTAATTTTTCTTGTGTTTGAACAAATGTTTTTTTCTGGACACAGAATGAACATTATTTATGAGTTCAAATGCCCCTTAAGGAACTGTGTTTCTGATCAAACTAAACCCATAAATAATTACATTGGGCACACTACGACATGCCTAACCAAATGATTTACATTACACCTATCTAAGCACAACTCTATTAAAACTCATTTGAACACATACAAACCTACCAGACTCCATCTGAAACATTCTAGTAGAAGATACAAGCATAATAACCTCATCAATATGTAAAAAAAGATTAAAAAATGATAAAAAAGAAAAAGCCAACACCCAATAATATTAACTAAGAACATGGCCACAATGACTGTGTTCAGAAAATAAAACATCCTTATACTCTAGATACATACAGACAAGCCATACATACAGTTAAAAAAAAAATCATCCTTGATAATGGCTAAAAGTATAGCCAAAAGCGCTTGGAATTACAGAATATCTGGGCCGTTTCTACACACACTATGTCCAGAAGAAAACAATTGTTCAAACACAAGAAAAATTAAATAAAAACTTCATCACAGTTCTTTGTCTGTCATCTTTAATGAAACATGTCTAAAAGAGGGATTGCTGCCTAAATACACTATATATATTTATATATATATATATATATATATATAATAGCTGGCCACTTGTATTTGAGGATACCCATCTATTAGGGTGGCTAGCCAATCCCTATTGCAGACACTCTCTCAGGCACATTTGTGTTTGTTCAATATCCACAGCCCACCTGTTTTATATATATATATATATATATATATATATATATATATTCAGGAAGCAGAGTCCATTTGTTTTACTGCTTTCTGATCAGACCTTGGTTTGATGGTCAGTTACCTATCCCTGTTTAACTTGCTGCTAATGCCTCAATTTGATAAAAAAGTAATGAAAAGTCCTTTTTTAATACAAAACATTTCAAGAAATTAACCAGTTTGCTTTATCACAAACC
Organism: Acanthosepion pharaonis; assembly: GCA_903632075.3. Lineage (NCBI taxonomy): Eukaryota > Metazoa > Mollusca > Cephalopoda > Sepiida > Sepiidae > Acanthosepion > Acanthosepion pharaonis. The sequence continues at coordinate 1,690,480 of CAHIKZ030005522.1, read as the reverse complement.
AATACCTACAGTAGTTATAACACATTGAATAAGTTAAAATTTTATAGAAATTCATGAGGTAAAAGTTTTTATCTTATTAACATAGTCATTTATACTATTTCACCTAATATGTAATTGGGTTATAAAGAGATGGTAGAAATTTCTAGGACACATAATGAGGAAAGAGGGCTTGAAGAATTTGATACTTACAAGATATATTGATGGATAGAGTAAAACAAGTTATCTACCTAAAAAGCATGGGAATGTGAGGGATGGAGAAAATACAAACTTTACAAAAGAGCTACAAAAGATAGAAAGTTGTGGAGAGTCATGATCGACCACGTCTTAACTGGAATCGGTACAGAGAAGAATAATTAAATTAATCAATGACTGACAAATAAGATATTCCAGTAAATTAGTAAATTTTGAATTAATAACATAAGATAACATATTTACCATTTTGAAGTTACTTTATATTGGGTAAAATTCAAATAAGTTTCTAAAATATTACTAATTTTTTTATTTTATTTAATCAGTGTCACCCAATGCAAGGCAGTAAAGTCAGTAAGATACAAGGGGTTACAGGGTGTGGAAGAATTAGGAACAGAAATATTAATAATGAGTGGGAAGAGAAAAGAGTAATCAGGGGAACAGTAGATAGTGATTGTCACTTCATTTAAATTTTTGCAGATTAAAGCTGGCTGGAAAGCATGGAGCCAGAAGGGGGTTCCACAAATGACAAGTGTGAGAAAATAAACCGTTAGTATAATGTTCTGCGCAAGAGGCTATCGATACTTGCTAGGCGTCGATTAATGCCTTGCTAGGATGTTAGGATGGTTGTTGATTGTCCCTCCGATGATGGTAGCCTCCTATTCCCTCTTGCTGCTAAGCTGCTGATTAAGATTCACCGGATGTCTGGAGGGGACCTAACTCTTGTGTCTCTATGGGTATATCCCTTCTGTTACTACCTTTTAGTTTTCTTCAGGTGCCTGCAGACTGATAATCATTTGTGAATTCCATTTCCTCATTTTGGTTCTCATAGACATAAGGTTTTGGCCATTGTGACTTCTTTTCTTTTTCATCTACCCACTTATTTGATAACCATTTGAGAATTAAATATGTTCATATTTCAATTTTCACATCTTGGTTGTTATCATTAAAATATTTGGGCCATGTTATCTTCTATTCTTTCTATTGTTAACAAGTAAAGCACACCTGAAAAGATATACAGGGTAAAGATGAGCACTCTTATCCCAATCAAGTTAGTCTATAAAAATTTTTATGTTAATCACTTCATTAATTTGGAGGAAAGTATTTGGGAATACTTTTGCTTGCTAATATAATTTTTCTCAATGCCAAATGATACAAATTGCATAATGTTCTCAGCTGACATGAAGTAAAAAGACTACATTGAATCTATTGCTAGATCTGCTGTTAAGAAAGTTGGTTCCCTGTATCGCTCAAGACAATTTTTCTCCCAAGAATCTATCTTAAATATCTATAAGTCTACCATTCATCCATGCTTAGAATATTGCTGCCAAATATTGTCCAGTGCCCCTGCTATTTACCTTGAGCTCCTTGGTAAAAGCCAAAGAAGAATCACCAAAATTATTGGTCCTGATATTATGGCTCAGCTTCAGTCACTTTCCCACTGGTGCAAGGTTTCCTCTCTGTGCCTTTTCTATAAATACTTTTATGGTTATTCTATATAATGAGCTCTTTACTATGGTACCTAGACTTTTTTTTTAATTTAAGCTCATTACTAGACTGGTGTCAAGACCTCAACAATTTACAGTTGAGCTGGCTAGATGTAACCATAAGTTGTATGCTAACTGTAATATTCCAGCAACAGAAGGGAGATAACCCATAGAGACACAAGAGTTAGGTCCCCTCCAGACATCCGGTGAATCTTAATCAGCAGCTTAGCAGCAAGAGGAAATAGGAGGCTACCATCACCAGAGGGACAAACAACAACCATCCTAACATCCTAGCAAGGCATTAATCGGCGCCTAGCAAGTATCGATAGCCTCTTGCGCAGAACATTACATTGGCGACGAGGACTGAGTCGTTACCCTCACAAAAACAGAACATCAACACACTTAAAAAAAAAAAAAAAAAAATTCAACACGTGTTCGATATATAACCAATATGGCCGCCGTTCCACACTACCCCGAATTTGATTGTGAGTCAACAGCCAAAGCATCAAGATGGACAAAATACGTAAAAAGACTGAAAAACTATTTTGTCGCACGTAACATTGAGGATGACAAACGGCAAAAAGCAATCCTACTAACGTTTGTCGGCAAGGCTACGAATGACATCATCAACGAGATACCACAGGAGCGAGTCACACCGGAAAAAAATTAAATACATTTCGACAAGCTTGTCTCAGCGGTGCACAACCACTTCAACCCTGAAAACGACACGGAATACAACCGATTTGTGTTCCGGAAAATTAAACAAAATAGCCCAGGCATCGAAGACTTCTACCGCAAACTAAAGGAAGCTGCGTCTATGTGCCGTTTTTCTGACATGGATTCCGAGGTGAAGTCCCAACTAATTACAGGCTGCCTGTCAGAAAAAGTCCGCCAGAAGGGACTCATGAACTTGGATATGTCACTACATGACTTAATAAACTACGCAAGGACAACGGAGACGAAAGCGTCGCACCTACAAACAATGCGACTGGAAGACAACAACACCGCTACTGCTACAACCACCCCAATAAACAAAGTCGCGGACGAACAGCGCCGACCAAGCAACTATCCCCGGCAATACCAGTGCAGGAATTGCAACGGAAAATACCCTCATGAGTGGGGACCGACGTCTTGCCCGGCATTTCATACCCAGTGCACATACTGCAGAAGGTGGGGACACTTCACCTCTGCCTGTTTCAGAAGATTAAACGACGGAAACAGACAACGGGAAACAAATCGTCCCCCACGAACACAGACCAATCGACGCTCAGTGAACCGCATTGAAAACGACCAACGGAACCCACATAGCAGTGGTAGTGATACAGAATACGTGTTCCACACAGCTGGAGCTCGGAACTTGCCACCTCCAATTGAAATGGATACTCCAGCAAACAAGAGTTCATCTTTATTTTTGGGGCTTCCCAACCAAATAAAAGGGCAACTTGATGAACAATCACAAACTCTCCACAAAATCAATTCCACAGTCCAGAAACTTGAAGCTGAAAACGCTCTTTATAAACAAGAATTGATGACCGCCCACACCAATATTCGCCAGTTATCATCTCTTTTGGATAACGAACGACGAAAATCCCATTTGTCTTTGGAGAGACACCTCATCCAAATGCAAGAAATGCTGTGCACAGAAATGAAGGGCATGTCACATGAAATAAATGAATTGAAGCTTAAATGTTGTCAACAGAATTTTCCTGCCACTCCTTCATCAACTTATCCACAAACTGCTTCTAGCAGTTTCCAACAAAGTAAGAGATTGTCACAAAATGCAATATATTTGCGTCCTCAAAATGATGTTTATGAAGACGCTCTCAAGTTTTATCAAAAAGTTAAGAAACGTCCAACAACAGTTGCTTCAACAGATTTTCAAAATCCATTGTACTCCTCTTCAAATGTCCAACAGATGTCAACAAAATGTAAGTCGGCACCTTGTCCACAACCATCTGTGCCAGAGCCACAAGTCATGTCTCCCCTCAACTCCATCCAGAAAATGCTACACCTTAGACAGTCACGCAAGAAAATTAATAACAAAACCTCTAGAACTGATGCCAGCCGTTCGAAAATGTCCAACACTTCATCTGACCAAGACCTTGATTCTTCCCCAAACCAGAACATAACTATTTCTTCCACTCAGAATCTCACATTGCAGGGTGATGAAGAAGATCTTCATTCTGATGATTCCAATTTTGATTTGCTTGATTCTCGCAGCTTTGGAAAGTCCGAAGATGGCTTGGAAAGTAGCTCATCTGAAGATTTGGCTTTAGAATGGCTGTGGCCGGACCAAAAAAAAAAACCCTCTCAAAAAAAAAAAAAAAAAAAAAAAAAAAAAAGAAAGCATTGTAATATAATTGGACAAGGTTACAGGAATACTTTCAGCTTATCCTTGAGATGGATGTTTTAACCTTGTAAATACCAGCAGATTGTTCTATGACTGGAATTTCTTAACTGAACATAGCAAGTGAAAATAGTCCAAAAAGATCTTACCTTTATTTGCACCAGCCATCCATCTTAGTTGTCGATTGTCAGAAACTTCTCTTCCAATTAGATATGGGAATATTCGCACCTGTCATGTAAATGGAAAGGGGAAAGACAAAAAAAGGAAAAAAGTAAGCATGAATAAAAAGATATTATATAATACATTTTTTTGATACTGGTTTATCAAAACTGCAGGTCAAACAACAATAATAATGAGGACCTGTGAAAATTTAATGGCTTCCTAATTTGAATTTTCTGATGAATTCTTCTTTTATATGTTGTGTTCCTTCAGGACACAGGCAATCATGGCTCTCCATATCTTCCTGTCCCTTGTAGCTCTTAATAAGTTTTGTCTTTTTGTTATTTCTTCCAAACCCTCCTGCTCAAGCCCATTAAGTATATTATGCACTGCTCTCCTCTGTCCCTCTATCTGTCCTGTTAGTATAAAATTTTCCAAGACATCCTACTTCATTACATGCCCCACAGATTTCAAGTGTCTCTTCCTGATGTTAAGTACAATTTTCCTTTTTTTTATTCCCTCCAAAACCTCATTGTTGCTCACATGTTTGGCCCATGGTATTATCAGTATCTTTCTGTTGCTCCAAGTCTCATCTTCGTCTTTGAGGAGGTTGTTCAGCATTCACTGCCATACAAGAAGACAGATATCATGTAACAGTTCAGTATTCTTTCCTTTGCTTCTAATGAAATTTTTCTGTCTCTTAATACTCTGCTTAGCTTGTGGAATGCATCTTTGGCCATCCAAATACATCTTTGGATCTCAGTGTTTCACTTTTCAACCTCTGTTAGAGCACTTCCCAGATATTTAAATTTCTGTACCTGCTTGATTTTAGTATCTCTGGCCTGTAATTTGCATTTTGGGCTCATCTTTTTTGCTGATGGCCATGCATTCTATCTTCTTGTAGCTTATGCTTAGTCCCGCCTTCTCGCTCTCCTTTGCTACCTTATGTAGGAGGTTTTGTAGCTTCCTTTTCATGTGTCTGCTATCAGCACTGTGTCATCTGCATGTCCTATATTGTTAAGATCATAGCTGCAAAAATGGATCCTGGTATAACTTCTAATTCTCTCAGAACTGCCTTGCTGTATAGGTTGAATAAATCCAGTGAATTTCTAATTTAATGATTAAGGTCTTTGTGATTTCCAAAAAATATACATAAATTCCCATACCTCTTCATATTGTAGTAATAATTAAGGTGTGAATGCAGGTCTTTATTTCAAGAAGAGGTTACAAGTAAAAGGATTAAAAATTGTCAAGGTTTTACATTTCACTGATGCAAATGTTAAATACATGTAAGTGTTATCACTTATTCTATCTTCTCTCTCTCTCTCTTTCTTTCTATTATTATGTATGCTTTCTTTTTCTCACTAAAACCAAACAGCATCTTTTTCTTTCATCATTCCTAACAATTAAAATGGAATGGTCCATTATCTATTGGAGGTAATGGCAGAGTGTAAACACATGCTAACTTACTAAATAATGTAGAAACAAGTAAAATTATAATATAATAATGATAATAAACCCAATCTAGGCTAGAAGACCAGATCTGTTATCTGTAAGCAAAAAGAAGAAAACCTGCCTGAAAGCATACTTTGATTTTATCAGTTGACGACATTGTAGGTCTAAAAGAAAATGTATACCTAACTTAATATCTTGACCTTGCCCGAGGGCAGAGAAAGTCCTTAAAATTAAAGTGACAGTAGTACCAGTTACTATCAGAGCACTGGAAACAGTTTCAAAAAGAAAAGCAGGAGGAACTGGAAATTAAGGGAAATGTTGGAATCATCCACATAACAGTTTTGTTGAATACTAGAACCACAAGTTAATGTGTGAACAAACAACAAGTAAAAATAAAAACAACAAAAAATTTTACACAAATATGAGGGTGGATCTATAAGACAGTTATTGATCTAAAATGTTCATTGTATAATGTTCAATCTACATGATGAATAGATAATCAATGGGTTAAATGCATTGAGAAGAAAGTTGAAGTTGAAAAATAAATGTTTATCATTATTCAATGGACTTGTTGATGTCCCTATGTATATATCTAATAGTAAAGATTTTAAAATATTTTTGTATTGAATATTGCTACCATATTTGGTCTGGTGTTTCTGTTATGTATTTAGAGATTCTTGAAAAAATCTAAAGAAAAATCTGCAATGTTATTGGTCCTGACCTAGCATTCTGGCTTCACTCACTTTTCCACTGTCGTACTGTAGCTTCCCTGTGCCTTTTCCATAAATATTTTCATGGTAATTGTTCCAATGAACTTTCCTCTTTGATAAACTGACTTCACAAATTCATACTCAGTACTACATTGGCAGTTAGGTCTCATCATTTTACAGTTGAAAAGGCTAGATTTAATGATAAGTTCTATGCTCATAGTTTCTTCTCTCACAACTCTATATCTACTTCCATGGAAACTTTGGTCTGGTTTGTTTTACGGCATATCAACCTCAATGGGTTATTTAATGCCAACAACATTTTTATTACTGGTAATATTTTTTTTTCAAAAATGTATTGCTGGTAATAATTTTTTCTTCAAAAATTTACTGCTGGTAATAATTTTTTACAAAATATTTTGGGTATTAAAACCTATTTTTACACTTTCATAGTGTTTTGATCCCAGTTTGGGGGTTAACTATTTATCCATAGCTGGGACCCTAATAGGTGCTACCACCCCATATCAGAGTGGACCTGGGAATACCAGCAATTAAAAGGTGGTTCCATGCTCCTCAAAACCTTCTGATCAGAGGCCTGCTGTTGGATGTAGTTTACTGTCTTACCCAGGATACAGATGTAGTTTATCGTCATACCCAGGACAGTCCATGGAAAGTGCTCGGACAAATTGCATTCCTTGGTTCTGACAGTTATAACTTCCATGACTAGGACCCTCCTTGTCACTCACATTATAGCAAACCACCCTTGTTTCTGCTGTATTCTACTGGTGAGAAGTAAGTTCCATTCAAGCAGTTTCTTCCTGTGAACCACTACTCTGTGAAATCAACTTTCAAGAGGATTTTTCCCTAATCATTACAATTTTAAACTGTTCAAATCTAGGGTTAATGATTATCTCCCCCGCATACCTGCATAAACTGTGCCTCTTAATCTGTAACACTCTACTTCCAGTAACTTGCTGTGTGTTAGTAAGTAACTTGTTGCTTGTAGAACTCTCTTCTGGCTTCTTGCTTTCCAAATTTGCTCTTCAAAAATTTAAATGCAATCTCGATCATTATTTTCTGTTCTCTTTATTCTTGTACTTTTAGAGTTCTCTCTTTGATAATGTTTCACATTTAGTAACCCATTATGTCTTAGTGGCTTTATTGCCTTACTTGGAGTGAAATGATTATAGTAGAAAATACTAGTTCCCTGGTACCAGAGAAAGATAACAGCAGTATTAAAGTCATTTTGTAGTTGTATCAGGCATATTTTTGACATGGCTGATTGAGGACTTTCATCTGTAGAATTAACTCAGCCTTTTCAATCATTAAATGTAAAAAAGTCCCTAAAGAAACTCCACACAAAACAAAAGAAATAAAATATATTAGCAACCTGATTTCTTCTACTTACTAATACATAGCATGTTAGATTATTTACATTAAGTAATGTCTCTTTGTTACCATAACAATAAAATATCTAATTATTGAAAATAGCGGAGACATGGATAATGCCAGATTATGGGCTCATTCCCAGAAACTGTAACTAAGGTCTGCTCTGTGCAGTGTAGTTGCAGTCTAAACCACAGATGTTGGTTGAGCAAGTGTCTGTAATTGTGATATGGTAGCTGTCCCTCTAGATGGGTGCATTCAGAAGTGAGTATATATATATATATATATATATATGTGTGTGTGTGTGTGTAACTCTCTTCTGGGCCCATGCTGTTTCCAGACAACTTTGATCTCCAAAAATTTAAATGCAGCTACTGTACTCTTGATTACTTTTCTATTGTTCTTGCTCCTTAATAATGTTACTCTTGTTTTTCTCCTTTCACACTCAGTAACCCCCTAATGTTTTAGTGACTCTACTGCCTTGCTTGTGGCTAAATAATTATATATATATATATATATATATATATATATATATATACATATAATACCAGTCAAGAGTACAATTTATTCAAATGGATTGAAAGCTTGTTCTCCACCTAGTAAAACTAATATAAGAAAATGTACTGATAGATATAAACTTATATATCCTGTATGATATATTTGTTGGTTAAAATTCTCAATATCAGCAATAGAGCCTATATAAATATAAAAGTGGTTACTGAGGTCAACGCCAAGTGATGACAGTCTGTTTTATGCTTGAATGTAATCTCCAGGCCTATATATATATATATATATATATATATATATATATATATAAAAAATAGTGTTCTGTTATTATTTATTATTTTATTTATTCATTTTTGTAAATTTTTGAAAATATATATATGTTATAATGAATTCATTTTTTGATTGTATAACTAACAGATTTTCCATTGATTTGGTCAGAGGTGAGTCAGCTAATGAACATGTCTGTGAATTATGAATGGATTCTCGAATGGAAGACTTGATATTAACACAAACAGAATAGACTGAAATTATGTATTGCTGCTATTGAATTTCAATATATTCATTAGTTTCTTTCTGACCACAATTTGAGATGCCAATAATTTTACAATTACTTTTGATAAGAAAATTTTGTAACAATAATCCATGAAAGAAATAATTTTAAGCATGGAAACTTTTTAAGCAAATATTTTATATCAGAAAACAATGGCATAGTAAAAAATTGATTGACTAGCAAGAAAATGTAAACAGAGAGAAAAGATGCAGAATATTTAGAACACTGACTAAATCTTCCTGGAAAGTGTTTCAATAAACAATGGAAATCCAAAGGTGCATTGGAATACCAAAAGATGTCATCTAAAAGCTAAACAAAGTATTAAGAAACAAAAAAAAATTCACTAGAAACAAAAAGAGTATTGAACTTCTATATAATATCAATCCTCCTATATGACAGTGAATGCTGGACAATTTCCTTACAGATGAAGAGGAGATGAGGCAACCAAGATGTGGCTCTATGGAAGGATGCTGAGATGGTACATATGAACAAGAAAGAAGTTTTAAGGAAAATGGGAATGAAAAAGTTATTTGTACCTAAAATACAAAGAGATATTGAAATTTTGGGGGCACTTAATGAGGAAAGAGGACTTGGAGAATTTGACATGTAGAAGGATATATACCATATAATATATACATATACATATACCATATCATATCAGATGTTAATGTATAATATACCACATCATATAGTATACGATGTTATACTATTATTATAATTGTAGTATTTCTTATTATTAATAATTTGAATAGTATATATTATACTATTAAAATAGTCTTACCTTGGAAAAGAATGTTATCTGTTGAAAAAGAAAATCTGAATCAAGATCAGGTCGATGTTAGTAGGCCTTGAAATATGGTAATTGTTTGTGCTTTTACTACAAGTCTCAACCAATCACAATCTTTCTTACCCCAATAAAAGAATACTACTTTGGACCACTAAGTTGTTTAGAGGTATTTGTGTGCTGTGAGTTGTGATGTGAATCTTTGACCCTTTTGATTTACTGCCCCGGGTATTTTCTGACATTGGACTTGTAAGACTGATTTTTGACCCTTGGAATAATGACCTTAGACTTTTGGGATCTGAACTTTCCTGTTGCTACTTAACTCACCTAGCTCGTATGATATTAATAGTTAATATACTCCAGCATAACATATGTTAAGATAGATACATTGATACTGACTGCAAGAGGCTGAGTAAAAGTGAAGAGACAGAGAATATAACTTGGTAATTATAGACATTCTTTTAAATGTGTATAAAATGGGTAACCTATCTTTAAGAAAAAAAAACATGAGCTGATTTTTGTGGCTAAAGGACTTTAAAGTTTAATAAAAAAAATAGGCATACTATTTTCCACCAGTTCTACCCAGTGAAGTTTTATTGCAAGTATGATCTGCAAGTAAGGCATATTTTAGAAAGAAAAGCTTTTTGGTTCTCTACTTATTTTTTGGTGCTTCCTTCTATTTTTGTGTATTAATCACATGATCATTTTGCACAATATCTAATCCAGCCCTGATTTATGGGATTAAAACTTTGTGCTTAATCTAATATCCTATTAGCTCTAATACTTGAAGCCATTTTGTCCAGTCTGCTATTGAACACCGGATTGAAGTGCCAACTTTTAAACATACAGCCTTATATTCTACTAATTATAGAAATTAAGCCCATGTACTGGGTATTAGAATTAAAGTAATGACATTTTCATTAGCATTCCAGTATTCTGCCAAGTATTAGGGTTGAACCAAAAATCTTCTTAGCTTCAGTTTTTGGCTACATCATAGAATTATTTCTGCAAGTGTTAAGCTCCTCTTGTTATTATTAGAAATGGTGATATACATTGTTTCTTTTCTCCCTTGCCTGCCAGAGTGCTGTCTGCATCTTACATCAGTGGAGATGAGAGAGATTTACTTTAGGTAAGGTTGTCTGTTCAGGATCTTTTTTTGGGTTAATATAGAACTGGAATTATTGGTCCAATCACAGATGCTAATCCTCCATCAGAAGAACACTTCCAAGATAAACGGCAATATCTCTGCCATTGCTTTCAAGGTTATTTTAATCTTATTGGTTCTAATGCATTGACAACATAATTTATATTAACCAATAATTTCCCAGAAGCTTTACAGATTATAGAAGAGATTTAATGTTACTTTGAATTAAATAACAGTTTAAAATATGAAGTGGTATCAGAAAGTTTCCAAACTAGACTGAAAAAAATGTCATTATTCCAATAAATGGTATATTTCATATATTATTTAAATTTGGCTACTACTGGTTTATGAAATAGTCCTTTTGAGAATGTACACAGTAAATCCAGCACCTATTTCATGCCTTAAACGTATCATGGAAATCATCTTCTAAAAGCTGAAACTTGCTGCATGTTCAGGTTTTTGAAGAAAATCTCCTGGTAGACTCCTTAACTGATTTCAATTTTGTACAATTATATGATTAAAAATGGGCATTCAGGGTAACCAATAGCCTGCAAATGTGAAGCATTCAGAGTAAGCAATAACCTGAAGATGTGAAGCATTCAGGGCAACTGATAGCCTGAAGATAGGGGTATTCAGGGAAACTAACAGCCAACAAATGATGAACATTCAGATCAATCAATAGCCATCAGATGAGGAGCATTCATGGCAACCAATAGCCAGCAGCTGTCGAACATTCAGGGAAACTTATAGGCAGCAGATGAGGAGTGTTCAGGGTAAGTAATAACCAGCAGATAAGGAGAAGCCAGGGAAACCAATAGAAAGCAGATGAGGAGCATTGAGGGTAAGTAATAACCAGCAGTATACCAGAAAATGTAGAAAGACTTGTGAACCCATCTGAAAGAACCATTGCCAAACAAATTGTTGGTTATTAGGTGCCCTGAGTGCTCATCTTCTTCAACCAACTGACTATGAAATTTCTATGTCCCTCAAGAACTTGTCTTCAACCAAAAGATGTTTAGGATATCTGGAAAAGATATGCTGTGTTTTATATGAAATATGATCCATGCCTATTACTTGAATTTTTTAGCCTTCATAAAAATCACAATGTCATTCAAAGACAACATTAAAACCACCACATAATTTAACACAAGAAGATAGCATAACACCTATTGGCAGAATCAGTAGGCTGGGTACCAATGATCCTTAGCTGTATGCACATTTCCCTTGAAAGTTAGAATCACCTCATGTAGAGTCCAGGAACTTTGTATATATGAAGTGGTATTTGAAAAGTATCTTATATCCTGATAAATGACAGGAAGACATATAAGCATCCTACAGGAGAGGAAAAAGAGAGTGAGCACTTTTAACATACATGTAATGAGGAGATCCATGTTTGAAAAAAAGAATAAAGATATATACCCATATGCTGATATTAACTGATAAAGTTTGTGAGGAAATAATAATTTTTTTTTATATGTTCTTATTACGGCCAGAAGGTTGAAAGTTTGTGGGGCTAACAAAATCGAGGACATTACTCTGAATGTAAATAATATATGCATTGATCTACAATATTGAAAAAGTCACAGTTGCATGCATTTTATCAAGGTACAGAATCAACATGATTCTTTGTAAAATGATCCCACTTCAATTTGTAGGTGATCATGGATCCCTACAACATCCTATTCTTTAATATCTGGAACTTGTGTATCACCATGACTGCTTTTTGAAAAGGTTTCCTGTTGGCTTCTTCCTGGTTTTGAATTCATTGTTGTCCTTTGTAGTTGCACTACCAAAACTACACTTGTGTTTCAGATAAGGTGGTTGGAATAAAAGGTGTGGCTAGAATATTTTATAATTTTCAGTAATGGAATTCTTTATTTTAGAATACTCTTGAATATTTAATAAGAGGGGTGGTTGGAATAAGGATGTCCTGGTAGATTTTTACTCCAAGAAAGAATGACAATATCTATTTGAAACTTAAAAGAAGGGAGCCTAATTCACCTTACAATATTATCAATAGCTGTATGGATGGGGAGAGAGAAATGAATACATACTTTTCCTGAGGGCATTATCATTGAATGAATGAAGAAACATGATAGAATTTAAATTTGGCCTCTCAGTTGCATTTTCTGTTCTTGTCATGTCACACACACACATTCAATCAGTATGTTCTTATTTTTCTTCAGGATGTGGACAAACTTGGCTCTTCACACCTTATCCTTTGTAGCTATTAGTAATGTTTGTAAAGTGATTTTCTTCTGATTAGTTGGGTATCTGCCAATGAAGAGGGATGGAAAACTCAGCAGCAGAATCAAACACTGAATCTTGACAAACAGGGCACAGACAAGACTTCCACATGGCAACAACACATGCATGGGATAAATGCAGCCAAGACACTGGAAACTAAATGAGGAGGAATGAATTTGAAACATTGCTGGGTAACATTAACTGAAGTCCTTTGAAGACAATCTTGTATGGTCAACACAGTGCATTGCTAGACACTGCTCCTTTCTAGAAAATGTGTTTGCTTTTATGAAGTCTAAAAGCTTAGCAGCTGGCTAGCAATTGGAATCATTTACGTAGCCAACACTGGTCAGCTCACTGTCCTGACTATTTCATTGGAACCTGGTAGACACTTTCTTCATAACCAGATGTCCTGGAGTTTTCACCAGCTCTGTTATAGAAGGGCAGCTATTTACTTTCTTTCTGCAGAGATAGCACACTAAATGTTGTCTCTTTGATTGATAGGGGTGGGTACCATTATCAGTAGCAATAAGCAGCTCTGTCTGCATTTTGTTTCTGCCACAGTTTGTTTTTTTAACTATTCCTCCCACTCTCTGTTCTGCCATCCATTTACATAACATCATTAAGTAGGTTACTCACTGTTTTACTCCATCCCTCTTAACTTTGAGTTGTCCTGTAAGTGTCAAGTTCTCCAAGATTTCTGTTTTCATTATGTTACAAGATGAGATCTTGCCCTGCTTCGATAAACGGAAGTTACCATCACGAGTCCCTGACTCGAAATGAAAACTGCACGTCTACGCATAGGCTCGATGCAGATACTTCCGTTTGGGATAAACTCAAAAAAAAAAATGAAAGAATTAAATCAACCAATCGGACCGTCTCCTGCATAGTCAAAAAATTGCCATTTAGAGCCAATAGGCGTGTATAAGTTCAACATGGGAAAGTCAAAAGCAAGTCCCATTCAACGGCGGAGGTGGAAGGGTCACATCGCTCGCTCCTGACACACTGGCCCGGCGACGAAACGAAGCATGTAACCGCTGCTGCTAATGAACTCTCGTCTGACGCTTTGTCAAAGGGTACCTTTCCCCTTCCATAAGTCAAGTTAACTCCACGAACTTTACTTGCCACTACCATAGACACTCAACTTCTTAAATACGAACCTTTTACTTGTTCTTATTTTCCTCACTAAAAAGACTATAAAATATATCTACAGTCTTTCTCGTTCTTTCGATTCTGAATTTCATTATTGCAACCAAACGCAGTATTTCACATTGTTTTCACATCGCCCACGTAACTAAATACGGAATATAACAATTATATGTCCAAGAAATTTCAACTGTATTTTTTATTCAATGTCACCAATGTTTTCTTAAAATATCCACATTGCTTACATGTTCTGTAGTATGCAGAACACTTGCCTGTTCCTTTTGGGAATGGTTTTTTTCTTAGTAATCTCCCTTTTGACTTACTATTAATAACCTCCCTTTGTTGTTGACTCTTCAATAGAAAATGTAGCCATCTTGTTAGTTCATTAAAGCCTTCTAAAGACCTCACATCATCTTGTTATTACTTCATGTTCCATCCATAGTATTTTCATTATTCTTCCTGTATAATCACATCTGTTACCTCAAGTCAGTAGCATGCAGAAGGTGTGTTAGAGGGTGTGATGGCCTCGGGCATTCATATCATGAGGGCATCCAATAAATGAGTGAAATAAAAATTTACTTTATATTTAATTTGAATAAAGTGTTTATTTCATGTTTCATCTGTTTTTACATATTTAAAATGTTTTCCTTTGTCACATTTCTCAGTACTAGACACTATAAACACCCTTACTTGAGACTTCGGGGCATATAATCAAAGAGTTGGCCCTGGGCATTACCAAACCTCTTCATGTCTCAAGTATTCTCTTCATCTGTGTGGAATTTGTCCAGTATTAATTGCTATATAGAAGGATTTATATTACATAGCAGTTCAGGATACATGACTAAAAAGACCAGGGCATCACAACCTCCTCAAAGCACTTGATGTAGGCCTGTATGTTGAGTCTGATTTGTTTGTTTTGTTTTATGGCATATCAACCTTAATCGGTCATTTAATGCGGACAAGAATTTAATTGCTGGTAATATATTTCTTTTTCTTCAAAAATCTATTGTTAATAATATATTTTTTCCTTCAAAAATCTATTGCTGGTATTAATGTATTGCTGGTAATAAATTTTTCTTCAAAAATTCATTGCTGGTAATAATTCTTTATGAAAATGTATTGCTGGTATTAAAACCTATTTTTACACTTTCATAGTATTTTGTTCCCAGTTTGGGATTAACTATTTGCCCATAGCTGGGACTCTAACAGGTGCTATCACCCTGGGTCAGGGTGGACCTGGAAACACCAGCAATTAAAATGTGGTTCCATGCTCCTCAAAACCTCCTGATCAGAGGCCTTGCTGTCGGATGTAGTTTCTCAGGATCTGGATGTAGTTTATTGTCATACCCAAGACACTGTTGAGTCTGAGGCTCTGTGGGAAGATGAATGTAGATACAATGTAGCTATCACTAGAGACCACTCCACACACCTTCATAATAACTATTAGACATATCCAACTCTTTTTGAATCCTCTGCAGTGTCCTCAGATTGAAAAATGTTTGTACTGGATTTTACGGCATGAATGTAAAGTAATAAATTTGCTATTTCCAAATTTCTGGAGCATGAATTGTATCATAACAGAACAGGGAGAAAAAGAGACAGTAAGGTTTCAAATATTACTCAGAGTAACAAAATAAAAGTATCTTTGGAGACAGATGATCATCTACATCTTGAAGGTGTGGTGATCACTTACATGTGCCACACCTCCACGTTCTTTAATGTCATTGGTTCATAAATATATGATACTTATTATATGACAATTTTGCCATCGCACACAATTTGAATTTTTCTCTAAAATCATGGATTGGTCCATTTCCTGACCAATCGCGTATTTTAGTATCTTTCTATATTTTTGGTGTCAAGCTCACTGGAGCCTATGCATATCTATATAAACCCTCTCGCTGTTAGCCAACAGTCAGTAGCAGTTCACTTCTTGGAAAATAAGGCACGGCGCTATATTGACATTTTAATTCTTAATTATTACTCATTTGAGTCATCATACTAATTATTAATGATATCACTCATGAACATTACATTTTTCTACACTGATAAAACACTGTGGAACTATTCTTTATTTTAAGATCTCAATTGAACTTTGTAGTTAAATAACATTCAATATTGTATTCAACATTAATTAGCTAAACTTAACCCTTTTTATTACGGAAAAAGGGAAGCAACTTTCTTTATACTATTGTTGATATTTGTATATCATTGTTACTACAATATTTTATTAATGTTCACTGAGCTTGATTATTTTTCTCTTGTGTCTGTTGTGCATTATTCATGTGGCGTGTTGTTTTACAAGAACACAGCTTTCCTTTTTGATTTTATTCACGGTTACCCTAGCCAACAATACTTACAGCACCACTACAAAGGCATATAAGAGAAGAATTCTGAATATTTGCTAAGTTAACTGTACTTCATTGATATTTGACAAAAATAACCTTGTCTTTGACGACTGCACTCAAAAGGTAATAATCTTTAACATATAACAAAAAAAGGAAAAAAGGAATGAATTATTCTCTTTTGATCTCATTCTTGTTCTGCCTGTAATCAGTTTAATGGATTAAATCCAAGGGAGACAACTCATATTTTGAATTCATGGTTATAAATTCTTAAAGCTCACCATAGAAAGTACGTTTATTAGATGTATTGTTTAACAAACAGAAATTTGAAAAAAAACATTATTAAATGATGATAGTTTTATCTTCAAACAATATTCACTGGAACTGATACAACGGTTTATTTGAATTTAAACTTAAAATACAAGAATTATGTGTGAGTAAAACATTTACAAATTCATTCTAATTCTCCAAAATTCCTTTATTTTCACCATTGTCTCTTGAAAACAGCTTGCTGACGCTTTCTTATCATTTTAATTCAAGAGACTTATCCGTTTTAATGAACTCCTACAGTTTCTTCTTAAATATATTTGTTGTTAACTTTTGTAGCTTTCGTTTGTATGTTCTCTCTCATTTCTGTTTGTATTTTACTCTTTAAACTTTTCTTATCATTGACTAATATGATTCAATTCCACTGTAATTATTCAGGAGATAATGAGGATGAAGATAAAAATGTTATTAAAGTCCTTTGTTAATGAAATTTTGATTATCTCCCTTGAAAGCGAAGATACATGCAGAGGAGTCATCATCTAAATTGACAATAAAGAGATATTGTAAGATTGTTTGAAAAAAAATTATTCCTTATATACTTGCACTTGAATGCTGATAGCATGTAGTTAATTAGTTTAACTACTTATCTAAGTGCTGTTTACATAGACTTGAGAGTTTTTTTTGTAACAAGAAGCACTCTTTCATCCATTTCTTAAAAATTGGCTATTGTAATTACCTGAAAAAAAAATTAATAAAAAAGAACCAATCTAAATTCCTTACATAACAATTGATTTTAACTGAAATATTTTAATGAATGAATCACAAAAAAGTAACAAAAAAAACCTTGACTTTAGAAACATTTCATGGATCATGATCACGTATCCTGTAACCTGTTAGTGTCATAGGAGCATTATATATACTGCATCTATAACAGTCATGGGTGTATGTCGGACAAAATAGCCTGATACAGCCCATCCATCTTTAGGATGGTTTTGAATTCAGAGTTGGCCTTCTACTAGTCTACTTGCTCCACCAAGGCTAAAGAGGCCAGTCTGCCATGTTATTTAACCATTAGTTGGATTAAAATGGTTCATGCCTTTTCTGAAGGCATTACTGTTAACAGAATGAAATGGACTTGGGCAGATTTTTAATTTGGCACACTTGTTTTTACTTTTGGTACTGATAACTTATGTTATGCACACATCTTATTCCATGGATAACAGAGGACAGAAAATGTGACACTGAAATACAAATGTGCATTGGAATAGAAAAAGGTGCCTTCCAGAAGCTAAACAAAGTATTAAGAAACAGGAAAATTGTGTTAGAAACAAAGAAAATATTACTGAACGGTTATGTAATGGAGGTGAGGAAGGTATTTAAATATAAAAATATAAAATATTTTTATTTTTGTTTTTTTTAAAAAACCAAATTTTTCTTAGTGTGTATGAGTATTAAAGTTCTTCTTTGTTGCTGTTTGTTAAGATGAAAAGCAGTGTGATTTCTTTGTGTGTATGTGTGAGAAAAAAAGAGGCAAGAGAGAAAGTATGGAGGAAAGTGTAAGCATCAAGTAGCTTGGTGAGGAAGATGGGTGAATGAGTAAGGGAATCTTTTAAACTGTGCTGTTGTGAACTGTTGTTGTATGTTACTGTCTATATCTCTTTACAGGCTTGTCAAGAAACTTTGCTTATAAAGGGATCACAAAGCATGCTTTTATTGTCAGTGGGAATGTGACCCATTGGTTGAAAAAAATGTTAAATATATATTTTTGAAGCATTAATTTATTAAGCAGAATGATGCTCCAACCCTCCGACTCGGAAACAATTTTCTGTTATTTGGTGTTTGATTGTCATGGTGTTTATTTCCTTCTTCACAAGTCTTTCTTAGTTTCTGGAAGGCAACTTTCATGATTCCTATGTACATCTGTATTTATGTGTCAAATTTTCTATCCACAGTTATTACACCAGCCAGATAGTTAAATATCTATATCTGCTTGATTTTGGCATCCACTATATATAGTTTACACCTGTGGCAGTGTCTTGCTGTGGAAAGTAAAATTGAATTTAATTGCTATCATAATTAAATTAGTTACTAAGGAAACACTGTTTTGTCACAACAAAATCCTAAATGTTAAGAATATAAAAAGTGAGAGTGTGCTTATTTAAATTACTTTTCATCCCAAGATTCAGCAAATGTGCTGAGATGGAAGTCAATTTTCTTTTCAAATACTACATATGAGGCTGAAAAGTTCATAGGCTGACTATAAAGGAATGATGCTAGGGCTATGAAATCTTGCATGTATTAATTTCAACTTTTCTTATTAATAACTGTATTGTTTCTTTCCAGGTAAACTGACTGTTTTTTTAAATTTTTTAATTGGTATCACCCCATGCAAGGCAGTAAAGCCATTAAGACACAAGAGGTTACAGGGTGTGGAAGGATTAGGATTCAAAGAAAACTTAAAAAAGTAACAAGTAGTGATTTCTTTTGAAAATGGACAAAATTTAGCATCACAATGTTATTGAGTATCTGCAGAAAAATGGGTTAAGCCCCCAAGAACGTTCATACTGATATGGTTGCTACAGTAGGGAATGACACACCAGCTTTATCAAAAATGCCAAAGTGGGCAGCTGAATTTAGGAGGGAAAGGGAGAATCTTGAAGATGACCTAAGCTCTGGACATCCTGCAACTGAGGAAAACATTGATCATGTTCACCACAGGGTGAAGGATGATAGGCAATTGGCTATAAACCAAATAGTCAAAGCTGTTAGCATATCCCATGAGAGAGTTGAGAATATTCTGAACAATGAACTTATTAATAACTGTATTATTTCCTGATAAACTGACATATGACAGGTCAAAAGTAACTTGTAGCAAAAATGGACAAAATTTGACATCATGGTGTTATCAAGTACCTACAGAAAAAGGGTTTAGCCCCCAAGGACATTCTTGCTGACATGGTTTCTATATTAAAGAATGGTGCTGAATGTTTATCAACAGTGCAAAAGTGGGCTGCTGTTTTTAGGAAGGGAAGGGAGAGCCTTGAAGATGACCCAAGGTCTGGACATCCTGCAACTGTTGCCACTAAGGAAAACATTGATTGTGTTTACCACATGGTGATGGATGATTAGTGATTGACTATAATTCAAATAGCCAATGTTATCAACATCCCATGAGAGAGTTGAGAATATTCTGTCCAATAAACTTGGCATGATGAAGGTTTTCTGCTTGATCAAAAGTGCACAAGACTGAATACATCACGGGAAAAATCTGACATTGTTTGAGGCAGATCCAGCTGCTTTTCTTGAATGTTTCTTAACCCAGTATGTGTGTTGGGTTCATCACTTTGACTCAAAGACAATGCATGCAGTGGAAACATCCATCACCTGCTCCAAAGAAAGCCAAGGTTGTTTCACCTGCAGGGAAGGTGATGGACATTTTTTGAGATGCAAAAAGCATTGCATTTATTGATTATCTTATCAATGGAGGGTTACTATGCCAATTTGCGGAGGCAGTTATGAAAGGTTATCAGGACTAAATGTCAAAGAAATCTGATGAAAGATCTCTTGTTTCATTAGGACAATGCTCCAGCATACAATCCTTGGTTTCAATGGTTGCTATCCATGACTGTGGCTTTGGACTAGTTGATCACCATCCCTATTTCCCTGATTTGGCTCCATCTGACTATCATCTATTCCCCAACATGAAAAAAGACTTGGCTGCGAACCAGTATTACAGTGATGATGATGTCTTTTTTTTGGATGATGATGATAACTTTTTTGACCAACAGGATGAAAGCTTCTTCATCAATGGTCTCCCAGCATTGCAACACTGATGGAAGAAGTGTGTGGATTTGAGCACATTCCATCAGAATATCTTGGTTAGCTGACCCTCATACATATAAAATAAAAATACCAAAAAATGTATTTGAATTTTCATGCATAAAAACCTCACTCTAATATTATTATGAATTCTAGATATTCTTCCTTTTGTATAAAAAATACTGTGTAATTTTTTTTAAAAACTTTCCTCTTTGGTACCTCAACTTCAGAAATTTAAGTGCAGTACTACATTGGCACTTAGGTCTCATAATTTCACTGCTGAAATTACTACATGTGACTGTAAATTCTATTGAAATAGTTTCTTCTCTCACACTTCTTGCTTGTGGAAATCTCTTTTCAACTCTTCCTTTTTTGTCAACTATAATCTTTAAAATTTTAAATGCAATGTCAATCATCATCATCATTTGTCTTTTTGAATCTCTAATTGCATAAATGTTGCAGCAATATTCAATTCATGGATGAATAAAAGTGTAAGATAGTTTCTGATAAGAAAAACTGTCTAGCATGTCACTGTGAACCAACTTTCCTAGCAGTAGGCCTAGTAATTTTTTTTTTTTTTTAAGCATTTCACCACAAGCCAGGCTGGATGCCACTAGTATGCAAGGGGTTACAGAGTGGGAGT
Organism: Acanthosepion pharaonis; assembly: GCA_903632075.3. NCBI lineage: Eukaryota > Metazoa > Mollusca > Cephalopoda > Sepiida > Sepiidae > Acanthosepion > Acanthosepion pharaonis. The sequence goes on along the minus strand of CAHIKZ030005522.1, from coordinate 1,669,301 downwards.
GAGAGTAAATAGGTGTGATGGAGGAAAGGATGAAGAGAAGGACAGGGAATAGGTCAGGGCATCTGGAGATGTCAATTGACATTACATTTGAATAGTTGGAGATTATGGCTATCAGGGAAACAAGTAATAGGAAGGGAATTCCACAGATGGGAGGTGCGAGACATGAAGCTATTGGAATAGAAGAGATGGCCAAATTTAACCATTTCGACAGTGAAAGGGTGGGATCGTGATGCCAGCCTAGTAGCATGCTTAAATTCATGCAGTCTGGGAACGAGTGAAAGTAGCTTGTCAAAGCAGTTACCATGAAAGTATTTGTAGAAAAGACAGAGGGAGGCAATGACATGTCTGTGAGAGAGTGACTGTAAACGAGATGTCAGATCAGGACCAATCATATTGCATATCTGTCTCTGGATTTTGTCAAGGACCTTAAGGCAAACAGCGGGGTAACCAGACCAGATATGGCAGCAGTATTCCATTCAATGGTGAATGGTTGATTTATAGATTTGATTGATGTGTGAGAAAAAAACTTTCTAGCATGACACAGGGAACCAACTTTCCTTGCAGTGGATGAAGCAATTGATTCAATGTAATTATTCCATCTCAGGTCAGCGGACAGTGTGAGACCAAGTAGTCACAAAGAGATGCTCTTGTGGAGTTGAGCATCAGACATTCTAATGGGTGACAGGGATGATTCAAAATAATTGATATATAGACAATGGAAGTATTTGGTAAAACAGAAAATAATTATCACTGAATAATGAATTTCTTCTGTTTCTTTCATGTACTCATGTGTCAAATTTTTTAAAGATTAAATTAGTTGGGCATAAAGGGAAAATTGAGAGATTTATATAAGTTAAGGAAGTGAATTAAATTGATTGATTTGTTTTTTATGTCTTATCAACCTGTTGCCAGTTATTTAAAGCCAGAAAATATTTTAGGGAAGAACAGGTGGATTTATACATTTCCCAAGGGGATTTGAGCATAAGTGAATATAATGAACCCAACTGGAATTGGAACTTGGCTCTCTAGAGTGGATTAGATAAAAGAAAAATCTTGAATTTTTATTAAGTAAAAATGAAATCCATTTTAAGATTTCAGCTCTGTCTGATTTTCTGCTTTTTGCCTAGTTGATCTTTTTAGTTGTTAGTCTATCAAAGTTATCTTGTCACTTTATAAAAAGAAAATCTCTATGATCAATGTTAAACTTTCTGTAACTAATTTTCTCCATCTTGAAAATCAAATTGTTTCAATTCTCTGATGGTTCCTTTTTACATTTGAAACATTTTTTATTTCTTTGGTTTAAATCTTGAGATTCTCTTCATTCTTATTTAGTGGATTAGAAAAAAAATGAGAGTGCAACTATTCAGAAGTGTCTGTTCAGTTAAAATAACAGGAATTTGTTATCCTATTATGCTATTTTATTTGTATTTTCCTCTATGTGCCATTTCCTTTCAAGACAGGAGTGATCGTAGCTCTCCTCAACTTCCTTTCCTTTGTTACACTCAGTAACTCTTTTCTTCTTTAAGATTCCTCACACTGTGATATTGTTCTTGCATCTATTTACACAAACTAGACTTCAATGTACCCTGTAAATGTTAAATTCTCCAAGCCTTCTTTTCTCATTATCTATTTGAAAAATTCAGCAGTTCCTTTTTGACTGTTATAAGCAGCTTAGTTCTAGTTTCTTAGAGAAATTCCTTGTTTCTCACAGGCTCTGTCTACAATGGTAAGTAGAACCATGTTGCTTGATCTTTTTATTTGTGATTTAAATGTCCAGCTATTACTGCCAAATAGTAGATTT